>OZ030027.1:14475000-14840000 GCA_964023405.1 Apodemus agrarius
CAGAGGAAGAAGAAGAGACGGTGAAGAGTCAGCTTCTATTTACTTAGAAGCTTCTATTTCATTTATTCATTTATTCTATTTATTTACTCCATTTGACTATACACCTGTGTGAAAATGTCACAATGGAATCATTTGTCTTACACATATGACATATACTAGTAACTTTTCAAAGCTTTATCTATTTGAGGTTTTCGTGAAGTTAAACAGCTCTCCCCATGTGAAGTCACATTCCAAAAAATAATATGTGAATTTTACTATCTTTGATTTCACACCAGTTAAAGTGATTCTGCCCATTTCTCCTCCTCTTCCTTCCAGTTCCGCTTAATTTTTCTTATGTAATGATCTACAAGAAATAGAGTCAAGACAATAAAGGGAGAACCTCTTTTCAAGCAGTACACAGAATTTATCAATTATTTGAGAAAAAAGTTAAAGGCCATTTGTGTTCATAATATAACCAGAGATTGGGCTAGGGAATTAGGAATATTTAATATAAACAAGTATTATATGAGCTTTAGAAACAGAAACATTTAATGCAATTATCTGAAAAATAACCTATAAAATAAATGTTCAATTCAGAAGACTTTTTCTCCCATATGCAAAAGACTCCAAAACATCAGTATAAATAGACTTCTTAGGAAAATGTTTATCTTGATCTTAAAGTATATTGCTATACGGACACTAGAAACCTACATTATTCCCCTTTTCTCAGCTAACTCGTTGGTTAGTAAGAAGATGGAAGTAAAAGTAGGTGAATATCCAGTTAAATAAAAGAGTAAAATATGAGGGGAGCTTTCAAAAAATAGTAGTCTTTTTTATTCTCTTTCTTTTCTTTGCTTCTTGAATGATGTCAAGTTACAAAGGCTCCACAGACTTCTCTCAATGGATGCTCAGCCAGGGGTCGGCCTGTGCTGGGGCCTCCAGCACTGTGAGGGCTCTACACTTTCCCAGCCCCACAGCACCCCCCCCACCTTGTTTCCCCAATGGAGTGTGCTCTCAAGTGTGACCCTAGCCTGCTCTGCCCTCAGAGAGGCATAAATGTTCCAAGCGGTCCTTTGAAACCGAGCAGCTCCGTAAAACAGGCACGTGCACCTTTCAAAGCAAGATGGCGTAAAACCCGTACGCACCAAATGCACTTGGAATCAATGACTTTGTTCCTATAAGGATACGGCAAAGCGATGAGGAGGCATTCCTAGATGTATACACTCATTCCTAGATGTATACGCTCATATCTTCTATGTCTGTTACTCAGTGAGGCTGCAGGTTTACCTGACTGGGGGAAAAAAAAGAAATCTGCTGCTGATAAAATGAAATTCTCATTAGTTAACGATAAAGGAATAGCCCAGAGTACAAAAACCAAAATCATGGGGGATACCCTCTACTGTTGCAAAGACTCCACAGGCTGCATTCCTCTGTGTATTAGATATGTGGACAGATTTTGCCGCATCGTTTTCTATTATTCCAGTTCCCAGTTCAGAACTTGCAGATAAAGGGTCTAAACTCAGCCCGGAACCCTGGGAAAGAGTCACATCATTCGCCATGAGGAACGCCGGCTGTTTACAATTGCGATCGTTTCTAAGACAGTAAGAGCGACATCAAGAAGGCGTCAGCTCGGTCCAAGGCATAGAGCGCTGGCTTCTTGCCTGACAACACAATAGCACATGAGTTAAAGTTGAACTGGTTGCCCATTCTTAGTATTGCTTCCATGGGTCAGTACCAGTATTTCAGGATGCAGTTGGGCTGATCTCCCTCAGTCTATTCAATGCACATCACCTCTAAAGTTGGTACCAATGATGCCACCTTGGGAGCAGTAACCTCTCCACCAAAAAAGACTACCTCCTACCAGTCAGCTGCCTACCAGACTTCCGGGAGCCCCAGGAAACTCCTCTGGGTCTGTCGAGGCTTTGGCCCACTCAGCAAGCATACTGCGCGCGCGGCCCTGAACCCACCCAGCACATTGCCCTGCTGAAGGTGGGAAGCAGCACAGCGCCTGGTGTCCTTGCTTGGAGTTGAGCGAGATAAAGTGTCATTCTGGCTTTGCCCAGCTTCAGCCTGCAGAGGGACAAATAGCTTCCAGAAGGCCTTGCATATGATTACCCAGAGCCAATGAGCAGCCTTGGACAAAGCAGCGGTTGCCAACAGAGCAGATGTGTCTGAAGTCTGCCTCGGTTCATCTGGTGACCTCCTGAAATCGGCGGAAGATTTATATTGCTAATTATAGACCTCTCCCCTAATTTAGTCTCCCCTCTCTTCATTAAAAAAAGAATGGAGATGAAGTCATAGTTTAAAAAGCCAATGTTACTTTAGAAAAATGTCATCATTTTTAGGGGTTTGCGGACCACGGTTTTGGATTCTCTTGTGGCAATCAGACAAAGTACACTCGCCCGTGCTGCCCTTTACACCAGCGGAGCGATTGTAGAGCTCAGAACAATTTTTAAATTGGACTTTGATTAGAGTTTGGTGCCCGTAACTTTGAAGTTTAAAAAACGATACTAGATCCGACTGAGCATTGACTCTGTCGCTGAATAATTATTATTGATACATGAGACTATGGGAGAAATTAGAGGATGACTCAAGCCGGTTGGTGGAGCTTGTTTCTTATTGCCGTGATAAAATATCTGGTAAAAAGCAGCTCATGGGCAGATCACGAGCCCAGTGGTAGATTCCCCACGCGAACGAACACAGTGATGGTTTTGGAAGTTCTTTGCATCATAATGTGTTTTCAGGGCTTAAACAAAACAATGCCACCAACCAAACAAAAAGCGCCTTATAGGTCTTTAAAAGTATTCATTGTGGGTTTTGATATTGTATTTATTTGGGATTTTTGTGTGAAAATGTGTCTCTCTGTCTTTGTGTTTCTCCTGCTTGCTCTCGGCTTCTTTCTCCTCTGTTTCTTTTATCCTATTCCAGATATTTTTATTTTTATTTTATCTAAGTTTAATGTTGTTTTTCAAATTCAAATTTTGTTTCTAATGAGAGAGACAGAGACAGAGACAGAGAGAGAGAGACAGAGACAGAGACAGAGAGAGATTTGCAAGGCAGGGGAAGTGGGGAGGATCTTGGAGGAGTTGGGAGAAACCATACATATCAGAATATATTGGATGAATAAAATCTATTTTAAATAAAAGGAAAAAATGGCAAGGATGACATAGTAGGGATGCAAAGTAGCTAATATGGCTATCTCAGCATGTAGGAAGGATGGAAGAGAGCTAGGAAATGAGAGAGGGAGGGAGGAAGGAGAGAGGAAGGGAGGGAGAGAGGGAGGGAGGGAGGGAGGGAGGGGGAAGGGAGGAGGAAGAAAAGATCATGAGCCATTTGTTTTATCCCTTTTCTTCAATCTGAAAGCCCTACAAAGACGATGCCTCCCATAACCAAGGTGAATTTCCCCTCCTCAGCTACACCTCTTTGGAAAAATCTTTCACGGGAATGCTTAGCAGTGTCTCCTAAGTGATTCTAACCCTGTGATGCTGGAAGATCAAAGCTGACCGAAGTCCTCCCTTCTCAATGTGTCAGCAAGCACGTCACCCTTCCATCAGAGCGTCAGCCACAGGTCCTCAGAGAGTCAAGGCATCTCATAGTTCAAAATGCATTTAGTTCCTATGTAAAACACCTCAGGGTCTTAATAGTCCTGGCATTATTTTTAAAAGCCCTACTGTAAGTCTGGCTAATGGCCAGTGGCCAGAGTGGTCAAAGCCCCAAGGAGAGAACCTAATGCTATTATTTTGCTAAATGAACATATCACCAACCTGATTTTTAAATACCCATTTTCATACAGAGACTCACAGTTGACCCAAGGGGATCAGTAAATGCTGACTTACCAGCCCTGAATGGGATAACTATACCACAGCCACGCCCCTTGAGAGTCAAGGAATATCAGGAAAGAGGAGGGCGAAAGAGTGTAAAAGCCAAAATTTGTCGACATTCCAGTGTGGGTAAAATGTTTTCTGGAGGTGACGGGGCCACGAAACTCATGAGCCACGGCAGTTATGGTTACACGAATAAGGCCTGTATACACTGGAGCCAGACAAATGGATTAAGGAAGGGGACCGAAAAAATCCACTCCTAACTGAGGAATTATCATTACCGAAGGCTATGGAAGTAGGGGGAGAGAGTGGTTTTTCTTCTGGGATGTGACCAGGGTAGGTTGCTCAGGCTCCGGGAAACGGCTCCACACTCCACACCCAAACAAGCATAGGCAGCCATGACTGGACTCGGTGGGTTATTTTTTAAGAGAGAGAGAGGGCATGAAGTTGGGAGTAGGGCAGCCTGGTGGAGGGTCTGAGATGAATTAGAATAGGGGACTTGGGGATAGGTGTAACCAAAATACACTTGATATATGTATGAAATTACCAAAGAACAAATAAAATATACTTCAAAAAAACCAAATGAGCCCAAAGTTTCTCCATAGATTCAAGGCAAACTGTGAGTCCCCGTGAACTGTTTTTCTAATCAAATTCTTTCCATACCTCCAACGTACAACAGGATAGTATAAACATTCTCATTCTAAAAAGGAAGAGTGAGGTAGGTACAGCAAGGAAACATTAGATCAAGGCAGGACTGAAACCTGCTCTGGCCAGCACCAAGCCTCACAATTCCATGTTCAACATCTGGGGCTCACAATGGAATCACTTGCGTGGTCCTACCACTCCAGTTCTTTTGTCTATAGCGGATGTAGTCTCTCTCTTCGGTGGTTCCACGCCCCTGCCTGCAGCTTACTTTGGTGTAAATCCCACACTCCTAGCTCTTCAATATCTTGTGGCCTTCATTTTGATTTAGGCTTTACTTTCTTAGCTCCATGCAATGAAAGTCTTTCGGTGCCTTATTGAGAGAAATCCCACCAATCCACAAGCATGAGCGATCTTTCCATCTTCTGAGGTCTTCTTCGATTTCTTTCATCATGAAAT
Organism: Apodemus agrarius; assembly: GCA_964023405.1. Lineage (NCBI taxonomy): Eukaryota > Metazoa > Chordata > Mammalia > Rodentia > Muridae > Apodemus > Apodemus agrarius. The sequence continues at coordinate 14,479,902 of OZ030027.1, forward strand.
TCTTAGGCAGATGGATGGAACTAGAAAATATCATCCTGAGTGAGGTAACTCAATTACAGAAGAACACACATAGTATGCACTCACTGATAAGTGGATATTATTAGCCCAGAAGCTTGTAATACCCAAGACACAATTCACAGATCAAATGAAGCTCAAGAAGAAGGAAGAACAAAGTATGGATTCTCTGGCCCTTCTTAGAAGGGAGAACAAAATACTCACAGGAGGCGATACAGAGAAAAAGTGTGGAGCAGAGCCTAAGGGAAAGACCATCCCGAAACTGTCCCACCTAGGGATCTATCCCGTATAGAGTTACAAAACCCAGACACTATTGTGGATGCCAACAAATGTTTGCTAACAGGAGCCTGTTATAGCCATCACCTGGGAGACTATGCCAGTACATGACAAATACAGAGGGGAACACTCTCAGCCAACCATTGAACTGAGGACAGAGTCCCCAGTAGAGGAGCTAGAGAAAGGACCCAAGGAGCTGAAGGGGTTTGCAGCCCCATAGGAGGAACAACAATTTGAACCACCCAGTACCCCCAGAGCTCCCAGGGACTAAATCATGAACGAAAGAATACACATGGAGGAACCCATGGCTCCAGATGCATATGTAGCAGAGGATGGACTTGGTGGACATCCAAGGGAGGAGAGGCCCTTGGTCCTGAGAAGGCTAGATGTCCCAGTATAGGGGAATACCAGGACAGGGAAGCAGGAGTAGGTGAATTGGTAAGTTAGGGGAGGGGGGTTGGGTTAGGGGATTTGGGAGGGGGATAGAAACCAGGAAAGGGAATAACATTTGAAATGTAAATAAAGAATATATCTAATTATAGGAAAAAAGAAAGAAGGAAGAAAGAAAGAAAGAAAGGAAGGAAGGAAGGAAGGAAGGAAGGAAGGAAGGAAGGAAGGAAGAAATAAATCCTAACCTGCTATACATTGTTTGGCCCCAGCAACTTCCTGGAACATTGGGACAAGCCTCCATGAATCCATAACTCTTAAATTTCCCAGGTCCACAAAAGCAGGTACCATATACAGGCTTCCCAGCTTAAAATGTAGCATCTTCCTCTTCTGCCATAGCTGTAGTGACCTTGTATGTCTTGGCAGCTAAGCCTGGGAAGCCACTTTCTACTCATTGCTGTAAAGTCAGGAACCCTTGCCCATCATTCTCATTTCAAGCTCTCTCCTTTCAAATGACTTGCATTTTCATACGCTGAAAGCTTTGATGGAGGTTCCTGCCACAAAGAGTGAGTTCCACACTCCTTTTGAGTTGTTCTTATCTCGTTGACAGTTGCAGCTGCTTTCTCCTGCTTTGTGTGCAACTTTAAACTTAATCTTACTAGACTGCACCTTAACTCTCCATTCTCTCTCATTGTAGAAATGCAATAACTATACCACAGCTTAAATGTTATACACTGCTTTGAAATTTCTTCTGAAAAAAAAAAACCTTAGGGTATAGTCTTTGGATTCATCCTCACCTCACGTTTTCAGGACATGAGAAGAAAGCAGCTAGGTCTTTTTGTCATACTATGTACAACCTCAAGAACTCATAGAGTTCTTCTTCCCCTCATAGATCACATGAATACAGAGTCTGTTGTTGGTCCTTCTATTGGCATTATATCTTCCACATTCCCACCAGAATGACCCATTAAGCTCTGCTTACAACATTATGGGGATTGTTTTACTTACAGATACAAATTCTCACCATAAACTAGTCTCCAAGGTCTCTAATCCCACGATAAAGTATAAAACAGATATAACTCCAGTCTTGATACCAGTTTTCTGTATTAGTTACTTTTGTTGTTGATATAACCCAAAGTGTGACAGACAAAAGACTTGAGAAATCAAGGGTTTATTTTGGCTCATGGGTCAGAGACTGAGGATGGTCATAATAGAGAAGATATATCAAAAGAAGCATGAACAGGTTGGTCACGTTGCTTCTGTGGTCAAGAACCAAAGAAGAATGAGTGATGTCATTCCGTTTACTTTCTCCTTTTCGTTCATCCAGGAGCCTTACCTAGCCCACGAGATGGTGATCTCACATCTGTTAACTTTTCCTCTTTGGAACAGTCTTCACTGACACACCTACAGGTTTGGTCCCTTGGATGATTCAAAATTTCAACAAGTTGATGGTCAAGATTAATCATTGCAGAAGTATGTGTGGATATTGTTTAAACCAGGGAGACTCTCTTGATCTACACGAGGAAGGAGCAGATCCACAGAACTTTCTAAAAGATAGCCCCTTTGCTAACAGCTCACTGGCTTGCCTGTAGAACATAGGTTCAGATTTTCCATGCAGGTTTCTATCATCCCCATTAACATGATAATGGCTCTGTGTCTGTTTGTCTTAGACAAACATAGGTTAAAAAAGAAATGTAGGTTGCCTATGTTGTTTTTTAAATAAAATTAGTCAGGAAAGGCACCCCTCCCCCCCAAAACAAAGAGCTAAGTAATGAATTTGCTACTGTATTAAAAATTAAGTTGGGCACTAAACACATACCCCCATATTTTGGAAAGCTCCAAGTCCATAGAGAGTGTGTGATAGATATATGTGTAGGAGAGCCATGCTAAATCAGGAATACTTTAAGGTATTATGGTAAAGATTTTTATGCATTGGAGGTTCTTAAGTGGGATTTAAAATTGTTTAACCCAAAGTAAATAAACCAAGTAGTAGAAGATTTATTTTATTTTAGAACTTACATTGTTTGACATTACTTCAAGATTTACTTTGGTTTTGACTTAAAAACATCTACATAGTCTTTTGCATTAATGACGCTGTTGGGTGTTTTCTGTTAGAAGAACTACAGTCATTAACTTTTGGTAAGAACCTACCTAGTAATGTTATAGGCCACTGTGTATGGTCACAACCTAAACTCTAAGCTATAAAACATGAACCAAATTATCTACATGGAAATGGCTGCAAACCAGTTATTTCCCAATCCCAGAGGAACTTGTTGTCAAGGACCTGACTGTGTATGAAAGGAATGCTGTCTTGTTTCAGAAGCAAACTTTTCCGACAAGTCAGAGCATGAGCTGTCTGAAAGGAAAGGGCTTTTTATGTTTTTTCTCACAAACATGCTCAGACATAGCTTTTCTTTCAGCTAATTAAGCTGTTTTAAAGCAAACTGGTCAAACAGTGACATCCTGGTGGGGAGCCTTGGAGTCAATTGCAGATCTAGGGAGTAGGACACTCGGAGGATGACTTCGACTATTGTGCTTTCTGCCTGAATATTTTCTACTTGGTCAATGCTGCCAGAGTGACCCCGTACAATTGGGAGAATTCAAAGCCACTGACCTCAAGAGATGCCATTAAGAAGGCAGCCACAGAATAAGATTTCATGGTCAGAAGCTAAACTTACTCTCTTCTCCCAAGTCCTGAAGCTTACAATATTTTAAATGTATGTTTTCTTTCCATTGTTAGCATACTGCTGAACAGTTAAAGAAAATAAAATAAAATAACACGGTCATTGGCAGTCCCCAATGTAAAATACATTTTTCTACAAGAGAAGTTGTTAATTACATACAAACAAACAAAAACAGCTCCTAGATGAACACTATGTAGTATTTAGAACACATTTCTCTCAGCCAGACACACAGTAAGAATAATGGGTCCTCTTGCCCTGTGAAATGTTATTGAAATAATGTATGACACCTATTTTTCTTCAAAGCTGATGGACATTGATGGTGGTTTTGACATTTCTCCAAGCCAAAGCAAAAAGAAAACTGTGACATTTTCTATATTAATTGCAAGATTGTTGAAAATGTTTCCCTTTTGTTCTCTTATTTTAAACCCCAACACATTAGACCAAGGGTAGAAATGGCTGTTTTGGAACTGTGAAAAGTGTTTATGATTTTTTTTTTGACAATTCATTATTTATTGCCAAGTAGCATGGTGGTTTTTATAATCACTGCTCTTCTGGAACTAATGAGAATCAAAACCACGTGTATACTCTTGTAGAAACCAGATGCTGTGGATTTTGATAGGACAAAAGCAACCGGAGAAATAGTTCAACACAGAAGGAGCAATGGTTAAGTTGTTACCTTCCATCTATTTATCAACAAGATGGTCCGCTATTATATCCACATTGATGTCAGAGGCCTAAAGTTTGCTTTTGACAATCCCTATACCCAACTTGTTCCTCAAACACAATTCACAGAAATGGATAATTTTGCTAGTAAGGAGAGAGGTAATGAAGACCCACCCTTGCCAGGTGTCTACGCTTAAGAGGGGAGTTACTGACAACATATTGTCTTGTTATTATTTGTGGTTAAGGGAGAGGTTGTTATATCTAAGCTACATAGTTTCACATTTCCACCCCACCACCTCTTGCTGCTTAACTTTAAGCATATGCCTTGGTTTTCAAAGCAGTGAGAAGTAAGAGAATGGAGTTCATAGAAACTCTTAGCAATTGAGTTCTGTGTAGATTGCAAGAATCATGCTGTGTGTGTGTGTGTGTGTGTGTGTGTGTGTGTGTACACGTGGGCACCTGTGTGTGGGTACAAATACATAAATACGATCTTCTGGGCCTGTTTTTGTTGGTTTTGTGTATATGACTTCATGGCTGACCACTTTGTATTAGGTAACAATACAAATTTGGGGAATATATGTAATAATAATAATGAAAGAAAAAGTTTGCCATTTTTAGAGGATATAAGTTAGTTGGCATGGGGACTGGAGAGAGGGGAAATTTATGTAATTACATTTTAATTTAAAATATATTTTTTACAAAAATATAAAAAGAACCATGCTTTAAGACATGGTGGTGGTACCAATGAGCAGACATGCTCCACACACATTATTACTTTTTTTTTCTTTTATTACATTTCAAATGTTGTCCCCTTTCCTGGTCCCCCTTTAAAAAATCCCATAATCCATCTCCCCTCCCCCTGTTTATCAATCAACCGACTCCCACTTCCCTGTCCTGGTCCTTCGTAGAAAGGGGAACAAAATACCCACAGAAGGAGATACAGAGGCAAAGTGTGGAGCAGAGTCTGAGAGAAAGACCATCCAGAGACTGCCCTACCTAGGGATCCATCCCATATACAGTTACAAAACCCAGACACTATTGTGGATGCCAACAAGTGCTTGCTGACCAGAGCCTGATATAGCTGTCACCTGGGAGGCTATGCTAGTGCATGACAAATACAGAGGGAGACACTCTCAGCCAGCCATTGAACTCAGCACAGGGTCCCCAATGGAGGAGCTAGAGAAAGGACCCAAGGAGCTGAAGGGGTTTGCAGTGCCACAGGAGGAACAACAGTATGAGCAACCCAGTACCCCAAAAGCTCCCAGGGACAAAACCATCAACGAAAGAGTACACATTGTTACTCTTAATCTTTACAAAACTCTACAGAGCTAGCTCCTTCTCTCTCGTGTAAGGCCAAGGAACCTAATGTGCATAGACCCTGGTTAATTCTTCTATTGCCGTGAACCTCAGACTGTAGTTCAGTTTGCTTGACTTTAAAGTCTTTATCATTCATTAGATCTCATTCTTTCTCACATAGACATCAGGGAGCACACAGTTTTGTCTGACATTCACCATTCACCATACAGTGAAGCAGAAAGGGGAAATAAATCATCAAGTTCTGTCTTTACTGAGCAGCTGTGCTCACATGTTAATAGAATGTCCCTCATGCGACAGACGAGTATCATACGGCACTTCATTCTTTCTTGTGTAAAAGAGCAGCATGGCCATATTCATAGAGCCATACTATGAGAAGACAGAACCCAATGATGAGCACCTTGAAAGTATCCTAGGGTCCAGGATGATGACACTTTCAAAAATCTGCCACCGATGACACTTACCAGGGATTGAATTCAAAACTCTGGTCTCTGAGGGAACATTTCTCGAGACATAGAGTCCTGACCTGCATTGTGTGAATGCTCCAGATGTCTGTCCTCAGTCTTGAGCTTACCTGGCTACCGTGCCTATATATTGCTGCTCCCCACCTTGGTCTGGGGTTCACACATCACTGAGAGCTTCTAAGCGGAACACATGTGGTTAATATGCTGAGTCATGTCTAGGTCTGCCATTGTCCTGCTATATGTGTGTGACTTTCTTTTTGTTGTTGTTGTTTTGCTTTTTGTTTTTTGAGACAAGGTTTCTCTGTGTAGTCCTGGCTGTCCTGGAACTCACTCTGTAGAACAGGCTGGCCTCAAACTCAGAAATCTGCCTGCCTCTGCCTCCCAAGTGCTGGGATTACAGGTGTGCGCCACCACGCCCGGCTGTGACTTTCTTGTCTCAGCTGATTTTCTTCTATAAGTAAAACTGGAAATAGAGAGGTCCCTTGACTTACAGTGGATGGTTGCATTCCCAATACATTGTCAATGTAAGATACTGTAAGCCAGAGGCATTTAATACACTTGACCCACCCAAAACCAGCAACACAGCATACTATAGAGTATCAACTGTCTTCCCTATTATTCAGAGGACAACTTATGGGATTTGGTCCTCTCCTTCCACCCGTGGGCCCCAGGAATCAAACTCTGGTCATCGTGTTCAACAGCAGATATCTACCTGCTGAGTCATCTCATCCATGTTTACTTTTAAGGCCCTTGTCACTGTTACAAAGGCCTCATGTAGGCAAGTAATTAAATTCGGAAGAGATGGTAGAAATGACAAATATTCATGAGAACTGCAAGATAATAATACCTAAGGAAGGTGATTGTTCTAAGGAGATCTTTGATCTAGCTTCACAGAGTTGAATCTGGACAAAGATAGGAAGAAGCTTCTTAGAGGCATTTGGGAACCAGTGGTCCTAAGGATGCCCTGCAAGATAGGGCATAAAAAGTATTTCCTTTTAACACTATTGCTCTGTAGTACTGCTTGAGGTCCGGGATACTGATTCCCCAGAAGTTCTTTTCCTGTTGAGAATAGTTTTATCTGTCCTTGGTTTTTTGTTATTCCAGATGAATTTGAGAATTGTTCTTTCTAACTCTATGAAGAACTGAGTTGGGATTTTGATGGGGATTGCATTGAATCTGTATATTGCTTTTGGCAAGATGGCCATTTTTAATATATTAATCCTGCCAATCCATGGGCATGGAAGATTTTTTTCATTTTCTGAGGTCTTCTTCCATATCCTTCTTCAGAGACCTGAAGTTCTTGTCATATAGATCTTTCACTTGTTTGGTTAGAGTCATACCAAGATTCTTTATATTGTTTGTGGCTATTGTGAAGGGTGTCATTTCCCTAATTTCTTTCTCAGCCTGATTATCCTTTGAGTACAGGAAGGCTACTGATTTGCTTGAGTTGATTTTATAACCAGCCACTTTGCGGAAGTTGTTTATCAGCTGTAGGAGTTCTCTAGTGGAGTTTTTTGGGTCACTTAAGTATACTATCATATCATCTGCGAATAGTGATAGTTTGACTCCTTCCTTTCCAATTTGTATCCCTTTCACCTCCTTATGTTGTCTAATTGCTCTAGCTAGAACTTCAAGTAAAAAAGAAGAAGAAGAAGAAGAAGAAGAGGAAGAGGAAGAGGAAGAGGAAGAGGAAGAGGAAGAAGAAGAAGAAGAAGAAGAAGAAGAAGAAGAAGAAGAAGAAGAAGAAGAAGAAGAAGAAGTATTTCCTTGTGGAAAGGATCCCTAAGGTGTTTAAGGTTCCAAGAATGCTTTCCTAGGCACCCCAAAGTCCTTTAAATCTAATGTCAGTAAAATGTAGATGGGTTAGTTCATATTCAACTTTCCAACATCTCAAAATTTACCATACAATCAATATCAAACTTTCTTACACTCTGTATTATTGATATTTGAACGTTGTAACAAGCAAGCTAAAAATCTATCTGTTCTTCATTCTCATGTGTTTTACTATGCTAATAAGCCATGTGTGCCTGTTTTGAGGGCATTGCTTTTTGATAACTGACAACACCAAGATAAACGGTGATATATCAGCACAATGGAATGTTATTCATCCATAAAAATAAATGAGCTATCAAAGCAGAAGCAAGCATGGACAGACTTTAAACACACGATGATAACTGAACAAAAGCTGGCCCGGAAAAGCTACATATGTAAAATTCCAACTATGTAATATTCTGGAGAAAAAGGAGATTGTGGTAGCAGTACAAAGATCAATGGTTTGTAAGGTCAGGAAGTCAGGGAAAGGGAATGGGGAAAGGAAAAGGGGAGGGAATACACAGGGCACAGCCAACTGAAGTATTTTTTTTCAAATGGAACTATACCTGTAGACATACGTTGTTGTATATTTGTCAGAATTCATAGGATATAAAATAAAAGCATTTGTCCAAATGTGTCTTTGGAATTAATCCAATATATAATGAAAATTGTAAGTGAACCTATCTTTTAAGAAACTGTCTGGCAAGTTTACAGTACAGGAAATGGGAGTCCATGGGGAACCATGTGACTTCCAACCTCTTATCTTGAGGCAGATGCTGTAGAAACAGGAGGCAAAGGGGGTAGAACTCTCAAGGCACAGGTGAGGGAGCTCTGTAGGTTCGAGTGGGTTAGGAGCAACTACTACAGGCCAAGGACGCTCCTCACCTAGATCTAAGGACAAGGGGTGCTAAAGGGGTGCCAAGACCCCAGGCATTCCTTATCACCCCGAGAGTGACTCCGGCTCTGAGCCAGTTGGAAAGAACAAGCTTTGAGCCCCCCAGATTCCAGTCATGCGTGAGGCTAGCAAACAAGGACCAGGCATCACAGGGTGCCACAGCACGGCCAATGTAGGGACACTAAGGCTGGCAAAGGTCATGGTGGTTAGCAGAGGTGGCTCAGATAAAGAATACGAAATTAAGAAACTGTCCAAGACATGAGCACAGTAGAGAGAGAGCAAACAGTGGATGTGCGTGGCAATTTCAGGAAGCTATGCCCATCCTTATAGCTAAAGAGAATGCGAAGAAGAAAATCAGAGGCCGTGGAGAGCTAGGGCAGTGTCAGCCCGTTGTTAAGAGGTGCACCGTGTAGGCAGAGTCATCAAAACTGGAAGGGAATGGGGGAGGCTCCAATTTTCACCTTCCAAAGGCCAGTCTCTTGCTGCTATTCCTACGAGACTGAACCAAGAGATGCCACAGGGACACAGCCAGCCAAGGACAGTCCGGCACCTGCTTCTGGAACTGAGTAGGGACCTGGGAGATCCTGTTCCTTAACCCGGAGAGGCCAGGTTAGAAAGAACAATAGAACTGTCCTGATTGACAGAGAATATTTCAGAAGATCACATTGTCGGGGGAGGGAGGGAGGAAAGGAGGGAGGGAAAGAGAGAGAGAGAGAGAGAGAGAGAGAGAGAGAGAGAGAGAGAGAGAATAATGTTATGCTTTGAACTACACTGTGGAGCCATCAAACCAAGCTAATTAACATATTCTCAAACATTTTATTTTTATGAGAATTGTTAACATCTATTCTTTTCGTGGCTAGAGAGATGGCTCAGAAGTTATGAGCAATTGCCACTTTTCCAGAGGACCCAGGATCTGTTGCCAGAACCTAGACTGTGGCTCACAGCTATCTGTAACTCCAGTCCTTCCGATGGCCTTTTCTGTCCTCTGCAGGTACCAGGCACACACGTGATGCACAGACATACATGCAGGCAACACACACACACATGAAAATAAAATAAAAAGGAGATGGCTAAACAGTTTAAAATTACAAAATTAAATAATACACAAAATTTAAAAATACTAATTATTATTTTTTTAAATCTAGTCTCAGACAGGGCATTGTTACTACCAGTCAATACCATACAATAGATCTCCTAGGCCTATTGTATAAATGAGAGTTTGTATCTTGTACCTACAGGTCCCAAATTCCACACCTCCCCAAGTATGTCTTAAACAATAATTGGGTGATATTATCTGACATCTAAAGGAGTAATAGTACATTGTATTAAATCTTTGATGGCTTCAAATAAAAGAAAATGCCAGCTTATTTTAAAAAAGAGATTCTCTTTGAAATAATGACAAAAGGGCAGTTTCTCTGTAAAGTGTAGTGATAGGTAGAGAAATCTCCCACAGAATTCTCATAAACTGAATCAAAAAATGCGTAAGACAAAGAAATATATTTCTAACAAACCTTTGGAAGAGAATATGTGTTTCCTTACCACAGTAAAAATGTTTTTGAATTTCAGTCCAATTGAAGCATAATTTTTGATTTTTTTTCTCTATTTCTCTTTTTCCTCATCAAGTCTCGGTTAAATACTAAAATCCTGGTGCTGGCAATCCCATCTTCTCTTTACCCACACAGCTTTCCCAGGGAAGTCATCTTAAACCAGAGGATCAGAATTTTTAGGAATTATTCGGGAAGCCTTCACGGAAGCAGGATTTTTTTTCCCTAGACTTGATGTTTAAATCACTATTGAAATGACAAGGGACCTGGTCCTGCTTCCCCGGCCATTGTGGCTTTTCCTGTGTAGTTGCATGTTAAACATGATGGCTCGCTGTATAGAAGCCATGTGTTGTCATAATGTAACATCATTAAACAAAGTGTTTAGAGCAGTTTTAGCTGAGCCAGAGCATGAACAACAAAACCCGCCAATTACAGTGTCATTTCGTGTAGTTGTTAAGGTTTCAAATGTCTCCAACTTCTTCTGGTAGGCCATATTGAGCATGTCACAGTGAACATCTCAGATAACGATTTGCTACCAATGTGCAATTCTCGCCCCCCTTTTTTTTAATATCAGAGAAGAAAGAGTTCTTTATAATAATTTGGCTCAAATGTCTATACACATTTCTCCAGCGTCTGTAGCAGCATGTGTTTCTAGGATTGTTCTGGAAGAGAAAATGCAGAAACAGCAGGGAGCAGAAGATAAACAGGCAATCCGTGACTCATTAAAACAAGCAATGGTAGCCAACATCGTGGAGTGTGTGAAGACCCCAGAACCAACTCGCCTATAAACTTTTTTACCAGCTGGACTTAGCATCTGTCAGAGTTTGGAAGGAGCGGTAATCTGGTACAAATGATTTCAGTGTGTCGCATTTATTAACCTGCCACCTTACATAACTGTGTTGACTGGGGACTCAGGGAAATGCTTGAGCGATGACACAGTTTATTGTTGGGATGTTCTAACGGCACGAATAAACACGCAACTTGTTATTTAAAAAAGAGAGAGAGAGAATTGCAAAGACGCCCCCACCCCACCCCACCCCCCGCCCACCCCCGCCCCACCCCACCCCCTCAGCAACTGAAAAAAAAAAAAAAAAACGATAATGAAGTAAAGCTGAAAGCGCTCACAGACAGAGTCTTGAGAGATGTACGTGCCAGGAGAGTAATTGAAATTCAGTTTGGATTTCTAACATTTTCAGTTCTTCACGTCAATTAGGCGTGAAGAGTGTCTTTTTTTCCCCCCTTAATCGTTTCCACATCAGATTTTTGTTAACAGCTCCAGTGACAACAAACACCAATTCGGGAGCATCCTCACACCCTTCCCCAACTTCCGACTCTGCTAAATAATCAGCTTGTCTCTGCTGCTAACCGCCTCACAACTGCTAAGGAGGCATTTCTGGCTTCGGCATTTTCAAAGCACTGACACAAAGTCTAATCACATTTTTGCCTCCGGGTCAGTTGTTTTTTTTTTTTTTTTTTTTTTTTTTTTTTTTTTTGTCCTGAACAGCTTTGTCTCAGAGTTCATTAAGGACAAAGAATATCACCCTGAAGACCCCCCAAACTACTCAGGTTACCCGCAGACTTCTCATTCCCCAAACCCGGCTAGTTTCCGTGACGGTCGGTCTCAGAGTTTGCTTAGGACGATTTGCTCAACAAGGAATAGCCCCGACAAAGCAATCGTTTTTTACTTCTTAGCCAGACCACATGCCACTCATTTCAAATTAATGGGGGATGTTTACTCTCTGGTACAAAAACCCGTGCCTATTAGCTTATAAAATATGGATAAGCTGGTTTCCTATAACAAAATACAACCCACAGTTTCAAAAAAAATTGAAAATTACAGAGTCTTTTGGAAAAAAAAAATCAGCTGAAGGAATGCTTCGTGTTTCACAACGGTTAGCTTATTATTTGTAGTTTTGAAACTTTATTGGTCCCTAGTCTAATCTTTTCTGAGTATAAAAACATTAACATATGGTTTAACACAGCTCGGGGCTGGAAACTCCGCGCCTCAAATGCACACCGTGTGCAGGGTGACATTCACACTGAATACCGTCCCTCAGGGTCCGTACTCCATTTTACCTGGGGTTGGAGAGTCATGAAATCCCCGGAAAAGTTGTTCACGAGTCTGAACCAAATGGCGCACAGTGTGCCGAGATGCTCTTGCTGTGCATTTCTGCCAAAGGTTGCGGCTCAAATGTCTCTCTAAGTAACATTAAAAATCTGCTGCTTCATGCCTATGAATTTCAATATTTATGGCCTCCAATAAAACGGTCCACTGTCAGAGGGAGATGTGCCACTGTGCACTCTCTGAGCAGATGGGCGGCAATATGGCACATTTACATGGACCAGCTGTGGAGCGCAGAAATGGATGCTGGTCAGAGGCAGGGTGCAGGCCCACATCTGGAATTCTCACCAACTGGCCTGGATACCCATTGTAAACTTTTCTTCCACAGGACAAGGTCTGATTTAGGGTTGCTCACTAGTGTGCCTTAAACCGCATCAAGAGTCCTCATTAACACAAGAGACGAGAGGGAGGTGAGGGCCTGGAACTCCTCTGTCGGGCATCTGTTAGAGCCTGTGGATGATACTCTGCCGTCAGTTATGGGTGTACCCGAGGGAGGATTCTCACGCGTGGTGCGGTGTTCTCCGTTTAACTGGTTTTATACCGAAGAGAATTTATTGTAAACAGAAGTATTTTCTTCGCATCCTCCATTTTCAATGGGTTGGAAAAACTCTCAAATGATAATCCCTAGGATATTTAAAAATCTGGTAGAAATCGTATCATTTATTTTTGGAGTCTCATGGAGAATATTGTCTTATTTCTGCAGAGTGGCCTTGGGTTCAAATGCATGGCTAGAAGTATCTAAACATACAAACTTCTTTTTTAATAAATAAAATTTTATGTCCCTGGGAAACATCCCAGGTCCTTCAGCCTCTCCCATGATCTCCACTTCTCAAGTCGATTGACTCCTTCTTATTGTTACATGTACGTAACAATACATACATATATATATATATATATATATATGTAAATATAAAATATATGCAATATATGAACAAATATATAAATACAACTTGCTGTAGTTTTTTAAAACTTTTTTATTGGTTTTTTGTGAGTTTCATATCATGTACCCCATTCCCTCTCATCTCCTCACCCCCTCGTATTTGTCGTTTGCCCTTGCAACCTATCCCCCAAAATAAAACACATACAACAACAACAACAACAACAACAACAACAAAACAAAGCATAGCAAACAGCTCACCATGAAAGCTATCGTGTGTCACAGTGTGTACCATAGGCTACCCCCCAGTGTGTCACAGTGTGTACCATAGGCTACCCCCAAGTGTGTCACAGTGTGTACCATAGGCTACCCTCCCATATCTACACATCTTCACTTGCAAATGTTCAATGCATTGAGTCACCGGTCTCAGTGATCGATATCTCTGGCTTCTGTGGCACCATCAATATTGGCTCCTCACTGGGACTCCTCCCGGTTATCCTGTTGTTGCCCTGTGTCGTGGAGATCCTGCAGCCCTGGATCAACAGGGCTGGTCCTTCCACACATACCCCAACCACTCTCAGATAATACAGATTTTGAAGTGGACCAATTTAGAGCCCTGGAACTGGGCCTGGGGGCAGCCTGGCTTCTCCCCATTATCTGCACCACCAGGGTGAGCGCTTTAGCACTGCTCTGGCTAGGAGCACTCCAAAGGCAGAAGGCATGGCCAGCTCTACTGCTCTCATCCCCTTAGGGTGAGCTCGTCCCTCACCCACGCCTCCAGAGCCAGCTCCACTGTGCTGCCTAGTCAGGATTCAAGGCCCAGTACCCCCAAGTGCTACAGCCCATGAGGGGCTAGTCTCCCACACTCAAGATCTCAGTGCTCGCTCACCTGCCCCTCTGCCACCTGGATTAGCTCCACTGTGCTGCCTGGGCGAGGGACAGGCTGCTCTCCCAAGTGCTGCCTCCAGTGAGAGATGGGGCCAGCTCTCTCATCTCTCACATCACATCCAGCACATCCAGTGGTGGGCATGGCCAGTTACTCACAGCCCCTGGACATCCACATGGTCCTCTGTGGCTGCCCTGACCAGAGAAATCCCCATGATGTCTACTAGTAATATGATCCATGGACACAGACACTGACCCCTACTAGTGTGAAGCCATAGACTCAGACATGACTCTCAGCGGCAGCTCAGGCAGGAGTCTCCAGTTCCATCTCTCTTCATGGCGATCAAGCTGCCCCACTTCTCTTTCTCTCCCATCTGTCCACCACGTTTTCACACCTTGTGGTGGCTCCTGCTGCAGGCTGGCCAAGTGGCTTGGCGGGTCCCTGGGAGACATCCTCTGTTGGGACTGCATGGCATGGTGGCAAGCAGGTGACTATGGCCTCCCCGTGCCATGCACTGGAGGGCAGCTCTGTGGGTGTCATGGTGATTCAAAGGTCCCTGATTTCCTCCTGCTGCATTGTGCTGCCTGGATTGGATTTGATTGATTTGATTCCTATAAGTCCTGGGCATAAGACAGACGTCAACCTAGGACAAATGGACAATGGTCAAGGCTTGGAACCTTTCTAAGCCAGTGTCACATTCCATACTCACAATGTATGTCCGAGACTCTTCCTAAAAGCAAATAATCTTGGAAGAGACAACGTCATATTTCTTTTACCCTTTGGTTGCAATTAAATTTTTCATTGGCAGTTCAATATCTTAAAGATAATATGTAGATATGTTTCAAAAAAAAAAAAACAAACCTCTTAGGTTGACCTAGACAACTGTATAACTTGTGGATTGTGATTATATTGTGAATGAGATAAAATGAAACCCCTGGATTGAAGCATAGTCTTCGAAGTAAAATGACTATTGGAGCTAAGTGTGATGCACAGCGTAGGGACATGAGGGCCTACATGGCTAGCGCCGCCCTTATGAGTCACTTCCTCTCATTTGGAACGGATGGCACCGTATCTGGATGCCCCCATCTAGGTGGCACCGTATCTGGATGCCCCCACCTAGGTGCTCAAGCATCACATGGTCTGACTCAGCACGTGCTCCCCACAGATTGCTGGATGCACAGCTTTTCTGTCCTATCACGAAGTTCCCACTCACTCCACTGTTCCTGATATGGGTTGAGAGAACATGGAGTTTATTCATGCTATCATCTGCTTTTGATGTCTACTCACACAGGTAGATGGATGGATAGATAGATAGGTAGAAAGATAGACAGACAGACAGGCAGGCATGCAGACGGACAGATGGACGGATAGATAGATAGATAGATAGATAGATAGATAGATAGATAGATAGATAGATAGATAGATGATATAGACGGACAGGTGATAGATGGATGGATAGATAGATAACATGCTAGATATATAATAAATAGGTGATAGATGAGAGATGAGAGAGAGAGAGAGAGACAGACAGAAGACACACACACACACACACACACACAGAGAGAGAGAGAGAGAGAGAGAGAGAGAGAGAGAGAGAGAGAGAGGATAGACAAGAAATAGACAAGAATGCCCTTGTTTGTAGGAAATTCAAATTATCCTATTGAACCGTGCTAGCTCCGTAGGTGAGTAATTTACTCTAAATGGTTCAGGAAGAAAATTGTTAAGCTGTATATACTCAAACCATCCCATAAGTTTGGAGTTGTTTCAGAATTAAAAGCAAAAGCAAAACAAAAAGTCTACCAGCTATCAATAAGCTGAATTCCAAGAAAATCTAGATTGATTTAAGGTGGATCTCTGAAGGTCCCTGGAAGTTAGGAAAGAGGGACTGGGCAGGGCAAGAGGAGATGTGTAGATGAACACAAATCACAGTGTATACTCATTTGGGAAGATCACAGAGAATCTCATTAAACTTTACAACTAATATTTGTGATTCTAGTATTTAGGAATTCC
Source organism: Apodemus agrarius (assembly GCA_964023405.1). Taxonomy (NCBI): domain Eukaryota; kingdom Metazoa; phylum Chordata; class Mammalia; order Rodentia; family Muridae; genus Apodemus; species Apodemus agrarius. The sequence goes on from OZ030027.1 coordinate 14,495,851, forward strand.
ATTAGTCTTCCATTGTGCAATCAGGATTGAGAGCCATTGCTCTAGAGTCTAGACAAACCCTTTAATTTTAATTTATAAAAGGAGTAAAATGCAGACCCCAGACTAGAGTGATATATACAGTAGAACCACGTTCAGAACTCAGAGGTTCAGAATCCTTGTTGACCCATCCGTTCACTGTATCACCATTACATTCTAAGCACTGATCTGGGTATTTTAAACGAAACACGGATCTTATTTCATGTAAAGATTTTAGTATTTCATTTGGTAGTCAAGGTTACCCCCTTGAGTATTATTACCTCCGCTTCGTAGACAAGGAGACACAGGTTACAGCATGTGTATGATACCCTACTGACAGCCAGACCAGAGCTGTTCAGACACACTCCAGTATTTTCATAGAAATTGATATCAAATGAATAACAAATGTATAAGGCCTGGTCACAAATAGGAACCCTATCATATCACAATAGACAGAAAGACCAACAAGACAAGAAAAAAACAAGACAAGACAAGACAAGACAGAGAGACAAACAACTTATTTCACATGTGAGGGAAGACAGGTAACATTTTGTTTTTCTTCCTCCTTTTCATAGTAAGTGGTCCAGGTCTGTTGAGCTGTCTGTTATAATCAAGATTGGCACTCAAGATCTCCACATATTGTTTCTCCATCCTGGTAATATAGTTGTAATGGAAGCTCAGTGAGCATGTTTAGATTCATGTAGAAGAAGGAAAGAAGGTGTAGATGATACAATCCAATGTTTAATCCACAGGTGTAGAGATAGTACCCATCATATCCTTTACATTTTACCTGGAGATATCTGCTTTCATCCATCCACAGAAGTACCAGGAATTATAGAGTCTGGCTGTTAAGTCCTATGCTCAGGGCACACTAGAAGAGGAACACTAGAAGAAGAAACCTGTATCATTACGATGTAGGGAACAAAACTATTTATTTTCCTCATACATCACTAGGCTCATGGACAAGGCCACTATAACAACAACGACAACAACAACAACAACAAAAAAGATAAACAAGAAAAAAAAACACGCAAGTTTGCTCAGTATAAGATTGGTGTGGCATGGGAGCCTTTGTAATAAAAAGCCCAATGAAACAGGTCACCATTTTCAATGTTGTTGTAATGGAGAGTCAACAGTCACAGGAGAAGGTAATTAGAGAATAAGCAAGAAAACCCTAACAAACTGGAGGCTCCTATCTGCTCCAGCTCCTGCCGGTTCCTTTGGCTCGTTTCCTCAAAATCTCAGAGCTGTTGTGAATGAAGGCCTGATGATTTTCCCAGAAGGGTGAGTCAGGCGTGAGGTCTTCACATCTTTGCCGTTGATTCAGACACTCAGATGTCATGTTATGTGGTAACACGTCCTGAATCCCACTAGCGTGATTCTGAGAGTTCGCGATGACATCTGAAAGGCTTTAAACAAGAAGCTGTAGATAAAGTTCTCCAAGAAGCTCAGCTTGGTACGTAGCTCCATAACAGAGCACAGGGTTATTCAGCCTGAAAGCCTGGGTTTGATTCCCAAACTTCTATCTAATGTCAATCTCTCAAATCCTCAAGAAGGTATTGAGTATCTCCACTTCCATCTTATCTCCTGGAAGAGGCATACCATTTCCTTAACTGGCGAGCAAAGTCAGCATTAAAAATAAAGCGTAGTTTGTCATATAACTTATATTCCGACCTAGATCTAATAATAGAACCATATTAAAAACTAAGAAGAGTAGAATAGCCCTCACACAACATGGCATCACCATACGGAAGAAAGGAGCTCCCAGACATGGTTACAGGTTTCACTGTGAGAAACCTGTAACTTTCACTGGGGGAAAAGGAAAACTTTTAAAAGTATCAGGTTGTCTCTTCCACCTAGCAACAGCTCATATTCTTCCGAGACAGGCAGTAGGGACACCACCATCTCCACTATAGCCGCCTGTCTTTTACTTGTATTCTGAGATAGCCTCTAAAGATGGGTAGGGCTTTAAGCCCTGGACTATGCAAGGACGTAACGACCCCACAAGGAACACTGTTGCAGGGAAGTCATATTGTTGCTGTCCCCCCACTGTAGCATCCTCAGTAATGAATTGTGGACCTCATTTTCCTAGCATTTCTGTACCCTTTGCATATTCTTTTTTTTTTTTTTTGCATATTCAGTGCTAAACACTGAGTTGTCAATTTCAATAAAAATTTAGATGTTCACACGAAGAAGATGGTTCCGTTGGTGAAGTACAAAGACCTAGTTCCATCCCCATCCCCAAACGTTCAAGAAGCCTTGGAGAGGCACATCTGTAACCAGCACATCTGCTGGGGAAGCAGACGTAGAAGGAGCTATCCCTGAAGCTTGCTGCCCAGACAGTCTAGTCAAATTAGTAAGTTCTGGGGCTGGTAAGAGACCCTGCCTCAAAATAATAGTGTAGGAAAAAAATTGAGGAAGATAGCTAACACCAATCTCTGGCCTCCACGTGTGTGCACATGAACATGTGCATATGCATATACACTCACACATACATAAAGTGGAAATTTCTGTTTCTTTGGAAACTCAGTTAGGTTATAACGATGTTTTTCTGTGCATACAGGTGAAAGAATGCTCTGCTGGAGCAAACACTGAGAGGATGCATGATGCTTAGAAACAATATAAAGATGACCCCACAGACAGGGGGAGCTGGAGCATTGGCTCACCTGGCTTCGCCTCTCTGGATTTTTCGAGTGTTGGTTCGTCTTACATTGCCTTGCTGAGCTTTGCTGGTGGTGACTTCATAGAGAGAAAGCTCACCAGAGAACTTCTCATGAGATCCTGCAGCTCCTTGCTGCTTCCACGGAATCCGGCCTGTTGGTGAGCCTCTTCTAGATTGCACTGCCCTTGCTGATTCATGTCTGATGTCTGCTCAGTGGACTGAGCAACAGCTGCTGATTTGTGTTTTCATTTTTTTTTTTTTTTTTTTTTTTTTTTTTTTTGTCTAATGGACTAGCCTTAGAACATCTAAGATTGGACTCACCCTAAAGAACTATTTCTAAACTGGTCTACCCCCTCCCATCCTAATAACCTCTCTTTTCCACTACCTCTGATGGGTGGTGGGCTAGAGGAGAGGTTGAACCTTTATTAAAGTAGGTTGTGAAAAATATATGCCGACACAATTCATGCAAACCCTTAGATTTGTCCAGACGAAGACTTTCATCAGTATTGAAGGTGATGTCTGTATCTACCGTAGTACAACATCAAGTGAAGTTTTAGAACATGAAACCGATTAGGGGCATTAGGCTATGTGAATGCTTAAGTTAGTTTTAACAGGATGGCCTCTTTTGATTTGTTGAGATTGAATTTTGATGATTAATTCCTATAACCTCAGATACAGAATACCACAAGAGCGAAAATGTAGAAGTTTGATCTCAAGCCAAAGCTAGATCATTTGTGGTAAGTTGAACTGTAACTGGCCCCTTCACCATCGTAGATGGCCATCTACTAGAAAGAAAGTCACAATCATCATATTCTGATGTGAGTGGGTGTGTATGCATAAGCAATCAGTACATGGGTCATCAAGGCAAAACTAGAAATAAAGCTTTATAACACAACTCAAACTCAGCCCTCATTAGATGAGTCATTAACTAATTTGGGCATCTAGTGAACTTTGTATTAACTTGAAATATTCAGCATCTGTGGATGAAGCATTGAGAGACATATGAGCTATAGGTAGGGAATATGAACTATCTGGAAATACATTAAGACTATACTTGCTATTGGAAAACCTCAAGGAAGATTAGAAAATAAGCTCTGAAATTTTTAAACTTAAAATTTAAACTTAAAATTTAAACTTCAAAAATTTTTCATTCCCATTAAAATTTAAATTTAAACTTTAAAATTTTTTCATTCCCATTAAAATTTATAAAGAAAGAGTACAGCTGGAACCCTGGTAATAATATGTATAGGGAAGGAAGAAATTGGTTTGTGTGCCTAGGGAAGGGGGTGGCTTTTTCCTCTCTTGTTTTTTCCTCTGTACTGCCATTTTATGTAAATAGTTTATCTAATTCCACCCTGGATGAAGTGACAGACTAGACTGTCGCTTAAATCAATCAGTTGGTCAGAGAGTAACATTCGAGGCCAAATGCGGAGAAAATGTACCATATGCGTTAATCCTCTAGAGCTCAGTTCAGATCCCGTTGGTGGAAAATTATGACAGGGCGCTGGCTCTCTCGACTCCCTCGACAGTCAGGGCTCGTCCTCTGCCCTTATAAATCTGAGCTTATGTCTGGATTTGTTTGGGAAGAGAAATGAGTAGCAAAGTAAAGCACCCACCGGGGAAATCCAACATGACCATCATTAATGTGCTAAATATTTCTAATATCTATCAGCCTCCAGGATCCGTGCAGCAAGCACTCTACATAGCCTTAAGCTCTCTTCATCCACTGAAGCGCGGCGGACGAGGAAACATTTGCATTCGACTTCTGCTGACCAAAACTGAGGCGTTAAAATGCTATCTGGAAGTCCACCAAGGCACAGAAGAGCAAAAGGGGGGAGTGGGGGTGGGAAGAGTTGGGGAGGGCGGGGGGGTGGCGGGGAGCCTCCCCGCCTGCGCGCCCACCCCCGTGCCCCACCCCCGCGCCCAGCCCCGTGCCCCACCCCCGCGCCGGTGGTGTCGTTTCTTACAGAAGTCCCCTTAAGAGGGCTCAGTAGGGTGTGACCATATTGCTCCCTGTAGCCATCATATGGTTTGCCCACGCAGACTCTGAATTGTTTTGTGGATGTGAAATATTGTATGTTACCCGGAGAACTGTGGAGCCAGTGGATCCAGGAACCCTTGTTGAGACTGACAGTTACATTGTGTCGGTGAATAGGGAAAGGGCACAATCACAAACACAAACGGACCCAGACAGAATGTCCTGACCTTTCAGAAAAAGGCTGATTGGATATGGTGTGGGCTCGCCTTCATCTCCCTCTGCAGGGCTTCACACCTTTCTCAGACCGGGCAGCCCATAGGCGAGCTCCTCTTGGATCCTTTATGTTAAATTGTTTATGGGGGAGGGGGAGCACCAAGAGCCACCTCCGCCCATATAATTTATTCCTCATACTTTTTTATATTAACATGATGCAGACATTAGTAACAGGACGCTACCTTCATTACCCCAGCATGGTATTCAGTCCTATGTTTCAATTAAAAAAAAAAAAAAAAGAGTACAAATGTCCAGATAGGAGAATGATATTTAACAAATGCTTCCAAGCAAATATTATTGATTAGTAAATTGCCGTTTACAATCACGGTTCACCATAATGCCAACTTCTTCAGGATATAAAACATTGAGATGGTCAGAAGAGTAGTTGACATCTTATATCTTGATTTGCAACAAATAAGGTTGCTAAATAATGAAGATAAAACTCATTTACTGATGACGTCGTGATATCACGATGAATAAGTTATAGACTGTGCTTCTGTACATTGATCTTTCAAACTTGGCTTCTTTTAAGCAACTATCAGATAATCACTTAAATAATCAAGTAAACGGACAATACGCTTAGGTGGAAATATTTCTGTGGCATAGTACTGAATGCAATGTGTTGCTGTTTCTGACACACGTGGCATTGCGGCCAAGTGATAAGACAGAGGAGAAAGGATAAAGCAATCGTTTATTTGATGTGTTTATTTATACACTATAAAATATACGTGGTGAAGTGAAATTCTGGTCCTTGGGAAACTTTGATTTCTATAAATAAATAAAATGCACAAAATGCTTGTCATTAAAAATATTCTTACCAATCATTTCCCTCTTTGGATTTCTTTTCTGATATATTTTCCTCTTTAGAACAAATGTCATCAGCATTTCCAAGGGCTCTCCTCCCTCTCTCTCCTCTCTCTCTCTCTCTCTCTCTCTCTCTCTCTCTCTCTCTCTTTTTCCCTCTCTCCTCTCAAGATTTCTAGGCTGCCTCTATAACTAACAAACTATCTCCTTCTACCTAATAATTTTTATTTCCACAGCTTTTTGTTATAAACACGATTTACAGAGCACTCGATGTATAAGAAAAAATTAAAATGCATATAAAAAGTACTTTTTTTGTATTTTACTGCTACCTTCCTCAAATCGGAAGCAAGGGCTTTAGTTCCGTTTATATTTCTGAACTCTAAACTTTCCCCGGAGTTGGATGGTGCTTCTGGAATTTCTTACATTTCTGATACACAAGCAGGAAGCATTTTCTGAGCCAATTAGCATGCTAAGGCGTGAGTTTGGTTCTGTGCTCCATTAGAGTCAGCTAAATGGAGGCGCTGCGTGTCTTTATTTCAAAACTAAAGCTGAACAATTAAATCCCGTGTCTCTTTGCTCAGCTTTTGATCCCACACAAAGCGTTTCCACTTGCTGCCTTTGGATGTAATGTTAACAAAGTCAGTAACCATCCGGCCCCACGGTAACAGGCATGGCAGAATTCCTTGTTTTTGCTCAATCAGTCTGTGTTCAAACTATCAGTTTGATTTATTTGTCCACATTGACCCTTATTCACCACTTAATTATCCTCATATAATCTTTCAAGAGGCTCCTGACACACGGAGAAAGACAATGGCCGATGTTCTGTAAAACAACAGTTGACCTGATGGGCCCAGACGAAGACCATGGGTCGAAGGTTGTTTGCCGTAGAAGAAGCCACTTCTCCTGTCCGAGAGCTGTGGCCAGGGCTCCTCTCTGTGGGTGCCCAGGGCTGTCCGGTCAAGCTGTTAATCAGCCTGAGAGTGTGTGCAAGCCAAGCACCCTGGGACATCCCCAGCCATTCACTCTCACGGCCGGACTCTCACTCCTAATTTCTTGAAATTATATTAGAGTGCAGGGGAAAAACAAAACAAACCAAAACCTGCACGGGGATTTCAACTGCATCTTTGTCAGAGCACAGTTGCGGGTGAGGCTGGAAATGCTTTTCTCCAGGTGATGCACGGGCCGTTTCAGAAGCACGTATGTGAAATGAGAAAAGGCACTGCAGACATTAATCTGCTTATCTTCAGACCTGATCACTCGAGTTATACTTTTAGTTGGAAACAAATTAAAACCTTCTTCTATACCTCGCCTGAAACACCATTGCTAGTGACCGGTTCAGCTGGAAGGTTCAGTAGGTCTTTCAGACCTTCTGAAGTTGGACAGTGATTCTACCTTCACAGCTACTGAAGTTTGAAATAAACGATAGTTAAAAACACAGACAACGGTCATTAGCATTGAATGTTTATGACCAGCTAGCTCTTGCATGGCTGAAAAGCATTTACCAAAAAACAATAGCATGAAAAGCATAATTTTACATTTATGAAGAAATTTCTCATGAAAATTTGAAACTCTTTCCTAACGAGTTTAGCTCCATCTCATTTGGCTAAGCCATGATATTGTAAAATTTGTATTTATTTATTTTATAACCTATATCCAAGCTCAGTTTGTCATTCCCTCTCTCATTTATCTATGGAATTCTGGTCTCCATGGTTACTGGTGTAATTGACATCAGCTTAACTGTGCCCACACATTAAAAACGGTGTATCAGCACAGGGTAGACCTAACATTAGAAAAGCACCCAAGAATCACTGACCCTACACGGTCTTCATGTCCTGGTGGTGTTTCACATTTGTGTCTTGATCTTTCTTTCTTTGTAATGGGTACATGATCCATCACAAAGGTTGCTACACAGAGACAAACCTTGTTAAAACTGGATTAACTGCAGGTGGAAAGTTCCAAACAAAATATACTAGGTAATAGTTACTTGGTAGGATTTTGCTGATTTCTCTGTAATTAAGACCCTAGGAAGCATTTCCAGGAATCAGTGTGAAAGCCGCCATCTTGTATATAACACGGCCATGAGGAAATCTGAAATACTCATCTAGTGACCCATGACCTTCTGCGTGGTTTGGTGTAAAGTCAATGATTATTTAAGGCCACTGGCTTCCGAGACATTCAAATGTGCTACTTTCGATGACAGTTCACGCACACAGTCCTGGGAACACAGCAGCGTCCAAGAGGGAGCGCATCTGACTGAACTTGAGCTGTGATAGGCACACTGAGCCTACAACCCCACCCACCCAGGTTAGATGAAGTAGATCCAGTTTCGTCAGTTCTTTCCTCTGTGTAATCCATAATGTGTCCCAGCCCTTGAAGAATACATACAGGTCTTCCAGCGTAGACATTAGATGCCTTAAAAACTAAATTTTAATTCTTGAAGCTGAAAAATAAAAACACAGAGTAAAGGAGAATCAAGAAGGGGAGCAGGTGGCAATTTGGCCTCCACTCTTTGTCCCTCAGATCGGTCCAGCCTCATCTACTGGCCCATCCTGTGCTACCTGCTGAATCCATTCCATGCGCATCTGGGTCACATGGGCTAAGACATACCAAGGGCCCCTGGCCAACAGCGGGGCATTTCTGGGAAGGTGATGAAATCAGAATCATGCCGTAAGGGTGATTCCAACCGAAATCCTGTTCCGAGAAAGGACATAGAGCTGCTTTCTCGTAGCCTGAAATACCAAATAACAACAACAACAACAACAACAACAATAATAATAATAATAAATAAAAATAAATAAAAATTTATCACCTACTAGAAGAAATTATCAAAACTCCTTTTTAAAAATATAGCCATCTTTAGTCCTCTAACCATTGCTCCTCCTTATTTTTCTAGCTTGAAAAAAAAAAACACCCTGATTTCTATCTACATGTTGTTTTTTTTTCCTCCTTTCCTTTAAAACACTAGCTACGTTGAAAGTTTATGGCCAGCTAGCTCTTGCATGGCCAATGGTTAAGCATGAAATGCTAACTTAGATACATCTACGATGAAAAAGAGTTGAGAATAGCAAGAAGGGCGTCCTCTCTTCAACACACGGTACCAGTCCCTGTCCCAACTAGTCTCCCAACCAACAGAGTTAGTATGATCTAACTCGAGAAGGAACTGGTCGTCTGAGATAACTCCGAAATCATGGGGTTATTTGTGCCCTTGTGGCCGTGATTAACACTTTGCTAGGCTTGCCTTTCGATAAGAGTAGAGGTTGGAGATGGTATACCTTTATCCTCCTGAGGAAACACGAATAAATATCTCGTGTTGGTCCAGGAGCTGTGAGAGGTGTATTTGGTATCTTAAAGCATATATAACACCTTTCTCTTCTTAACACCCCTAGACTCTTGAAAAGGATAGTTTTTCAGAACTACAGTTTGCTTGAATGGAAATGGGGACCTAGACTCCTAGGAAGTCTGTACGGAAAAGTGATCTACAAATGGCTTTCCTCCGGATCCAGTCTCGTGTGTGATTCTACAAGTTGGCCTCACGTTGAAGTAGAACTTGGGGCTGCAAGCACTTTGAACAGAAGGACTTCGGAAGGCGTCAGAAGCGAGATCTCTCCATCTCGCTCCTGTTCTTTGTCCTCCGGTCAAACACGTCATGGAAAGCGGGAATTCCTCTTCCCCAGGGAGATCACTCCTCTTTGCTTTGTCCCTTGAGGTCCCTCGTTCCTGAGGAGTCCTGCTCTGAGCCTGGAAGACATGCCACAAAGAACGTGACTCTGGATCAGAAGACTCTGAGCTACAGGCGTTGCTGGCTTCCCGTCTCAGATCATACTCGAGTTGCAGACCACACCGCTCTGTCCAGTTACCCCGTCACATGAGCGTCTGGTCCTCATCAATCCTACATATAAAAACTGGACAACGCTCCCTGGACGTTTTAGTTTTCATTTCTGAAGGCAAAAACTTTGGCTAAGTAAACGTTTTATGTTTTTCTCTTGTCCACCTATGTTTCAGGCAGGAGTCCCGGCCGTGACTCTTATTAGAAAAAGGAAAATATAGCATACTTTTATGCCCTTACATATAATACCTGTGAAGCCGGTGCTACCCTTAAAAGGATGGGTCTGAATTGTTTTGTGGAGTCATCGGAATTCAGGCACTGGTCTGCAGGTCATAGGTCTCTCCACCCCAAGCTCTCTGTATCACCCCAGTTACCCCACTGCTTGTCCCTTGCTGGCCCCTGAGGTAAAAGGTTAACCACAAACATATGTATTTATAAGGAATCATAGGACAGGAGTAAGAAGATGTAGGTCAAAAAGAAATGAAAAGCCACGGAGACATACAGTTTGTGACTACTATCCTACAGTTGGGATGGGAAGGGGGTGGGGAAAAGGTCAGAATTCTGATTAGACCTACAGGAAGGGAAACAGATTGCTGGCTTGAAATATTAGTACTTAACTTGGAGGCTGGTCATAGAGGCTCACACCTGTGAATCCCGACACTCAGGAAGCTGACGCAAGAGGATTGCCGAGAGTTCTAGGCTATGGTGAAACCAACCAACCAACCAAACAAACAAGCAAACCTGTTCTGGTGGGACGTTGACAGTTATTGCTTCAGAAAGCATGTGGCAGTGTCCTCAGACAATGAGGAAGAACATGTCGCTGGCATCTGGTGTGATATGGCCAAGGGTCCTGCAAACACCCTAGAATACACACAGAACGCACACAGCAGCTGCTGACAACAAAGAAATCTCCGGGGCCAAAGTGTCAGCTGCACTTTAAAAGAGAACTCCACAGAGGAGGACGGCCTTCTCTCACTGGATTGTAATTTTCCAGCGGCGTGCTTGAAACGTTCTGGCAATAATGAGAGAGAGAAATTTGCTTTAGGACATCAATTCATAATTATGGGGTGATTGCAATATCTCTAGAACGGGAAATCGGATATTTAAATGTGCATGCCTCTAAAGATTGGTGTGAAAGAAATAATTAACATCCAAAGTATCTATGACTCTTAAATCACAAAATTACTATTAGATGTTAAATGTTGGAATAAAACACATAGCACGGTTTTAAGTCGTATTCTTCCTCTTTGAATGAAGAGTATTCTTTCTGTAACTTCCTAGAACTCTTAAGGAGTTGGGACAAACACTATCCAAAGTAGAGCAGGCACCACCGAGGATGGTAGAGGAACACGCTGGCAGGAGCTTGCAAATGCTCTAAGCCTCAGTGACGACTGTATTGTGTTCAGGTCTGAACCCTCTTCATAAAATGATACTGAATTCAGATGAAAGGCCACAAGAGCATCCTACAAAAAAAAGGGGGGGTAGTAGATGTAATGTAGTTTAATCACACTTGTAAAAGCAAAATCAATGTGGGAGGCATATTCATTAAATGAAAAATAAAAGCCTCTAGCTTGCTCACTGAAAACTAAGTACTTGTAGAGGAAACAAAGACACTTCATTTTCTTATTCGGCATGAGTATTTTTTTAATATCATAAGACACCGGGACGGTGTTTAGCTCAAAGTCTTTGGAGTATGGTTGACGCCAAAGTTCAAAATTGCTTTGTTAAAAAATCTGAGCCTCTGCCCCATGGTAGACAGGTTTCCGTTTCTCAAGAAAGGAAATTAAGTTGTATTTTCCATGTGGCGATTCCTGAATGCAGAATTTTAGATCCCCTTTAATAAAAACATGTGGCTATGTAAGATTTTATGTTGGTAAGGATGGATTTAAAAAACATTGATTTTTTATTATTATTATTATTATTATTATTATTATAAATTTGTGATCACGAATTCAGCATCTATCAAAGAGTTTGGCCACAGTGCACCAAAAAATAAAAATAAAAAAGAGCCCTCACCTACTGGGCAATGTTACCGCAGGGCAAGATAAAAGTAAAGTTGGTTCCCTTCTTCCCATCGCAACAAAAAAGGTTGATAAAGTGCACACTTGATATCAAACAGGGCTTCCTGCTGGCTTCAGTTACCTGGGAGTCCGGAGCCTGTGGTTTGAGTAATGTTGTGTCTACAATGCCCGTGGCCGCAGAAGCGTGGAGAGAATGCCGGGTTTTCCAGCCGGCTGAGCGAGCGCGGAACCAGCCGGCTGAGCGAGCGCGGAAAGTTCAGACTCATTCTTTATTCTCCATCAGAAACGATAGCAAAAGTATTTTCTTAAACAAACAAACAAAAAAAGAAAACCAAAAAATGTAATCACCAATCTTCCGACGTTGCCTTTTTATGGTGCTGGGAATTGTGTAACAGTTCACCCAGACAGAGGTGACCCGCCTGCGAACTACCTTCCAGGGTCGTGTAAGTCTGCAAAAGAATTGCAAAAGAAGAGTTTTGCATAGTTTCTCTTGAAAATAAATGTTTTTTTTCTTTGCTTTGTTTTTGTTTGTTTTTGTGGGGAATTCCTGAAGAAATCAGATATGGGTTGCTGGGATGGGCGCTACAGATGACCAGGTTGAAAACAGGACCAAACGGAGCACACACACACATGCGCAGTATAAGCGCAAACGCTGTAACTTTTATCTCTTTGATTCTGAGAAGTTTTGTCAAAGTAATGACATGTTAATACTTTAAAAATCTGTATTTTTGGTGTGCAATATAACATTTATCCTACAGTCCATAACAATGAATTAAAAAAAAATGAATGCATACATCAGTACTGAAGAGGACTCTGCCTGAATCCTCTGGTACTTATCTCATTTTCAAATGCATCAATTAAAAAAGAGCTCTGAGTGGACGCATCATTTTCTCATCATTTCTAAACATTCATGCAAAAAGTATAACATGTAGCTGTCACTCAAACGGTGGAAATCCGTATGTACATCTGCGATTTACAATCTACGTTTTGAGGAGCGCTTGTGAGGAAATGCCGCAGCTGCTGCTAGATTAACCTTTAGATTAAAGGCAGGTGAAGACAAAGAAAATTCTGGCATGACTGAAACAGAGAGTGGGGAAAAGGCCCGGAGACTGACCACCAGAGGGCAGCATCCTCAAGCGGTTGGGATGGGGGTGCGGTGCCCCGAAGGTTGGTTAGTTCCACCTATTTAGAACCAGCCTCAAACCGTTTTTTTCTGATTTCTGAGTTAAAACCCCTAAGTACAAAAACAAGTGTTTCCCCCTTCTCAATGTGAAACGGACGAAATTCGGAAGCAGAAATAATACTTTATGGACCTCAGCATGCATATGCCCTGCAGTGTTCTAAGTGATTTACGGGTATCAAGTAGTTGCCATAACAACCATGCAGAGTAAACACTGTTGTTAGTACTACGTTAAAATCATGTGTGCATTTATATGATGTATTATCTATGGATTTTTTAAAATTGAAATTTACAAATGAGGAAACCGAGGCACAGAAGTTTCTCACTTGCTCGTGGTGTACAAATACCCCAAGCGCCAGAGCTGAGATTCTGATCAAAGGCTCTGACCCAGAGGTCAGACCTGAGACTGAGCTAACAGACTGAGGCCCCCAAGGCAGAGTTTCCTTATTGGCTCACTACCAAGTTCAGTTGCCAGTACAAGGTCCAACTTATGGCCGTGTCTGGAACACAGCTTCTGTGTGCCGGATCTCTGGAAACACTTTCCCGGAGGTTTCGCCCACAATGATGCTGGTTTCTTCTTAATCGCTGCTAAATTCTCAGCTCCAGCCAACTAGCATTGAGTTTTTACTTTAAAGGCTTTACTCTAGAGTTGTGGTATCTTGTTAATCACAGCTGGTTTCTTCAGCCCCAGCAAGCTCCTATAGAAATGACTTGATGGCTTTTCTAGCCCAGAGTTTCATAGCACAGTTCATTCTCAGGAACTCAAGCAGGGCAGGAGCTGAGGCCAACCACTGATGAATACTGCTCACTGGCTTGCTCCTCATAGCTTGCTCAGCCTGCTTTCTTGTAGGACCCAGGACCACCAACCCAGGGATGGCCCCACCCACAATGGGCTGGGCCCTGCCCCATTGATCACTAATTGAGAAAATGCCTTACAGCTGGATCTCACGGAGGCATTGTCTCCATTTCGACTCCCTCCTCTCTAATGGACTCTAGCTTGGGTCAAGTTGGCATAAAACCAGCCAACATTTGGGTCCGACCTGCTTCAGGGGTGTCTTAGCCACTGTTGTGTTGTTGAAAAGAAACCATGAACAAATGTTTTTCCTGATAAAAGAAAACATCGAAGTGGGTGCTGGCTTACAGCTTCAGAGGATTAGTCATCATGGCCTGGAGCAAGGCGGCAGGCAGGCAGGTTCTGAAGAAGTTGTTAATGGCTTTACATCCTGTTCCTCAGGCATTGAGAAGGCTGAGGGAGAAACACGGGGCCTAGTGTAGGCTTTTGAAGTCTCAAAGTCCACTCCCAGTGAGACCACACTTGCTCCAGTAGGACAACACCCCCTAAGCCGTCTCAGTTGCATAACCCAGTGACTAAGAACTGAAATTCTGCAGCCTATGGGGGCCATTCTCATTGAAATCACCACAAGGAGAGGTGGGCATCAATAGAATGTGAGAGGGATCACCCAGCTTCTGTGGTTTTCTCAGATACCACAGGCTTGACCATCTACCATATGGAGAGAGACATGTTTGAGGATAGTATATCTATCTAAGGCAGTATAACATCTAAGATATATATCTAAGATATATATCTAATATATGTATAATATATAATATATGTATAATACATATCTAATATGTGTATAATATATCTAATATATGAATAATATATACCTAATATATGAACAATATGTCTAATATATCTATGTATTATATATCTAATATAATATGTATAATATATATCTAATATATCTAATATATGTATAATACATCTAATATATAAATAATATATATCTAATATATGAGTAATATATGTGAATATATCTATGTATTATATATCTAACATAATACATATAATATATATCTAATATATATCTAATATGTATAATATATCTCATATATGTATAATATATATCTAATATACATATAATATCTAAGATAGTATAACATCTAAGGCAACTTAACTAAATAAATTTCTGGAACTGAAATAAAAAATTTAGTAAGGGAGACTTGAGTTTTATGTTTTAGAAACAGAGAAAGGGTGGATTCTCTTTAAATGCTGAACCAAAGTACACCTCTAGCAAGCGAGATTAACCGTGGACATGTTTTTAAGTAGTAACATGAAGGATTGGAGCCACGGATGCCTTTAGGTTCACAGATGTTTAGAAGACAGGGAGAGCGAGCCTACGTTTTGAGTGTGGATCAGGAGCAACGTACTTTGAAAAGTTAGGAAAGGCAGGCGAGGAGAGGAGAGTGAGGAGAAAGGAAAGAAAACGGCATTGGTCGAGAGCATCGTGGAGATCAGGACAGCTGCTTGCCGGTTAATGCTCATCCGTCTCAGGCCAGCAGGTGCACATGTGTGGGTGCCAAAGGGTGCCTCCTGCCGTTACTCACTCCTGCTCCTGCATAGCCCCGGCACTGTCAGCGAGAGAAACGGCTCTCCTCAACAAGGTAAGAGATGGTTTATTCTGGAGCCAACTATGAGTGACCCTGACTCCGGAACACAGATCTTACTCTCCCCAAATACCATGATCCAATGAGGCAGTAATTTCATGCTCTTACAGAACTAGAGGATCCCAAATTAAGGTCCTTTTCAAGTATTTTGGTGCAAACACTTGATAAGCAGGTTACAGCAGAGAAGTGGAGCCTGTGCAACAGGCCTTAGATGCTATCCAGTGGTACTCTTAGCTTTTGGGTTGGTAGAAGCCAATGGTCTGTAAGTTCATGCATTCAGGGCTCTCTACCTTGAAGTCATACATATGTTAGCTCAGACAGGAACAGAAAAAAATTACAGCGTCTAGAGCTCTGAAGATGACTAAAGATAATTTCTAATTAGGGTGTGAACCTGCAATACACTCCTGGCTTCACAGTCTCCAAATTCTAACCAGTTAACCAGCCTTGCGGAAGGGTCAATGGAAGGTGGTTTCCTTCATATCAAGCAACAGGATGTAAATGTTTGTCTAAACAGCTGAGGCTTGGAGCTGGTTAATGCCACGAATCACGCAAGATGAGCTCATTCATCGTGTGGAGATGGAGGAGTGTCTTAGAGTCATGGCATAAAATTAGAGATTTGGGAGTTTTGCAAGAACTAAAACAGACACGTTAGTAACTAAAGAGAAAGGTGAAAATATGAACAAGTGAACAAAAATGCCCAGAATTCAAGGTCAGACCGTGGCACCCGGAGGTAGAGATGGTTTCAAAACTAAATGCTAAGGCAATTCAGATGGACAGAAAGAACTCAGTGCAGGAGAGGGGAGCACAAACGCCTTAACATAGAGTGTGTGAGCATAATTACTAAAGGAGCGCTCATCCATCTCTATTAAGCACCTACCTAGCATGTAGAAATACGCCTAATTTCCATGAAAAGAGGTTATTGCACTCAAGAATGCCACTTCGGATGGAAAAGGTTGCTGAGAATTAAGAAGCATTATCCATGCTAGTCAAGGGATTTTCTTCTACAGGATACATTTAGTTCCAGATTAGACATGGAATTTTCAAAATTAATTATGGCGAGAGAGCATTCCTGACGGAGGCCTTCGTCTGTGTCTCCTGTCCCCTTATGACTTTGATGATCAGTTTATTTTGAAAGGTTTCTTTAATGGCTTGAACTTTATTTTGTCTTCCTGGGGCTTTGCTTCACCATCTATCAAACCAGGCAGTAATAATGGGTGATTTTCAACAACTCCCCCCCCCCCAGTAAAATAGACCCAATTAATACCACAGAACATTACAAGGTAAGCTTACCACCTGGGTAATAGAAAGATGTATAGGATCTATAGAAAAGTTGGCTATGTGTGGCCTCTTTCCATAGTCAATATTAAGTGTGTCTGTGATGTGTATATGGGTAGATGTTCATCTTTGTGCATGCATACCTGCATGCAAGCACCTGTATCCATGTATGCACCTGCATGCATGCACCTGTATCCACATATGCACCTGCATGTATGCACCTGTGTCCATGTATGCACCTGCATGCACACAACTGTATCCATGTTTGCACCTGCATGCACACACCTGTATGATGTATGCACCCACATGCATGCACCTGTATGGTGTATGCACCCACATTCATGCACCTGTATAATGTATACACCTGCATGCATGTGCCTGTATGATGTATGTACCTGCATGCATGCACCTATATTCGTGTTTGCACCTGCATGTATACACCTCTATGATGTATGCACCCCCATGCATGCACCTGTATAGTGTATGCACCTGCATGCATGTACCTGTATGCATGTATGCATCCATATGCATGTGCCTGTATGATGTATGCACCTGCATGCACGTACCTGTATGGTGTATGACCCTGAGTGCATGTGAGAGCCAGAGGTGAGCATTGTGGTGTTCCGCCTCTGCTGTTTTCTATTATACTTTTTGAGACAGAGTCTCTCACTGAACATGGAGCCCATTTATTGAGCCAAACTGATCAGGCAGCAAGTTCCCAGGATTGTCTTTTCCCCACTTTTCCCTTTCAGGGGGTGGGAGCATATGAATGTGCACAGTTGTTATTCTTGGCTTTTTTAAACATGGTCAGAGGAACTTAACTCAGTTCTCCATGCTCGCCAGCAAGCACATTACCCACTGATCCACCTCCCCAGCCCCTATCAGCACAAAAGAAAACAAGATGCACGTTTAAAACTGCATGGTCCTGTTCTTATGGGCTTACCAACTAGTTAAAATCGTTTTTATGTAACTAAAATGTCAAGAAATTGTTGAAAATTTTCTGTGTTTTCCCTGTAAATATAAAATACAGTTAATGCTTGAATCTTCTTTCCCTGGGCTACCGGAATTAAACTTTGCCACTTAAGCTGAGTTGGTAGACTTTGGCTTAGGTAAGGACTTTATATCTAACCCAAAATAAAACATAATTTTCCTAATTCTTTAACGTTATAGTAGAGCTGCTTTTATAGTTATGTGAAATATAAATAATTATATTTTTAACCGGGCAGTGTTATTACATGCCTGTAACCTCAGAACCTAGACACTAGAGGCAAGAGAATTAGAAGTTCATACTTGACTTCAAGTTGAAGACAGTCTAGGCTATAAGAGACTCTGATTCAACTAAATTAAAGATAGGTAGATAGATAGATAGATAGATAGATAGATAGATAGATCTTTAAAGTATAATCTAACATCATTAAATAAATGAATTATTCAAAATGTTAGTCATAGAATATATAAACATTCAGGTAAACAATATGTTATTAGTACTGTGTCACTGGGTATGTGATGAAAGTTCTATCAATGCAAACATTACAAATCCACAAAATAATTTATCAGTTATTGAACATTTTATCTGGTGCAAAGTTATAAATTCAATATTATGTATAATACAAAAGGGAAAGAAATTACTGTTAGCAAACAAATTTACCATTCAAAACTCAGAGAGGAAGTCATATTACAAAACAGAGATGGGAATAGCAAAACAAACCCCCAAAAATCTCAACACGGTCACTCAAATCCTAAAATAAATAAGAATATACTGATTCTTAATTTACTCAATCAAGACAAAGCAAGAGATGATTCAAAACAAGAAGGTATTTGGCAAAAGACTTGTAAACAAGAATTTGGAAACACATTACTTGAACTATAAACATGGATTTCTTTAAGTCTTCATGAGTAATGAAGAGCTTACAATGTTTGCTAGACTCAGATTAGTAGGTCATAACCATCTTTGAGCTAAAAGATGGACAGTATTGTAACCTTGTAGCAAGTCCTCAGTAAAAATATGTCAAAGGTGATAATTAAGAAACCAGCTATTTAAAGTCCTCTATCAGCATCCTGAGATGTGATTTTAAATCTAAATCTTGCTTTTCTGGTGTGTTGGGTGGGTATCCAGGGCTTGCTGTGTTCTGATGATGTCAAGTAGCCTTGGTTTCTGTTTGGTAAGGTTCTTGTGCTTGCCTTTCGCCATCTGGTTATCTCTGGTGTTCGTTGGGCTTGCTATCTCTGGTTAGAGCTTGTCCCTCCTGAGGGCCTGTAAGCCTGTGTCAGCACTCCTGGGAGACCAGCTCTCTTCTGGTGGGACCTGTGTACAGAGGACTGTGGAATATCCCCAGCTCCCAGGCACAGACAGAGAACCAAAGGACCCTGTCCCAGCTGCTCCACCGTTCCTGCGCCCTGTGCGCTCCTGCCCTTGGTCCTGTGAAGGCTCGTTGTCCCAGTGTGGGGGAATGCCAGAAAACGGAAGAGGGAGTGGGTGGGTTAGTGAGCAGGGGGAAGGGGAACGGGATGGGGGTTTTCAGAGGGGAAATGAGGAAAGGGGATAACATTTGAAATGTAAATAAAGAAAATATCTAATAAAAAAGGGAGGGGGAACCCAGCTATTGCTTAATTTATCCCAACATCCTTCATGGACTTAGAGCATTAAGAACCTGCAGAAGGTGCCACACTCCTATTATTTGCAAGCAACTTATTTTTATTTAGTGAAAGGAAAACTCTAATAATGGTTGTTTTAAATCTTAGTCTCAGAGTTGTGGGATGAAAAAATGTGGATGCATGGTAATAGTCATTATTTATAATGTCTTATGGGCTAGGCACCATTCACGATCATGGATATATTTAATTTGTATAAAACTCTCTGACGCTATGTGATCATTAACTTTTGTGTCATTATAACCAAAACACTCAAGAGAATGAATTAACGAGGGATTTGTCTTGGCTCAAAGATTCCAGTCCACAGTCTTCAGCACGATTGATTCTGGCCTATGGTAAAGGGATGACCAAGCCTGTTCACCTCATGGTAGACCGGAAGCAGAAATGAGGCTGCGGACCAAGTGTAACCTTCTGGAGGTGAATAGTTGACTTGGAATAAGTGGGGCTTTAAATTTGACTAGACCTTATGTTTATATCCGTATGTTTTTCAACTTTCACATACTCTTAGTAAAATGATAGAGGCCCTATGTAAGTATCCTGTTCATATTCATTCTCTGTGTTACTTTTAGGGGAGAAATGTCTCAGACTTTTTACCACCACGTAGCAAGCAGCAAGGAAGCCACTTTCTACTTGGCCAGTGGTTACCTCCAAATGTGTTAGTGGCCCTGCCTCTGTGATGAGCTTGCTGCAGCTTGGAAGCTCTTGCTCAGTGTCTTCCCTATCAAGGTCTGGGAGAGATCTGAGGTCTTTGCACTACCTGAATGCAAGCTGTTCAGGGCACCAGCTGAAGAACAGCAGACCAGCATGAACATCTTTTGTACAGTGGGTCATCATGCCACAAGAAAGTGATGAAAGGAACCCTCAGGAATGCCACTGATAGAGTGGGGGTACTACCTTAGCCATGCTATTTCAAGATTAAGAATATCCAGCTTTGCTGGGCGGTGGTGGCGCACGCCTGTAATCCCAGCACTTGGGAGGCAGAGGCAGAGGCAGAGGCAGGCGGATTTCTGAGTTCGAGGCCAGCCTGGTCTACAGAGTGAGTTCCAGGACAGCCAGGGCTACACAGAGGAAACCCTGTCTCGAAAAAAACAAAAAAAAAAAAAAAACAAAAAAAAAAAAAGAATATCCAGCTTCTCTTATTGGGCTATAAGTAAATTGTCTGGCTTTTGTTTCAGACAGAGTTTATTAGGCTGGGTCATAAACAAACTAGCTTTCTGGTCTGGTAAACGATGCTATCCAGATCTCAAGGCTACTCACTGTGCAAACATTCCCAAAAAGATAGTTCAGAATGAGACTGTGGCCTGTGGGCGCCCACACTCTCAAGGTGCTGGGAATAGGATCTGCTTAGGAACTCTCCTTCAGCAAGCCTGCCTGACAGAGTGCAATGAATACACTTGCCCTACCGTATTTTTATTGCCCTTTCCCATTTTTCTTAAATCTCCACTGAAAGTGATAAAAAAATAACGGTAGAATCTAGGGCATGGCACCTTAGTGTTTGGTGATGGTCACTGAAATAGAAAAACCTACCTAATGCTACCTTACAAAATCAAAGTTTGATTCCATGTGTTTCCTGGACTTTCCATCTTAGCCCTGTCAGGACTTTTGTCATCCACCTCCCCTAGCTCTTTAGTGAATCCATCAAGATATGGCACTCATCAAATGCTTACCATCACGCTTAGTCCCGCTCACACTCGTATTTGAAGTCATAAGAATGCATACCGTTCTTGGCTTTTGGTATCCCAAGTCTAACCTACTGGATTTGTTTAGAAATCCAGAATGGATGACTTCCAAGCCCACATTAACACCAATACATTTTACAGACGAGAATTCCTGTAGGATTTGCCATGATCACCATTATGCCAGAGCACGCATATAAATGTTTTCAGTGATGGAAATATTGGTCTACAGATATTCATCTAATTTCAACTGTTTAAATGACCACTATACTGGATTGGGAA
Source organism: Apodemus agrarius (assembly GCA_964023405.1). Classification (NCBI taxonomy): domain Eukaryota; kingdom Metazoa; phylum Chordata; class Mammalia; order Rodentia; family Muridae; genus Apodemus; species Apodemus agrarius. The sequence goes on from OZ030027.1 coordinate 14,516,943, forward strand.
GTGCATGAGTACCTTTATATACGTAAAAACAGATGGAAGGAAAGAGAGCTAGTGTTAGAATGTTTGTGAATAGAGACTTTACATAGGGAGCAAGAAAGATTTCTCCATGGGTCAGACCACTTTCGTGAAAGCAGGAAAGTCTGAGTCCAGCCCTTCAGCACTCACATAAGAAGCTGGACATGAACATAATGCCACATGCTTGTAATTCTAGTGCTATGGGGACAGAGAGTCACCAGGGCTTGCTAACTGACATCCTAGCTCCTGAAGAGACGTAGAGTGATAGAGAAGGACACCAGACGTTCTCCGTTGACCTCCACAGGTACATACCTGTGTGTATACATCCCCAAGCACACACACAAAAAAAACTTTATTTATTATTCCACCTTCATAAATACTTCACAATAAAGGTTTTTGTTAATACTCTTTTCTAGATATAGGAAGTATAGCCACATATTCCAAGATAGCTCAGTGGGGAAAGGCACTTGCTACCAAGTTTGATGACCTGAATTTGATCCCACAATGTGGAAGGAGAGAACCAACTCTCATAATACACACACACACACACACACACACACACACACACACGGAGGGAGAGGGACCGAAGGAGAGATTAAATAAGTAAATATAATTTTTAAAATGAATAAGCATTTCACAACATTCAAAAATAGCATTCCCAACTTCAAATAATCATTAAGTAACAGAGCTGACATTTGAGGCTAGTGTGGTCTGTTATCCTTACCTCCCCACTGTTTCCTGACAGCACATATATTCAAAGTTTGGTTACTTCCAAACAAGATGAGGTAGGCTGAATTCTAATATAGCTTTCCTGGAATCTTGTTTGAAAACTGACTTTCTGCAAACACTAATGGATATAGAGAAAGTGATTTGTGGCATCAAATAAAGAGTTGGTATGCAGCACACTCATGCCAAAGATCACTGGTGTGAGCACTCAGGGACACTTGGCTTGCTGGGAGTCAAAGCCTACAGTGTGGTCACGACACACAAGCAAATGATGCTAACTTGTGCCTCCAAGTCACAATTGCCTGCTCATAACGTGGAGCTGTCATGAAGCCCTGCCTGTCACGGAGTATACTGGTCATCTGTAGAAGTTAATTCTGTTTCTTCATCCCAGCCCCATGATCCCAGAGATAAGTCTCAGCTCAAAATATATTTATAAATACCTTAGCCACATAGCTAGGCTTTTCTGTGACTAGATCATAACCTAAAATAACCCATTTATTCTAATCTACATTTGCCACATGGTTGGTCACCTGTGCTCAGGTTCTATGCATTCATCTGGGTCATATCTTGCCAGGCAAATCGCCTATCTGGCTCTATCCCAGAATCCTTTCTGCCTCCCGGATGTCCTGCCTCCTACTTTCTGCCTAAACCCATAAGCCACGAGATTTTTATTGACAGGTGCCACATCCATACAGACACAAGATATTCTCTCTACAGCCATCTATTGTTATACAGTCATGTGCTGCACAGTGCTATTTTAACTGCTTATTAATCATATATATCCTAGTGTTCCCACAATATTATAATGAACATAGATGAATGACTTGGTAAGCATCATAAAGCATAATGCAGTGCCAGTTATAAAAAATATGTCCTATTCAGTTATTATATAGTAATAATGACTAGCCATATTACATGTTTGTGTATTTACTTTTTTATCATTATTTTAGAGTATTCCTTCTATTTCTAAAAAAGAACACTTTGCTAACTCTGCCATGGAAAGCTAGCAGCAGTCTTATATCTCTGGCTTACCAAGACTCTTAATTGCACCATTTTATCTATACTTGACTTAACCTCAGATAACCTTTTTTCTCATGACCCAGAACAGACAGACAGACAGACAGACAGACAGACACACACACACACACACACACACACACACACAACTTACGTATATAGTTGTTGCAACTCTCTAGTTTCTATGCCCTCTTTATCCAACAATCAATTGAAACCAACATTTTTTTTTGTAAACTTTTGGAGATACACAAAGCTTCTTGGGAACTGTGGTAGTCTGAATATGATTGGCTTGTAGGAAGTGATACTGTTAGGAGGTGTGGCCTTGTTGGGATAGGCATGGCTTTGTTGGTGGAAGTGTGTCACTGTGGAGGGAGGCTTTGAAGTCTCCTAGTGCTCAAGCTCTGCCGTCGTGTGTGTGTGTGTGTGTGTGTGTGTGTGTGTGTGTGTATGTGTGTGTGTGTGTGTATCCACTCTTATCTGCCTTCAGAAGAGAATTAGTCTCCTCCGGGCAGCCTTTAGATTAAGATATAGAATTCTCAGCTCCTCCTGCTAGCACCATGTCTGCTTATGTGCTGCCATGCTTCCTGCCATGATGATAATGGACGGAACGTCTAATTCTTCGACTGTAAGCCAGCCCCAATTAATTGTTGTCCTTTATAAGAGTTGCCTTGGCCATGGTATCGCTTCCCAGCAAGGAAATCCTAAGACGGTGACCTAAGCAAGGAACATATGGTAGCAGAAAGCAACTCACACAACATAATCAACGGCACTAGCAGTGTGCTCAGAAGATGCTTTATTATACCTTTTCCTTGAGTCTGAGATGACGTTAATACTTAATTTCATACAACATAGCACAGACGATTTGTGTTATTTGTTTTAAGGCATCAAACTTCTTTTCCCAGAGACTTAGAAGCTCCTTAAAGACAGAAACCTGATATCTGCTATGGGGAAAGCTGGTTTGTGACCGAGTCAATCACTGAAGAGGAAAACACTAAGAATAATATGGCAAATGGAGTAGTTGGAAATTGGCTAAACTCCATACTCGGCCGACACAAATCCCACATGAGTGTGAATGTGGCCATAGTCTATAGAGCCATTACCAATTTACTAACGTTTACCCATTTTTTTTGTCTCCTCCTCACCTTACACCAATGTCTCCCTATCTTCAACCACCAAAGTGGCTCTTAATTTGATTGACCTAGCTTTGAAATTTTTTATCCATGCACACATAGAAAAATAATATTTTAGAAACATTTAGAGATACACAATGCTTCTTAGAAGCCTGATGGATACATTGTATCAACTCGATGTATGCAAGGCATGGCCGTAGGGACCAATCTCTCAAAGGGATGCTCTCCCCACTGCAGGTCGAATTCTTCAAGCCCAACCTCCAGGAGTAACTCTCAAGGACACTCCCAGCTACTCAAAGAGCTACTTATTGATGAATGAATCACCATGCTAGAAAGAGTAATGGTGGATGGAACATGCAGACGCTATTCTGTCTTTGTGGCCTAGAGCCTTTCTTCAGACCCCTTTATCAGTAAGTAAGAACTATTGCATGTGACATCATCTGGTAATAAGACACGTTTTTTTTTTTTTTTTTTGTCAGCATTCTCTCCGCTTACACCAAAATGTGTACTATGCACTATATAAAATATGTATTTACATGAGTTAAAAAAAAAAGCACTTTCTCTTCCAAGCCAACTCTCCCAAATGGGGTGATGCTGCACACAGTCTCCAGCAAGCCCCACCAGGGCCTCCTTCATCAAATGGCTCTAACTTATGACCGGACAAGCCCACCCGCCTCTACCCTTGCAAGACACAAAAGCAATAGGTATATAACTAAGTGGGAAGGTAAATTAACTTTGTTTATTTTCTGTGTAAAATTAATCAATTTTACCACATTTTTATGTTATTTGGAGTTTGGCCAATGTCAATTCCATCTGTAATATTTCCTTTCCAACACTCAGCCAATCTGTGTGTTTTGTCTCATCCTCTCTCACAATCTGTGGGGTTTTCACTGCTATTAGCTGAGCCTCCCCGGAATCGAGGATGTGCAGACGCCAGAACAGTTGGTGTAATGTACCAAAGGGCAGAGGAACACAAGCCACCAAACGCACGTCGGGGTTGACTTAATCCAAGGCGCCGTTTTAGATGTGAAGATGTAAAAATGAGTCAGATACAAGACCCACCTCAAGCCCCCAAACCTGTTTGTTCAAGATCCACACAGAGACATAGCTCTAACAAAACTCAGACTATGCCAACTGTCCCCATCAGGAGAAAAAAAAAGAAAAGAAAAAGAGAAAAGAAGAGAAATGAACACACTGAGCAGACAACATCAGAACCTCACAGGTGAGTGACTGCCTCAGATGCGATCTAGGACAAAAAAACTATCTCAATGACCAAAGAAGACGTGGTTATTACATTAAAGTCAGGAACAGGTAAATCTAGCTTTAGGTTCAGAAATTAATCTGACTTTGAAGTTTCAGAAATAGTGAAAAACTTTTAACCTGGGACTTTTGATTCCATATAGAGTTACCAGGCAGTCTACTATAGACAGAATTTCCTTCACCTTAGATGGTTATTATGATTGACAAGCATTTGGGAAAGACTTGAAGTTAGGTTCGAGAAATGTGTGCTCACACACCAAGCTCACTTTTATTCTTGTCAGGGAGGTACACGCCAGAGACAGCTGAGCCTGAAAGAGGCCCTGGGTGTAACCTGGGTGGGTTTCATTTCTCTTCATGTTACACACCAGTACATCACTGCTAATGAGAGAATTTACACTGAGAACCAATTCCTACTCTGTGGTATAGAAGGCTAAAATCCCAAACTCAGCCCCTGCAAAGCCTCCTAGGGGGAGAGAGGTCGTCTTTTTTCTTTCTTTCTTTCTTTTTTTTTTTTTGTTGTTTTGTAAATTGTTAGAAATGGGAGGAAAAGGGTGATGGCAGAGTCCTCTCATTTCTTGGCCACACAGGTAGGTCTTGAAGCTCTCTCCTGGGCTGAAGAGATGGCTCAGGGTTTAAGAGCATTTGTTGCTCTTGCAGAGGACCACTGGCCAATTCCAGTATCCACATGGTAGCTCATAACCATCCGTGATGCTAGTTCTGAGGAATCCAACAGGCACAAACATGGTACACATATATGTGGACAGGCAAAATATCTGTATACATAGAGTAAAAGAAATATATCTTTAAAAATTTAAAATAAGACAAATCAGAAAGAAAGAAAGAAAGAAAGAAAAAAAGAAAAAAAGAAAGAAAAAAAGAAAAAAGAAAGAAAGAGAAAGAGAGAGAAGGAAAGGGGGAGGGAGGGAGGGAGGGAAGAAGGGAGAAAGGAACTTCTCACCCTAGGTAGACAGTTAACTGAGGTGCCCCCCCAGCTCTCCTGGGCCCCTATTCCCCTGAGATTCAGTCTGAGTCCACAGCTCCTCCCCACCCCCACTCCAGTTCCTCCTTTTTTTAGTTTCTGGTAATCACTGAGCAGGAGAGAGCCACCCAACATGAAGGACCCCTGAGGACTGGTGTCATTTTTGTTGGTTCACTGCCGAGCCCCGGTACTCCCTCCCTTGATGTTTTATGAACAAATGCAGATGTCATCTAGACATTTCCACCTATTACTTTCTCAGCAGCTGAGCCTTTTTATTTAAATCAGCTCCTCTGGGACTGAGTAGCCTGGCTGTCCGCACACTTCCCTAACCAATGTCCACAGAGTTCACAGGCATGAGAACCACCACATAGACATTTTCAGTTCCTTTCCCACAGTTCCATCTAGACAAGCCCATATCCTTCTTTATAAACATGTGCAGTATGTTAAAAAAAAAACAACCTCAGATCCTAGGGTGTCAATGGGGTAGGTTCAGCTATATGCTCTAAATGGTCAAAGAAAGCAGTAGGAAGGCAGGAAGGAGCTTTATTCTACGGGGTTGTATCAGCAAGAGCGGGATGACTGAGTAACTTACTGTCTGTCTTCCAGGAGCTGACAAGGACTTTGAGGTTTTACACAAAGAACAAAGGCAAGAAGTGAGTTGAGGAGCCAGCAGAGCAGAGCCTTGGTCTGGCCGCTGGGTTGATTGCTATCTCGGGTCTGGTTCGTTGAGGTTGGGCTAGCTTGGGGAAAATCATTAGTATGTGTTGGCTGCCATTCAACAAAGGCCAGCTTCACCTTAGGGTGACCTAGTGCCCGGCCCTGTTCCTAGAAATGACTCCCAACTCATAAGGAAGACAGTAACTCAGAGAGGCAAGACAGAGTCAGACTAAAAATGGAACTGGGTCACTGTCTGGGGTTGCCTTCAATGGGAGTTGTTTTTAAAGGTCCTACAGAGGAGGAAAAGTAAATTTCAAGGATTTGCAAGGATAGAAACCCCAAGAGTCACCATGGTGGAGCAAAACTGAGACTGTTTCTCTGAGTTTTTTCTATTCACTTAGCATTTTTACAGTGTCTACTGAACACCAGTTCAAAGGCTGGACTAGCTCAGATAGGATCCAGATCCTCCAGACTTCTCTCTCTCTCTCTCTCTCTCTCTCTCTCTCTCTCTCTCTCTCTCTCTCTTTCTCTCTGTGTGTGTGTTGTGTATATATGTAGAAATAGAGGCTAGACCACAGCTACCCAAGGATTTGAAGAATGAAAAGTTTTTTTAGCACCAGAAACACTTTTTTATTATATATTTGCTTTATTTACATTTCAAATGGTATCTCCTTTGCTTGTTACCTCTCTGAAAGCCCCCTATTCCATCCCCCCTCCCCCTGCTTACCAACCCCTTCCACCCACTTTCCTGACCTGGCATTCCCCTGCACTGGGACGTCGAGCCTTCACAGGACCAATGGCCTCTCCTCTCATTGATGTCTGACAAGGCCATCCTCTGCTATGTATGTAGATGAAGCCATGGGTCCCTCCATGTGTACTCGTTGGTTGGAGGTTTACTCCCTGGGGCTCTGGGAGAACTGGTTGGTTCATATTGTTGTTCCTCTTATGGGGCTGTAAACCCCTTCAGCTCCTTGGGTCCTTTCTCTAGCTCCTCTATTGGTGACCCTGTGCTCTGTCAATTGGTTGGCTGTGAGCCATGGGTAATTTGATCCCCCTACTAAGAAGGATCCAAGTATCTACACTTTGGTCTTCCTTCTTCTTGAGCTTCATGTAGTCTGTGATTTGTATCTTGGGTATTCCAAGCTTTTGGTCTAATATCTACTTATCAGCTAGTGCATACCATGTGTGTTCTTTTGTGATTGGGTTACCTCACTCAGTATGATATTTTGTAGTTCTATCCATTTGCCTAAGAATTTCATGAATTCATTGTTTTTGATAGCTGAGTAGTACTGCATTGTGTATGTGTACCACATTTTCTATATCCATTCCTCTGTTGAGGGACATCTGGGTTCTTTCCAGCCTCTGACTATTATAAATAAGGCTGCTATAAACAGAGTGGAAATGTGGCCTTATTAGATGTTGGTCTGAGTATTTGCCCAGGAGTGATATAGCTGGGTCCTCAGGTAGTACTATGTCCAATTTTCTAAGGAACTGCCAAACTGAGGTCCAGAGTAGTTGTACCAGCTTGCAACCCCACCAGCAATGGAGGAGTGTGCCTCTTTCTCCACATCCTTTCCAACATCTGCTGTCCCCTGAGTTTTTTATTTTAGCCATTCTGACTGGCGTGAGGTTAGGGTTAAGGTTAGGGTTAGGGTTAGGGTTAGGGTTAGGGTTAGGGTTAGGGTTAGGGTTAGGGTTAGGGTTAGGGTTATATTTCCCTGATGATTAAGGATGTTGAACTTTTTTTTAGGTGCGGAAACACTTTTAACAAGAGTCCCCTGTACTTCCAAAAAGTAGCTCTTTGTGTACTCATGGTGCTTCCTGTCTTATTCCTTGTCCCTCTCCTCTCTCTCTTTAAAACTATGCAATTTATTGCTTTCAAGCAAGGACACTCAGACAAATGACTCCCCAAAATAGGTTTTGACTTCACCCTCAGTGTTGGAGGAGCTGCAAATGCAATGATCGGCCTCCCCAGGAGTTCTCTCTTCCACCCAAAGAGCAGATTCATCAAGGAAGAAGCTGTCTTTTGTCCTCTTATTGAAGCCTAATTAAACAAGCAAGATAAAATCTAAACCATACAACAAGAGAATGAAGCTCAAACAGCATACCAGGGCCCAGAAAGAGCAAGTAAACTCTGTAACTTGCTTTTTGGTCATGATATTTCATCATGGTAACAACAAAACAACAAAAAATGATCTAAAATAGATCAATCCCCTGATCAGATGATAGACAGATACTATCTGCTCCTAGCCAGAGCCTGCTATTGAGCATTACCCAACAAGAGCCCAGGCCTGTCACAAAGCCTCACATTGGCACCTGTCAGTACCCTCAGTCCCTTACATCATTCATAACCAACAGACGTCCTTGTGGTTTCGCACTGTCCCAGCCCAATTCTTAGTAAAACCGCTTGCAGTTGACACTGGTGCTGAACGGTGACAAGAAGTCAGAACAGGACACAGACAGACCAACATCGAGGTCGAATCGATGCTCTCCCTAGCTGAGGAGAGGAAGATCTTGATATAGCATTCTCATCGAAGGATTTCCAAAACTCTGTTGTTGAAAGCAGTCCCGATTTTTTTTTTCTTGGAAAGGGATAGAAAGGCTCTGGATGTCTTGTGGATCTGGCACCTACAAGTTCTACTTATTTGGAGACAGTAGAAATCTAAGAGGAGGAGAAAGGGAGAGAGGGAGGGAGGAGGGGAGGAGAGGAAGAGGAAGAGGGCAAGAGAAAGGAGGAGGGAGAGGGGGAGGAACAGAGAGAGGGAGAACCCATAAGCTTGCAAAATCTCAGTGTTCCTTCCCCATGGTTCTCCTTTTCTCTGTGCTTGCCCAAACCAGCTTTAGCCTGAATAACATTTGAGAACCGGCTTCTGGGAGTCCTGCCCCAAGCTGCTGTATAACTGGGGGGCGTCCTGGCTGGGAAGTAAGGGAGACTTCCGACTTTCTGCTAACCCCTATGTCCCATTTATATCCGGTCCTATTCACCTCTCCAAGGAAGAAACACGCAGTGTCCTAGAGCTGTTGAAATCTCCCGAATCTGTAAACCCCTCCTCCCTCTCTCCCTTTAGGAGATGATGCTAAAAGGTTTCATCTTTCTTCTGACCTCTGAACTCCAACCCCTGGAAGAACTTGTCCCCCATTCCTGGTCACCTTCCTCCCTATGCCTTCAACCTTCTTCCACCAAGCCATACGTCCATTAAGTTTCCTTCACCTGAGAGCGTGAACGTCTCTTATCTGTTAAATCCAATGGGTCCAGAGCGTCAATAACCTCAATGGAGGAATGGATACAAAAAATGTGGTGTATATACACAATGGAGTACTATTCAGCCATTAGAAACAATGAATTCATGAAATTCTTAGACAAATGGATGGAGCTGGAGAACATCATACTAAGTGAGGTAACCCAGTCTCAAAAGAACACCCATGGTATGCACTCACTGATAAGTGGATATTAGGCTAGAATCTTGGGACACCAAAGACACAATCCACATACCAAATCATGCCCGAGAAGAAGGAAGGAGTGGACCCTGGATCTGGGAAGGCCAATGCATCAGTGTAGGGGAATACCAGAACAGGGAAGTGGGAAGGGGAGGATGGGGGAACAGGGGAAGGGAAAAGGGCATATGGGACCTTTGGGGGATGGGGAGCCAGGAAAGGGGAAATGAAATGTAAATAAAGAATATATCCAATAAAAAAATTCAGGGACAACAATCAAAACAAACAAACAAACAAACAAACAAACCAAACCATCATTTCCCACACCCTGGAGTAAAACAAGCTGTAGCAGGACACTGAGTGAGTTGGGAATCATCCTGGATTGATCAGATTTAGTCTGATGTTTGCCCGAATGCATGATAGACCTCTGCCTGCTACCGTGCTGGTCTTTGGGGACATTCCTGAACCGGGAAGCCACAGAGCAGTAGTTCTCAACATGTGGGTCTCGACCCCTTTGAGGGCTGAATGAGCCTTTCACGGGGGCTGCATATCAGATATCCTGCATAGCAACTATTCACATTATGAATCATAACAATAGCAAAATTACAGATATGAAGTAGCAACCAAAATAATTTTATGGTCGGGGAGGGGCGGTCACTACATGAAGAACTGTATTAAAGGGTTGCAGCATCGGAAGGTCGAGGACTCCCGTTCCACTGTTTATATAGACTCTCTTCAAATTGTCAGTTTTCCATTTCTGAGTATACTTGACCAACAGTAATTGCTATTTTAGTGATTTAAAGATCTGGACACACAGAGCTTTTCAAACATCCCAGTGTTATAAAGCTGGACAACGAGAACCCGAGAGGCTACACCCTGCTCCACACAGAAAGCCGGTTTCTTCTGAACAAGTCCAAGCTCTTTCCATGGAGCTCAAGTTGAAGCAAACTTTCCACTGTTCCACCGAAGGGCTTTCACGATGTTGAAAATGAAAGGTCAGTAAGATGTAGAGAACCCGGGAGGCCAAGTACAAAGGTTTTTATCCCCGTGTCGGCATGCAAATACGCAGACTTTATGAGAGGTAGTGTTTACCAAAAGGTGGGATTTATAGCTCCGTGTAATTTACAGCATTTAAATGTCATGTTATAGAGCGAATAAATTTTTCCCTTGCCTCGCGATGATGAGCTCATGAATAAACCTGAAAGGGATGCGAAGCTGGAGACAGAGCCGAGCCGGGAAGAGGCGGCGGAGAATGAATCAGCGTGTGCCTTGCCCTTCGCAGGCACGGTCCCCAGCCTATGGGATCCGCTCGGCTTGCTGCTCCGCATGAAGACTGAAACACAGCTACGTGTGCCATGGCGCTGAACAATTCCCGGCCGAGGCAACGGAGCAGGAATGCTGCTCGGCCCACCGTGCGACAAAAATGGATGAAATCGCATTAGCAGAAAAACAAGATTTCTGGGGTCTTATCCCAAAAAGGCTTTTCCACCTCCTGGACTCCAAGCGAACAGCAACTGTTACCCTTACTCTTTCTACCTGAAACTGCTTTTTTATAAGCCACAGTTGAGGGCGGGATCTTTATAATCCCGTGATGATGGAATGTCCCGAGCGCCTCAACACCCGTTCATTAACAGGATGTTTAAGGTTGTGTTTGTTTGTTTTCAGGGCTTAATTTGACTACAGTTTGTTTGCATGCTCTGAACACGCGTTTTAAGTCTGAATAAGAATTCCGTTTAGTGGATTTCTAAAACGTGTTCTACAGGGCAGGAGTCTACAATTCATGCAAAGCAAATACTGTGCAAGCCTCTGTGGCTGGAAGAAAAAAAAATATCTCAGTGGCAGGGAAAGTATAAAAACGCAATCAGGAGTTTTCTAAGTTAATATAAAAAATTGTTAAGAGAGAAAACAACAAGAAGAATAATTTCCAAAACCCCATGTCTCTCCAGGAAAATGTCATTGGTATAAAGGCTCCGCCAGGCATCAGGCAACTGTGCAATTCTCAGGGCTGCTGTGCGCAGTACCTGTCACACAACAGACTTTAGGGGTGTGAAGAGAGGGAAAGGGTTAACTTGGTTAAAATTCTGGCTTTTATGAGAAACCATTATGCCTTCTGCTCACAGGCTGTTAAATTTGGAAAGCTTTTAGGTAGAAAATTTAATTTAATAGACCCATGAAGTTATCAAGTGATAGGAAGTTACAATGGAGACGCTTCGAGCGTGACGGAAAGGACCTCAAATTCTCCCACAAAGACTGATTCACAGAGACTGATCCTTGTGACTGATCACAAAGCTTGATCCTTGTTCAGGGAGGGCGAGAAGCAGAAAACTGAGCTTGGAGCTAGTCTATTGTGGTGATTGTTAGTTCTCTGCCTCTCCAAAGGAGTCTCCTCCAGTGCCTGGATAATTCCAGGGACGAAATCCTTTACCTCTCTTCAGAGAGAAAAAGTGTGACCCTTGCGGGAAAGTTGTGCTTCCAAATTGGTGATTCCCTTTAAAAAACCCATTATAAGACTAATTAAGTTTAACTGGATCTTGTTTCAAGAAAGAAAGGCACCGATACCATGGAGTCATGAAAACACACGGGCAGAGAGAGACCCACAGAAACCAAGAGACTGGTCCGAAGTCTCTCGGGCTGGGACCTCCATCTTTTGAAGGATTGAACTTGCTCCGGCACCGTCCTGCGCCTGATGCTTTATACATTGACTTTATTACTGGTTTATATTGCTGTAGATTAGGTGGCAGGTCAGGTTCACGGAATTTCTATGACCCTTTGGAATAGAGCTGATTCTAAATACCGACACACACACACACACACACACAAACAAACACGCAAATCTGGTAAGATTCATTTAAATAAAGTAGATGAAAACTTCCTATGAGTGAAACTAGCTGTGAGCACCTTCCTTAGTAATTTAAATCTCTTGAGAGGGAATCTCAAATATAAAGACTCACCTAAATCAGTGAAAAATACTGAATGCAAATGCAATTAGAGTTTTATGTGCAGTTCCCTCTTTCCACATACAACTTGCATAATTAAGCTATGCCCTTTTTTATATGTTTATATTTTTAAAATGTATTTAAGCTACTATATCTCACAATATATTTCGATTGGTATATGTGCCATATTGTGTGTAAATATAATAAAGTAGGTGAAATTAACTATTACATCCACTAGTAATTGCTGAAACTATCTGGTGTGGGTTATACACTAACACAGCTTTTATCTATCACATCTATGGATTTAGGAAGTGTCTCTAGATGGAACTCAAATTAATTGGCTCAATGGCTTCCTGCACCAAAGCTCACAGCTTTATTTTATTTAGAAGATGTTAGAGTTTAGCCAGGCAGTGGTTTTATTTTAAAAAAGCTGTGAATTACCAGTGATTTCAGTAATCAGAAAATATGATCAAAAGATTGAGATATTTCACAAGTAAACACCAATATACTTTAGCAACATTTACAAAAATAATAGCATATAAAAGCACATCATATTTGTTGTTGTTTTGTTTGGTTTTGTTGTTTGTTGAAAGGAAGGAAGAAATCTCAACCCCAAGTTCTCCCAAGTCCCTGAAGCAGAAATCTTAATTCTGAAATTAAATTCATGGATCCAGCCCTGTGGATTTTTATTCTATGATAAGCAAACCAGGAAAATCCTTTTTTATTTCTTCTTTTACCTTTTTGTTACAGACCTTTTCTCACATAATCGGCCCAGAAATCATACAAAATTACTTTCCGCAAATGTTCCTTGAGATTTTTTTTTTATTAATCTATCTAAATCTGTGTCCAAGCAGAATTTTTAACTCTTTAGCAATTTATTCTCCATAAACTCCAGTAACCAGTCATTGGGAAATATTAAGTATAGTACTTGATATTCTATCATTTTTGCATAATTCTTCAAATCCTTACCAGTATGAAAATATGCATACTTAAAAGGTTTAAGTGTGTCTAGTAATTTACCAAACAAACCATATTCATTATGGAGTCAACATGAAACATTTTTTATTTGCAAATTTATCAGTGTAAGTTTTGAAAAAAATGCGCTAAAACGAACATAGCTGTTCTCTAAACCATAGGCAATCTGCCTTATACCAGGTAATGCTTTTTCTTGGATTATTTTAGCTCAAAATGTCTGCCCACATATGCGGTAAGGTCAGGTTCATGTTGACACTAAGTGTTTCCCCCAAGTAAAATATGGAGGCTGTGTTACCAAAGATTTTATATGAAGAAAATTAACTAAAAAATTAGCACTCTAACAAGATCATGATTGTCCACAGTTATGCTTTATTCTGCATGTTATTGTTCCATAAAAATAAAACATACTTTGTGAATAATTTCAATGCTGGCCTATTAGGTGTCACATTTTACCTAAATTGATGCCAAAATACATGGGACTACATGTTACTCAAGAAAAGTTAGATTCCTTATTTTAATTTTAATGATATTCAAGTGAAAATATTTATAAAAATAAAATATAAAAAAACTTATGAAGATAAAATGAAATTTTATTTATAAAAATAAAGTTAAATGCTAAAATATACATTCTTAAAGAGAAATTTTGTATATTATTTTTAGAAAAGTTTGTTTATATTTTGACAATATATTATAAAAGGCTGCCTTCAATAGTCCTTAACATGCTACATATGCAAATATTATAATTTGCATAGGACGTGATTACCGATCCACATCACAAATAAGTGACAAACGTTATGACTGAGCAAGTAAATAAATAGAAATAATAAAAAACCCTGCATACATCAGGAGCTTGGGGTATGACATACAATACCTAAAAACTATAAATCAAAATGAGCTCTTCTTACAAAATCTGTACTTCTCAAGAGAAATAATAAAAAGCAAGTAGAAAGTTAGAAACATTTCTCATTCTTGAGTAGAAAGCTACAGGACTATTTATAGGTCATTCTGAATTAGCTCGTATAGTAATGAAAACCAAATAAAAATAACATGTGATGGCATTTTACCTGTGATACATCTTACCCATGATGGCATCTTACCTAGTATGGGATCTTACCCATGATGCATCTCTCCTATGATGCATCTTACCCATGATGCATCTTACCTGTGATGGGGAGAATAAGGATGGTCCAAGAGTAACTGAGCAAAACCAAGAATAATAGTGTGATTAAGCATGTTGAAATACCATTTGTATGATATTGATATCCGAATTGAAATAGATTGATAGACCAAAAGAATTTGAAATATTCCTAATGTATTGTAGATGTTAAAACATTGTAAACCTTTAATTTATTCCAGACTGTGAACTTAATAAAGAATTTAATTAACAATACAGAAATTCTAAAATGCTAAATAAATTCTTGTAACTAACGAAGGTGGTTTGGCAGGAGGAACAGCAGCAGACATGCAGATAGCACACACAGATTTAAGCCACATTGCAGATGGCGCCGATGGTCCAACTGGCCGCTGCTATCCTGGTAATGCAGGCACAATGGCAGTCATTCCCAATGGAGGTCACCCTGTTGCAAGAGCACTGGAAACCTCCCGAAATTCCAGGAAAAGCACCGTACCATTAACCCAAAGGTCTGAAATCCGACATCATAGATTCGCCCTCTTCGTGCCTTTCCCGACCTCTTTGGAGGCAGAAATCGCCTGTGGGTCCCTAGCTCCTGATGTGGAACCACACCGAGGATTGGTAGGGAAGGAGCTTAAAGTGAGCGACAGAAGATTCTTGCCTCCTCCGAGTTTCCATAGTGAACTTCCTTGACCAGCTTTCCCTAGTGGTGAACACCATACAGCTCTTTGGGGCCCTGGTTTCCTGTTGAGCGTGCCTGGCGACCCATCTCTGACTTTATCCCCATCTCCCCCTAAGCAGTACAATCTTCCCTAGGGAAAAGATTCTAGAAATGGTAGCTGCTACAGAAATGTGGGGACCTAATTTTTTTTTCCTTATTTGGTCCAAAGGCACTTAGGGGCCATTGGGTCTGGTGCTCCAATGTTTGTTGCTGAAGAAAATAACGCTGTGCTGCTAATCTGCATTGGAGCTTATTTTCAGCCTCTAATTTTTCTTTGGTTTCTATCTTGTGTTGGAGGAGGGGCTCTGGAATTCAGGTGTTTGTTAGTACAAGGTAAGAGTATTCATTTAACATGTGTGAGGACTTTGGTTCAATTCCCAGCATTGGAAAAATAAATATAATATAATTTTTAAATTTAGCATTATAATCCTTTTTAAGCATTTTTTTCACCTAAAGTGTATTTTCCTTCTTTCTAGCCAACTTTTATTTTTTGAGACAGGGGCTCATAGCTCATTAGCCTCAAACTCTCCAGTTTCTTAGCCTCATCTCTACCTTCTTGAGAGTTCTGGGACCTCAGGCATTCACTATCAACACCGGCTTGTGCATAAAGAGCAATTTTTAAACACTGAAATAGCTACATATGTGATGCAATGTAATATAATTGTTGAATACTTAAAAATTAAAAATCATTTCATTCAGCTGGGCACTGATGGCACACGACTCTAATCCCAGCACTTGGGAGTCAGAGGCAGGTGGATCTCTGAGTTTAAGGCCAGCCTGGTCTACAGAGTGAGTTCCAGGGCAGCCAGGACTACACAGAGAAACCCTGTCTCAAAAAAAAATCATTTCAAAATTTCTTGCAATTTTTCTCTCATTTTTTGAGAGTCTCGTATATATCAGCTTGTTCTCAGATACATTAAATAGCTGGGATGGCCTTGAACCGCTGACTCTCCTGCCTTGTTTCCTGAGAAATACTTCAGATATGATTCTTGTATATCAATGTTTGTACAAATAACTAACTATTCTTGATTAGTTTATGAGCTATTAATAAGATTTCTTTGGATGTTCTTGGCATACCGTAGTAAATGTACTCCTGAGAATAAGTCTACCCACAAGATAATGGTTTCTCAAATTCTTAGCACTAATATTCCCCCCCACTAACCAAATACCAGTACACCCCCTCCCAAAACACTTTGTTTATATAAGAACAAATTACCCAGAAACAAAACTTAGATAGCTTCTCCACCTTGTAAGGAAAAGTGTCTGACAACTGGCATTTAAGGTTAGATATCAACTCCCAAGAAAACATGTCCTACAACTTGGCTACCCTCAGGCCAGTGGTTTATTTGTAGATGCCATCAGATTTTTCTGTATAGGTTATCATGTTTCTCAGAATAAAAGCTGTTGTACTTCTTCCTTTCTACTAAAAAAAAAAAAAAAAAAAAACCCATAACTGCCATGGAGATAAGAAGCGATTCTTTTAAATAGAGGCAGTCAAAGGGTTAATAAAAGAAAAAATAATGTAATAAAATGAAGTGTTGTGTCTATTAGAAAGCCAAGCAGGAAGCTGCAAGCAGGCCCACAAGTAACAGGTGGAACAAACCTTAGCAAGAAACGGCATTTTAAAATATAAATGCTCTCAGAATCACAAACTAATAAAGAATATGAACAACTCCTTAGGGAAGTGCAGCCTGCAGCAAAGTTATTTAAATGTTACCATACTTATTAGTAGATTAAATGCAACAAGGTCTTAGTACTTTGTCACCTATATAGTTGACAAAATACACTTTCTGTGTTTCTTCTCAATCTCACTAGACAGCATGCATCTATTACTAATAAGAAGCTAAGTTTAAATTGATTTTAAGAAAACATGCTGACAATTTTTGAAAAGCATTCCTAGTCATTGAATAATAATTCTGCTTTTACAGATTTTTTTATTTTCTATATAATTTTTTATTCTATATTCTTTGTTTATGTTCCAAAGATTCCAAAGGCTTTCCCCTTTCCCAGTTCCCCACCAACACCACCATATGTCCCATAAGTCCTCTCTCACCCCAACTATTCCCCAATCACCCCACCACCACCATTTCTCTGTTCTGGTACTCTCCTACAAAACTTTTCAAGCCCAGGGTCCTCTCCTTTTTTTCTTCTTGGGAATCATTTGACTTGCTAATTGTGCCTTGAGTATTCAGGGCTTCTGGGCTCATTAATACCCACTTATCAGTGATTGCATTTCATGTGTATTCTTTTGTGATTGGGTTAACTCACTTAGGATGATATTTTCCAGATCTAACCATTTGCCTACAAATTACATGAATTCGTTATTTTTAATTGCTGAGTAGTATTCCATTGTATAACTATACCACATTTTCTGTATCCATTCCTCCTTTGAGGGATATTTGGGCTCCTTCCAATTTCTGGCTATTATAAACAAGGCTGCTATGAACATAGTGGAGCATGTGTCTTTATTGTATGCAGGGGAATCCTCTGGGTATATGCCCAGGAGTGGTATGCCAGGGTCCTCTGGAAGTGTCATGCCCAATTTTCTGAGGAACCGCCAGACTGATTTCCAGAGCGGTTGTATTTGTTCACATGAGTGCAGTACCCAGGGAGGCCAGAAAAGGGTGTCAGATCCCACGGTGCTGGAGTTACAGGCAGCTGTGCACTGCCCGACATGGTACTGGAAACTGAACTCAGGACCTCTGCAAGAAAAGTCTGATTTCCTAACTGCTGAGCCATCTCTCCAGCCCCTACTTCTGCTTCTAGAGAAATGATTCACCTTAGCTTCTTGGATGCCAATACAGAGTCCGTGGCTGTGCCATTTGTGAGGGTAAAACATCAGCTGTAAGCAGTATGTCCAATGAGTAGTCTATCATTAACTACTTTAAGCTTTTTTGTGTAATTAAATATTATATAATCATATCGAAATGCTTTTACATCACCTTTAATAACCTGGAAATGTGTCGTGATGTTAACTAAGACCTGGGGCTAAAACTCATGCTTGAATAATAATTTAAATATGTAAATGAATGCATTGGTAGGTTTTGATTACGTAGTGATTTTCATCCTGTTTTATATATTTTTCAGATATTTTACTACAAAAACGTGCTCCCTTCATTATTAGAAAACTCCTTTAGTTTTTAAAGATATGGCAAATCTGACGTTATTGAAATAAGAATGAAAGCAACAGAGATAGAGGACAGACAGGGACACAGGCATGACACTATTCCACATACATGTAAGCATGTGTCACTGCAGTACACAGAGGACAGGCGGGGACACAGGCATGACACTATTCCACATACATGTAAGCATGTGTCCCTGAAGTACACAGTTACAGCAAGTCTAGGTTGAACAGCATCCACCTTAATTTTCTGTTACAAAGTCATTTGAAAACTGCAGGGGGTGCGGAGTGGGGAAGGCTGCATGGCCGTTACTTTTCAGAGTTGTCCACAAAGCTTAATACTTTACACAGGATGCTCTCATGTCCAAAGTGTCTCTGTCTGTCTGTCTGTCTGTCTGTCTGTCTGTCTCTGTCTGTTGGTCTGTCTCTGTCTGTTGGTCTGTCTCTGTCTGTCTCTGTCTGTCTGTTGGTCTGTCTCTGTGTCTGTCTCCCTATCTCTGTCTGTGTCTGTGTCTGTCTGTGTCTGTCTGTTTCTGCCTCTCTCTCTCTCTCCCCCTCTCCCTCTCCCTCCCCTTCCCCCTCTCTCTCTCCCTCTCTCCTGTTCACATTTTCATCTTGTGATAATTCAGACCAGTTGCAAATGTAGACTATAAACAAACAGGGAAACTCCCCTGTCCTAGAACTGTTTCCATCCCTAGGCTTTCTCGCAGCTCAGCTTTTACCAGCCCCCCCCCCAGCCCTTCAAATGGCTTCTCTATGGAAGGCCCCAGTGTCATGGCCCTGCACTGCAGGGGGTCGCAGTGCCAAGTCATGCCATGCCTGGCATCAGTACTGTCTCCGTGTTTACCCAGAATGCCCCTTCTGTCCCGAAGAGCCTCGCAAACAATCGGAAAGAGGAATTCACTGCAGAAGCAACCGGCTGCAGCAAGTGTATCTTCCTCTGTGTCCGGGCTGGAAGTTCTCAACATCACATCTTTTGTCTCTTAAAGTAGATTAAAGATAAACGTATAAAATGGCACAGGGACCACATGCAGTTAAGGAAAAGCCTACACCTACACCCTGGCATCTTGCAGTGACTTCGAGAAACCCTATCCAAACAAATTGCGAGAAAAAATGGTGCAGAATTCCCAGGAGGGCTGACTATCCCTTTCTCTACCAAAAAAGGAGATGCCTTTCCATGGCACGGTTGCCAGGTTAAAGCAGTCTGCACCCTGAAGATAAAGACGGTGTGGCCGTGAACCATCCCGAGTTGACAGAGCAGCAGAGTGTGCCTTTCTGTTCATCCACAAACTCTTTCAAAAGATGTCGTTTCCAGAGAAAGGAACGCGCAATTCAGATTTAAGATTTGCTGGCTGGAGCAGATACACACTTTCCTGTCTCGACCTTAACTGGAAGTGCATAATTTCACACCGAAGACCTTCCTGTCTGCAGTTTTCATCTCGAATTACCCTGTGAACTCACATTCCTCTGACAGTTAATCCCGCATCTTTGATGTGAAGTATGAGCAGCAGTTTTATTTATCTGGACTTTCACCGTGTAAGGTCGTCATCACAGAGGCGTGGCCGGTGTGATTCCTCCATGGCGCCCTTTCTAGTTCGTTACCAGCCCTGGTTAGAAAAAAGCTAAGTCGCACGCCTTGGGTTTGTTTGCGTGAAATCTAAACACGTTCAGCGTCTTGGTTACATCTAAATAAGTGCTCATATGAGCAAGCAAAAATTGGAATCCAAAAATTAAGCAATCTTGTAACACTCTCTCTTTATACAGTTCATCCTGATTTAAACATACAGTTTATGTACATCACCATTCTTTCAGGGATGAGAGATAACCCTCTATTTTATTTGCAGAATAATTTTTAGTTCCTCATAACGATTTTTTTTAAAAAAAAAGTCTAGAATCAGCTCACCAAATTAGTAACTTAATGCTACATATTAAATATATATTTTAATTATAAATGCAATAATATTTGGGCAACATCCTGACTAAATAGCTAGTTTTGTTCCCATCTCGTTGGGTATGGATAGACGTTTAAAGTGTTAGCGACCAAATAGTTTATTTCCAAAAAAAAAATTTCTAACTACTCATTCATCTGAAATGAAATGAATTTGAAATGCAAGTGTGGGTTTTAGAAGAAAAGGAATTTTAAAATTTAAAATGGCAAACTATTTTTTCAATAGACTTATGCCCATATTGTTTTACATAGGACATATCTGCTAAACTTTTTTGGAACAGATTACCTTATATTTAGGTTTTTAAAAACGATTTTAAAAATTCTCTTGGCTATAAATAAATGAGTTCAGCGACCACAAAGCAGGTTGCTGTGCTGCACCGCCATCTAGTGGACTCCAGTGGCTATTGCAGGAATGAGGTTTTTTTTCTTTTAGAAAAGTGGCAAAACTGAAACAACCTAAAGATAGCGAAACCAATGCAGGAATTTTAAAAATTACATTTGTTTAGTGTGTGTGTGTAGGGAGGTCAGAAGGACAACTTTGGAAATAGGCTCTCTCCTCCAAGTGAGTCCCAGGTCTGAAAGGAAGTGCCCTCACCCACTAAGCCATTTGTCACTTCTCAGGCAGCCCTCGGAACCATCAAAACCGTGACTACATATGAAACCAAAATATTCCATCACAACTCACAGTAAATAGAAATGCAATTTAAGAGACAAAAATCCTATACAATCATGGAATGTGATAGGCTATACACCGTTATGAGCACTTTGTATTTCCATTTGTTTACGTGAAAGTTGGTGTTATGAGGTGGTGGGTGTGTCTCAGTATCAGAGTGTGTGCTGAGAATGTAGAAAGTCCACTGAGCGTGGGAACAAAAGTGTGAGCATTGTGGCACATTACAAAGTGCATCTTTTAATCACGTTTATTTAGTGTGTGTATGTATAAGTGTGTGTGTGAGTGTGTGTAAGTGTGTGTATGAGTGTATGTGAGTGTGTACGCGTGTGTAAGTGTGTGTGCGAGTGTGTAAGTTTGTGAGTGTGTGAGTGTGTGTGCGTGTGTGTAAGTGTGTGAAAGTGTGTGAGTGTGTGTATGAGTGTATGTGAGTGTGCAAGTGTGTGAGTGTGTAAGTGTGTGAGTGTGTGAGTGTATGAGTGTGTGTGAGTTTGTGTGTGTGTGTGTGTGTGCATGTATGTTTACATTTTCCAAGTGAAACACAAAAGGAGTTAAATAAATGTGCTTGAGAAGGATTCTCTATAAGGTACAGGAAAAATGTGTAGGAAGAGTAAAGTTTGAGGCGAGATTTCTTGGAGGAGATTACCATGAAAGAGTCTTGAATCATACATTTTATATGTTTTAAAAAATTCTAAGAAATCTACTAAAACAATCAACTGACATAAATCAACCACCAAATGAGAAACATGGTCATGTTCAAAGAAAGAAAGAAAGAAAGAAAGAAAGAAAGAAAGAAAGAAAGAAAGAAAGAAAGAAAGAAAGAAAGAAAGAAAGAAAGAAAGAAAGAAAGAAAGGAACAAAGGAAGAAAGAAAGAAACAAAGGAAGAAAGAAAGAAACAAAAAAAGGAAGAAAGAAAGAATTATACCAGGTATCTTAAAATTATGATTACTCTGAGTTCCTGATGGGTGTAAGGACAAATTGGGTCACAACCATATTTTAAACATATGCCAGATGTCTTATTTACTACAAGTATGCTTGAACTAGTTTGTGTATATAATGAGATAAAGTAAACTTTTATATGTTGTAATACTGGTTTTATTGCCAGTTGCAAATACTGGTTTTTCGGGTAAAGAGAGGACAGGGGGAAAATCAGGTTAGTAAAAGCCCTGTAGTGCTATTTTTATTTAAAAGTATTACTGTAGGAGCTGGAGAGGTGCCTCAGTGGTTAAGACTACTGGCTGCTCTCCCAGAAGTCCCAGGTTCTAGTCCCAGCACCCACAGGGAAGCTCACACTTGTCTATAACTAGAGTTCCCGGGAATCCAGTGCCCTCTTTTAGTCTCTGAGAATACTACCTGCATGCAGTCTACATAGAAACAAAACATACACATACGTAAAAAGTATTTTTTAAAATATTTCTGTGGTCTATGAAAAACACTTAAAGACATGTATTTCTTATCTATGTCAACTGCACGGCTTACAAAAAGAAACAGTATAGTAGCAGCAACACCTGTAGTGCCTAAATCGTGTCTTTAAAAATAATGTCCTGTATAAAGAACAACGTTTCCCTACAGAGATGGCTGATTTCAGGCCAGAGGCAAGTCAGACAGCCATGACCTATTTTTCCAGAAGTCAAGGAAAAAAACCTATGGAGTACAGAAACCCACTGGAGGCACTCTCAGTGACCACAGGACTTGACAGTGGAGCTTGGGGGGGGGGCAGGAATGGGCGCAACAAACTGTAGGCTGGGTCTGGGGAGGGGGCTCCGCAGGGCAGTCGATAGCACTTCCTGCTTTCCAGAGGACCCACGTTCCGTTCCTTGTACTGACTGGTATGAAAATGCTCGCTTGGTATTTAACCTGCTTTTCTTGAATAACCACAATGGTATTTAGCCTGTTTTTCTTGAATAACCACATCAATAGAGCCAAGTAGCTCTGATTGATAAAGGGGAGATCATTCCCAATTATTTGTTACACTGCAAAGCAAGTTTCCAGGCCTTCGGAATGATAGAGTTAGAAAACAGCCATGTTCTAGAGAGGCCAACATTTTCTCCAGTTAAGTAAATGACCAGATAACAATCAACACCACTGGCGTCTTTAGTGTGAAAGAGCCCGGGATTGAAGGGAAAGCCTCTCTGAAGCCAAGAGCTGCTATTTTCTGTGAATGAGTCAGGATGGTACCAGGACCCCGCCACCGATTCAAGAACCAGAACAAAGAGCACAAAATCCTTCCCGTTTATGTGCAAGTAGGTGGCTTGTTAGACGATGCTGACATCATGAAGGGACAATCAAATCCAGAATTTGTTTTTAATCAACTGGAGGGGAGGGGGAAACAAGTTTACTGATGATGATAGATACAAAAATAGCAAGAGAGGGTGTGGGTGTTGTATGGACATCTGAATTGGAGGAAACCCACCTTTAAAAGAGACATTCATTAAACACGCCAGAAACTTCAAATATGAGCTGGGTACCAAAGGATACGGATGAATTGTTGTTGCCCCTTTATGTGTGATAACAGTAAATGGTTATGGTCCTTCGCAGAGATGCATCAATCACAAAGTGTGGGACAGCAATGTGCCTCGAATTTGCTTTTAAATACTACAGGAGAAAAAAAATAGGAGGAGGAGGAGGAGGAGGAGGAGGAGGAGGAGGAGGAGGAGGAGGAGAGGGGGGAAGAGGAAGGAGAGGGGGAGAGGAAGAGGGGAGGGGAAGAGGGGGACGGGAGGAGGGAGGGGAGAGGAGACGAGGGGGGAGGGGAGGAAAGGAAGAGGAGGAGGAGAAGGAGGAGGAGGA
Organism: Apodemus agrarius; assembly: GCA_964023405.1. NCBI lineage: Eukaryota > Metazoa > Chordata > Mammalia > Rodentia > Muridae > Apodemus > Apodemus agrarius. The sequence goes on from OZ030027.1 coordinate 14,540,459, forward strand.
GGAGGAGGAGGAGGAGGAGGAGGAGGAGGAGGAGGAGGTACAAGTGCCAATCACCAACACCAGAGGGTAGGCACCTGGTTTGTTACACTGCGAATCTCCATTTGTAGACGTCTAAACTAAAAGCCATTTTTACCAGAAATATAACATTTTGTGTGAAGCTTAAAGAAAATCACAGGACTGCTGGCACGGCTCAGCGTGTAGAGGTGCTTGCTGTGAAACCTGACAACTTAAGTTCAGTCTCTAGGACTCACGTGGGAGAAGGAGAGGATCAATCAACTCTTGCAGGCTTTAGGGGGGGGGGATGTAATTTGGGAAACAAAACCAAGCCAGAAACACTGTCCTAAAGTAAAGCACCAAGAAACAAAAAAGAAAAAGCCAAAGCTGAGCGCCCCCTGCTGGCGCCTGTGCCCACTGCTCGTCCCCTGTGCCTGTGACCCGCTTCCTCTGAGACTTCTAAAGAAGGAAATTACACCAAATCAAAGGCATTTCCTTCTCAGATACTTAGCCCGGGAAGCCATTTCTTCTTCAAAGAAACAAAAACACAGTGTCACAGAACACATGGCCCTTCTGTAGTTTGTCAGGCATCTCTGTAACGTGTGTCTTTTTCGCTCTCAAGGTTTACCCAAGACAGCTGAACCCTGATACATTACCTCTCTGCTCCTTGCTCCCTTCCAAACTCTCTACACAGCACTTGCTATGAAATCTTAAATGTGCCTCTCTCCGGAGGACCTCACTTCTCCCGGGGCTGAAACTGCCTCTTAACACTGTCCGCTCCTGACGACTTCTGGCAAATAGATTTGCCTTTAAGACCTGACTGTGGGGGCTAATCGTCATTGTCGATGTGGCTGGATTTGCAGTCAGCAGGGGACACATCTCTTAACCGGGTCCGGGAGGCTCTTTCGAGGATGTTCAACATGGAGAAAGCTCTCACAACTGTGGGCGACACCGTGCTGTGAGCTGGGATGAAAAGATGGCTGCGACGCTCTCCCCTTGCTGACTGCAGGCTCACGTGTGAACAGGCACTGGACCATCCTGCTGTTGGTTCTCCACACTGACGGGCTGTGTTCCTAATAAACCCTTCCTTCTCTAAGTGGGCTTTCGTGAGCTATTTTCTTACATACATCTATGAGAAGGGAAACTAACACACTATCAAATTCGCACCCTGAGGTACTGTGTTCTTCATTCTTGCTGGTCCTCCCCACCCCCACCCCAAGGCTCTCAATGCCCCTAATCCCCACACTTAACATCTTTATTAAGATTTGGAAGATTTTTCTGAAGTAATAAATTTATTCGCCGATTTTATGGATCAGAAGATATTATGGTGCGGTGTTTTGAACAGGCATGACCTCCACAGACTCATATAGTTGAATGCTTGGTCATCAGGGCGTGGTGGTACCTCACGTCGATGTAGGAGATGTAGCTTTGTTGAAGTAGCTGTGTCACTGGCGTGGGCTTTGGGATTTCAAATGCTCAAGCCAGGCCCAGTGTCTTTCTCCTTCCTGCCGCCTGCTGATCTGGCTGTAGACCTCTCAGCTCCTCCAGAGCCACGCCTACCAATATGCCACCATGCTTCCTGCGATGCTGATAATACTCCAGACTTCTGGAACTGTAAGCCTCGTGCCCAGTTAAACGCTTTCCTGTATAACGGTTGCCACGGTCATGGTGTCGCGACACAGCAACAGAATACTCGCTAAAACACACAGCAATCCTATTTATCCAGATCCGACTTCCCATAGTTTGATCTTGCCTGTGGCCCAAAAGAGAAAATATTAAACTGGAAACTCCGGAGATGATCCGTGTCTTAAAGTACATAGTGTTAAAAACAGCATGATGAGGCCTCGCTCCATCTCGTGCTCCCGAACCCATGTGCCTACGTGTATTGTGTATGTATGGGGGAAGAGAGAGTTGATGGAAGTTTAGACATTCAGGGTAGCGGGCATTGGGACTTACTTTTTATGGATAAAGTTGGGCAACTGTTCTTGTCAGTAAGATTGCCAGGCCTTTTTGATCTTGCGTTATGCAGTATCATCTAGAAAAGACCATTCAGACTCGAATTTAAGCCAACAGAAAGTCTTTCTTTTTGCCTGCCGGTGACTAACTACACTGGGTGATTGGGATCCCCGTGGAGCCCAGAGCCTTTCTCAGGTGAGTCTTGAAGCATTAAAAAACCGTATCCTGCGTGGATATACCTCCGTTAACGAGAACAATTCCCCAGAAGCAGAAGCACAGATGTTAACAACAACAACAAAAAAATAGTTTATGAGGACTTACAGTTTCAGAGGGAAGACGGGGTCATCATTGTAGGCAGCAAGCACAGTATGGTTGGAGCAGCAATCTGAGAATCCACTACAGAAAACACAAAGCTGAGAGAGAGAGAGAGAGAGAGAGAGAGAGAGAGAGAGAGAACTAGAAATGTTTTGAGCAGAGCCCACCTCCAGTGACACCCCCTTACTCCAGCCAGCCCATGGAGGAGAAAATGCAGGCATTACCTGGTGGCCAGCTTCTGCTGAAGTCAGAACGCTGAACTCTGAGGAAGTGTAGTAACTGGTCTCTGGCCATTGACCTGCAGACAAGTCTGCACTCTCCACATCAACTGTAACGTGCTTCTTAGGCAGAGACCCTGGAGGTAGGAATGCCCACTGTCCAATCTGAGGTAAGGCACTAATCAATCAGTGGATAGGCTTGCACTATAGAAGTGGTTATTCATATATAATAAAGCAGACACTTTTCACCCCCGGAAAACAAAAGAAAAATGTTAGTGCGTTTAGAGACTCTCCCAGAACTACGGATGTTGATGGTTTAGCTCTTTAGTTTTGGTTTGGCAAATGGTACTATCTGCATGTTGAGTTTTGTGACCTGAAGGAAGGGTACTTCCAACATGGAGTCGGTTGCGCTAAGGGTTGGTGGCCTCCTTGAGGGCTGGGGCCTGTTACTCATGTAAGGGTTCCTTCCTGAAGCATGTCTAGGAAATGTTCAGTAAAGAAGTCATTTGTCACCATTTGAACTAGATCTCTAGAAAATGAACAAGGCCCAGCAACTTCCACGTCTATAGAAGTCTCTAAAGAGAAGTAATTACATTTGTATGAATGAAACTTGTTCTTGATGGGGGCGGGGGGCACTCATTGAGATAGGTCACATTCCGTACATTGAATCTTCCATCCAATGTTTTAAAACATAGTCTCACACTCGTAGAATCAGCTCCACACCGTCTCTTTAGAACATTTTATTACCACTTTCCCACACCCATTAACAAATGCTCACTCTGTTCCACCCTTGTGACCCACACTCAAATCTATTTCTGATCTTAGTAAATCTGCCTTCATACAGACAACATGGGCCAATACATGGTCTTTTCTAAATAACTGCTCTCATTTGGCACACGTTTTGTCATGTTGTACCATGTATGAGTATGCCAACCCTTTTATTATACATCCATTTCTATTTCCAAAAGCAATATTTTCTGTCTTTCTCTAAGCCCTTGTCTTCCTGGACTCTTCAATCTGTATCACTCGGAGGGCTTCTTGGGGGGTTGGGGTACACATATAGAAACTTTATGTGGTTTTATGATGTCTTTTCCTTAGTTCTTACTTTTATTGGCTTTAGTTCAGGGGCAGAGTGTTAGCCTCGTGTAAACAAGAACTTGGGGTTTGAAAAACAAAACAAAAAACAAAACAAAACAAAACAACAACAACAAAAAAAAACACTGCACCAATAAACAATGTCCAACTAGATCGTGTCAAAAACTAGTAAAAGTTACTTCAGCTCGATGCCGCAGTGAATGCCAGGTCAGGAAAATGGAAGCGGGGGGAGGGGGTGTTGGTAGGCAGGGGAAGGGGGGATGGGATAGGGGGTTTTTGGAGGGGAAATGAGGAAAGGGGATGCCATTTGAAATGTAAATAAAGCAAATATCTAATAAAAAATTACTTCAAGTTTTACTAGCGCTCAGTTCTGGATAAATGGTGACTACGTCTCTCACCCAGTGCCTACTGGGAAACATGCGGTCTGACTTGAATGTAAAAGCTCTTACTGGGCTACCTAAACCCTTCTGGGTTTGGTTCTCTTTTGAAAATGATGTTAGAAAAGGCGTGGAGAGGAAGCACTGCCAAATTCTGGGCTCCTCGTTCACTAATTCCCACTTCATGGCTAGGTTATGGTTCTAGCCGGAGAAGAGGAAGTGGCACAGAGAAACCCCATGATTGGCTCTCTTTGGCAATTGACTGTGTAAGCTTTTTGTCTGATCAGTTAGCAGTCTCCCGTAGGCTGGGGTATGGCTGGCATGCCTGACTGATACAAAGTTGTTCTCAGGTTGCTATAATATGTTTACATATCAAGGGTCTATAGTTCAATAGGCACAGGTGATTTTTAATCACCCAAGTAAAGAGATAGGTTTGTGCGCAGGAGTGGTATTCTCCAGCATGTAATAAGGACACATGTTCCACTATGTTCATAGCAGCACCTATTTATTGTTTGTTTTCTTGTTTTGTTTTTCAAAACAGGGTTTCTCTGTGTTACCCTGGCTGTCCTGGAACTCACTTTGTAGACCAGGCTGGCCTCGAACTCAGAAATCTGCCTGCCTCTCCCAGAGTGCTGGGATTACAGGCGTGCGCCACCACCGCCCGGCTAGAAGCAGCTATTTATAATAGCCAGAAGCTGGAAAGAACCCAGATGTCCCTCAACGGAGGAATGGATACAAAAATTGTGGTATATATACACAATGGGTATATATACACAATGGAGTACTATTCAGCCATTAGAAACAACGAATTCATGAAATTCTTAGACAAATGGATGGAGTTGGGGAACATCATCCTAAGTGAGGTAACCCAGTCTCAGAAGAACACTCATGGTATGCACTCACTGATAAGCAGACAGTAGCCTAGAAACTTGGAATACCCAAGACACAATCCACATATCAAATAATGTCCAAGAAGAAGGAAGGAGTGGCCCCTGGTTCTGGAAAGGCTCAGTGCATCAGTGTAGGGGAATACCAGAACAGGGAAATGGGAAGGGGTGGCTGGGGGAACAGGGGAAGGGAAGAGGCTTATGGGACTTTCGGGGAGGGGGGAGCCAGGAAAGGAGAAATCATTTGAAATGTAAATAAAGAATATATCAAATAAAAAAGAGAGAGACAGGTTTAGATTAGACTCAGGCCAATTTAACAATACTGTGTACACCAGAGCTCTAAACCACCGCTGTGAGTCTCTTCTCAGTCTGTCTTCCTCTCCTGCAGTCTGTTATAGGGTTCAACAATTCCCAGGAAAAGACCACAACTCAATTGAGCTTATGATTAACCAAATATACTATTTGCCCGACAAGGGCAGCTGTTTCTAAGCCAAACCGGAAAGGTGCTATGCTCGAGCAAATGGGGGAGAAGTTTATACATGAACACCACGATCACTCCACTTCTGTGGGATTTATAACACATAAGGAATTGCCCCATTTCCACTGATTTCTTGCAACCATGTGAGGAACTGCCTCAGCCCCCCCCCCCCCCCCCCCCCCCCCCCCCCCCCCGCTTTAGGAGAAACTGCTATGCCCCTGTTCACAGCACTATGCGAGTTTACGGAAGCCACAGCAAGCAGTTAATCATTTCACAACAGTTACACAGCTTACGGGGGGTGGGGGGTTGGGGGGTGGACAAGGGGCTGGAGCTGTTAGGAATTTAGGTCAGAGGCTGCTGGTTACTATAGTAGGAGCCTGGTATGAAGCGGAATTTCCTTAGCCATCACAAAGGTTACGTCTTACGTGCGTGAATAAACTTGTTTGTTTATCTCCTCGTGTCCATCTGTCTGTTGATATAGGGATTGATCCCAAATAATAACTCATGGGGGGGGGATATAGAAAATTCCATCTTCTGCATGTCATCTCCTGGGGTCACTTCTCCTCACCTCAGTCTCCCAGTTTATGGTTTATTTACTGGTGACTTCAGTCTCTTTTCTGATCTCTTTCTGTCCTGAGCTCCCTCAATGTGTCACCTTCGTTAGGAATCTATCTAAGCTCAACCCCACAATTACCTGGCAACAGCCAGGTATGCCCTGCCCCATAGACCTGGCCCACTATAAAAAGGACTGCTTGCCCCTCCTCCCTCTCTCCCCCCTCTCTTTCTCTCTCTCCTCTCTCTGCCTTCACTACAACATTAACTCCCATCCTCTTCCCTGAATAAACTATTCTATACCATGTCTGCGTGTGTGTGGGGAAGAGATACCTGGGCATGAGCCCACCTAGGGTACCCTCTTCCCCCACACCGACGTGCCACACTCTCTAATCCCCTTTCTCTCCTTTTATAAACCCATCATTGGGTGCCGAAACCCGGGAACATTACCCCATCAACCTTCCCCGTAGATCTGTAATTGTGTACAAAGCAAGACATCTTGTACATTAGACTTTAACCAGAGAGGTTTTAACTCATCATTACTGCCAAAGCAACACATAAATTTCTATTTAATTAATGACTTTATTGATCAAAAATTGTGAATCATTAAACTACTAAATGTATATGGATAAAAAAAATCATGATAGTGTTCATGGAAATGATAGGTGTGGTAGACAGAACAATGTCCACAAACACTCCCCCATCTCTCTCTCTCTCTCTCTCTCTCTCTCTCTCTCTCTCTCTCTCTCACACACACACACACACACACACACACACACGCTAGAATCTTTTCCTGACATGACAAAGAAAAACTTTCACAGATGTTGATTAAATTAATAACCTCTACCCTTCTAGACTCATGGATCTATGCAGAAGGGGAGATAGAAAGATTGTAAGAGCCAGGGCTGGCGGACACCTCCAGGACAACAGTATCTTCAATACAAAACAAGGATGATGCACGTGGGAACTCACAAAGACTGTGACAGCATGACCTGCACAGGTTCAAGCCAGGCAAACTCCCAGTACAGAAAAGAGGAAGTGGACACCACGTCCCACCCCTAACCCAGGAACTATTTGCAATTAGTACCTGATAGAAAAGGGAAAATCCGTTTTTTCCAATGGAATGTCACTGGGTATATCGACATATGCCCAGACCTCATGGCCAAGAATAATACTTGGCCAACACAAAACAGACTCCATGGTCTGTGTGTGTGTGTGTGTGTGTGTGTGTGTGTGTGTGTGTGTAACTTTTTTAATAAAAATGATTTAACTATAAAAATAATAAAGGCAAAAGAACCTTGAGATGGGGATACCATTATTAATCGCTGAAGTGGACCCAGCATAGCCACAACTTAACCTTTAAAAATAAAAGAGCCGGGCGGTGGTGGCATACGCCTTTAATCCCAGCACTTGGGAGGCAGAGGCAGGTGGATTTCTGAGTTTGAGGTCAGCCTGGTCTACCGAGTGAGTTCCAGGACAGCCAGGACTATGGAGAGAAACCCTGTCTCAAAAAACAAAACAAACAAACAAAAGTAAAAGAGGCAGAAAAGGCAGTCAGGGAACCACAATGTGAATAGGCCTGGACCTATAGCTGCTGAATTTAAACCTGGAAGGCTAGGCCACACAGAAGAGGAATGCGGACAGTCTCTGGGAGCTGAAGAGGCCAGGAAGCAGCCTCTCCAGGGACAGCCTAACCCCAGTGAGTCCCAGTTCAGGCATGCCTCCTAAAACCATCAGATTGTAAACTACCATATTCACAGCAATTTGTTATAGAAGCAAAAGGAAATTGAGATAGCAGTGTTAGGAAAAAGAAGAATTAACACAAGGAGAAAAGGTTTGGCTCGGGGCTACTCAGATCTGGGGTTCTGGGATCCAAAGACCAGAGGGTCCTGGGGAAGCAGGACTTCCGTGTCAGCGCCACCGTGGAGGGTACATACCAGTTCTGACTCTGCTTATTTCTCATTGTATTTTCTCCCACTTGATAACATGTTGTATACACAAAATAAACTTGATTGTTCTGATGTCAAGCTGGAAGCATGGAAGCATCCCTACATGCAGACAGACACTGGAAGAGGCTATAGATAAGCACGATGGTAAAGTTTAATTTCTTCACCTATCACAGGCTTTTCCACTTGCCCAGGAATACCTAATCCGAGGCCGATCCCGCATGTGTATCAGTGCATGAGGTTGTGGGCCTAGCTTTAAGAAAATAAGGGAGGGGTAGCTGCCTCATTTGCTTAAATCAGCCCTCTGGGATAATGCGGTAGGAGCAGAAACTAGGTTCCCAGCCCTCTCCTGCTCTTGTGGGGAGTCTACCAGTATGAGCACCGGTGTGTGTTTCCCCAGTTTTAGTGAAATCTATTGCATGCTCTACCTAAGATTCTTCCTGATCAAGAACCACAGAGAGAGAGAGACGAGTCTGTAATAAAAGGACCTGCCTCATGCTACCAATGCTTGTGTGTTTGTCAGGTGGAACACAGCTTGACTGGACGCTAGTGAGCCAACATCCAACCTAGACTTTCTTTAAAACTAACAATTCTCTAGCCTCCCATATGACTTAAATATTTATAGGGTAGCTTATCAAAGGTTCTTTGGCTATCAAAGGATAGCTTGACGAGACCAGTAGAAAATTTAGTTTATAACATAAACAAGTAAGTTTCATTATAACTATATCCATACACGCAATGGAGAACTTTCTAGTCAGAGAAACTTAAGTATCTATTATCTAGTTCCTTAATTAGACTTTCAATATTAATTGAAAGTCTTACAGTGGTTTGAAATGTTTTGCTTTTCAAAAGAATTACCTAGCACGCAGCTCTTATTCCATTAAAATTCCTTAATGGAACAATGAGAAGAAGGAGAAAAAAATCTGCGATGATGGGGGCAGATCTATAAAACCGGTAGCTAACTAAGTATCGTCATCTTGCATCTTGGTGAGGGTTCAGAGGTGTGATGCTTTCCATAGAGAAAGAATTGATTAAACCATAGCTTGAAGGGTAATCAGGCATCTTTCAAGTAAAGAAGATGAGGTGACCAAGAAGTGCACAGAGGCCATGAAGTAAAAAGGTGTCTTTGGTAGCAGATGTTAGTTGAGTTATGACCTCAGGGCGGGGCTGACTCAGCCACAGAAAACATGGCAGGCTTAGAAGGTGAAAGGTGCAGGGTTCAGAATATGGAGGAAACCCATCTCCTTAAACGTCTTAAAATCATCTGAATCAAATCAGGAATTCTATAAAGTCATTAATTCATCTAAGAGGAACCAATTCATGAAAGTTCATCTTCATGTTGATCTTCAGCTGAGCAAGATGGCGAGCCGCCTCCAGGGAGCTCGCTTGCCCATGGCAGCTCTTCCTGCCTCGTGTCCAGCAGTCTAGAACTTGGTTCTCAGTTGCTTAGAGAAAGCAAGGGAAGGGTTTTCTGTCTGTATCCTGGGAGAGGCATGATGTTGTGACAGGAGAGTGGGACCTGGAGCCCAGACCAGAACACTAGCATGTGAAAAGACCTAGCTGACAGAAAGACCAAAGCCCCTTCTCAAGAAGTTCACACAGTTTGTGGCCCACTACCTCAGCACATGCTTTCCCGTCAGCTCACAAGCCTACTTCTGTCTCAAAAGGCTTTCCCTTTTCTTAATACACAGTCTCTATGTGGCTATGATGTGTCTCTCGTTCAGTTCTTTATTGTAGCACACACAAATCCAAATATTTCCTCAAGTACATTTTGCCTGGTGCCCGGGGGGGATGCAGATCCCCATGGCCGCTGAGATAGAAGCCTGGATGTGTCAGTCAAACCACAAGCATCTTGAAAGGATGCTCTGTACTATTAAATTCATCCAAGCTAATCCATTTCAAAATAAGAAACAACAATGTTAGTGAATGAGTTCTTCAGAGATAGCATGAAGAAAAGAAAACAGTAATGGACCATGGCTACCAGTGGGTGTTAAAATCATGAAAAAACAAAACAAAACAGAACAGAACGTGAGCTTGAGCTTGGTTGGGGATAGCTTGGTTGGTAGAGCACTTGCCTACCAAGGGTTTTAATTCCCCAAAAAGATGAGCTTGCAGAGGCTTCTGGGAATTAGGCAGAGATAGGTGTGAGAACAGAGAGAACTCTCTAAAGCTATGTAATCCCCTAAAGTCACTCAATTAAAAGCCAAGTTATTATATTGGATTACCTAAAAGTAAAAATTCACTTAAATTTGCTCTTCAGAAAGAACTCATTCATTATGCAATCAAGTCTCCACAAAGGGATTGGCAAACCAAGGACGGTGACCCAGAAACGCAAATCCTACGTCTCTCCTATTGCGAGTAAGTGCACACTCACAGATCAGCAAGAGTTTGCAAAGCCAGCTTTGTACACCTCTTTCAACACCCAGCTTAAAGGTGTTCTGTAATCTGAGCAGTTGAAAGATGCTTCTCTCTGCAGGATTCCCCAGCTCTGCGTGTGAAAACCCCAGCTCTGTGCTATAATTGTTGTTGTTGCTGTTGTTGTTGTTGTTGTTGTTGTTGCTGTTGCTGTTGTTGCCATCATATGGTAAACTACTTAAGGCTTGATCCCCTGTGCTGCCACCACACACTTACATTATCAAAGCTTGCCAGGGTGCCTATTACAAAGCCTGAGTGAGTGCTTAATTTTTATCAGCCTAATTTGTTAATTCATCACTCAGTAAATAGGTGATAGATAATGAAACACCTCCACAATATGCAACATGTTGAGATAAATTCGACAGGGACAGATATGCATGAGCCCCGCCCTCAGGGAATTTCCAGGCTAATAGCAAGGGCTTTAATCATGGCATAGTCAGGACAAACAGATGTGTACTTGGAAATTCACAGTCCAAAGGTCAGGGGCTGTGCTCTATTTACCTAATAAGGCATTTGCCCAGGCTTGGAGGTTCAAGACACGTGATGTTTTGAGCTTCCATCTGAAGGAAGAATGACAGTTAAATAAGGGTGGAGAAAAACTCCTGGTAGGGAGTCCCACACCTGCAGAGCTCCTAGGGAAGGCCAAGAGTAAGAAGGCATGGTTGGCTTCCTTTCCTATAGCTGCTGGGCCTCCAGGGAAGGCCAAGCTCATTACTTCCCCACTCGTTAACAAGAGTATTATTGCTATTAGTATAAAAGTGTCCCAAGTGTAGGATTTTTTTTAATTAAAATGTTTCTACTTGAAGGTAATACTATTTAAGTCTCTTAGTAAGGGAGGAGACAGAGTCTAAACTGGCCATCTCTTGTCACCAAATGAAACTTCTAATCCCAATTGAGCTGTTGGCCAAGAGGTCCCATGGAGATCCCTAAACAACCCAGGCCGTTGCTAAGAGAAACTCTCCTCAAACACGGAGGCCCCCTTGCTGAGGCTAACACCCAGACAACTCATTCAATATGGAGAGGTTGATCGGGAGCCTACATGGATTCTTCACATCTACTCTCCAGTATTGCTGGTGTGGGAAGATACTCTGCAGGCGATCAAAAGAGAAACATAGACAGCAACCTAGCCACAAAACTTTTGAACTCCCATCTGTTCTATCTGCAAAATATTCTGGGGCAAAGGTGACATAGAACTTGTGGAAGTAGCCAACCGATATTTGATTTGACTTAAGGCCTGCTCCCTGAGGCAGAACCCATACTGGACACTCGTGGGCGACCAAGAACCAGAGAATAGATAGCTGAGAGACCTAAGGTGAAACCAAACACTACTGGTCTTTCTTTTTTTAAAGAAAAAAAACTATCAATAAAATGACTCCTTATGGTATTCTGCTAAACTCATAGAACAGTGCCTTATCCAGTCCTCATCAGAGAAGCTTCCTCTGACAGTAGATGGGAACAGATGCAAAGACCTACAGTCAGATATTAGGCAAAGAGAAAGAGAGAGGAATGGAGAGGGAGGGGGAGTGAAGGGGGAGGAGAGAGAGAGAGAGAGAGACAGAGACAGAGACAGAGACAGAGAACAGAGAGAGAAAGAGAGAGAGAGAAAGAGACCTTGGAACACACAGCTCTAAATGGGAAATGTCAGTCAAATCCCTTCCCCTCAGAGCTCAGAGAACCCCACATCAGAGGAGGTGGAAAATGTAAGAAACTGTGGTGAGATTGTGTCTCCGTGTGAGGACTGTCCTGAGAAAGGTAGAAATGGGAATGACACTGATTCAATAGTGATTTAAGCTTAAACCTAATAGCTTAATGACCAGAGAGAGTTGGTACATCATCTTTTATTTACTAAGGCTACATCATCAAGGCTTTGATCACTGTTAATAATTATCGAGAATTCTTAGATTTACATAAACTCTGTGAGTCCTGGATCAATAGTCCCAGCTCCCTGTTTTCTTAGAGCAGAACCAAGCACAAAGCAAAAGCGCATCTCCTTATAGGTTTGCACAGCCTATTCTTTATGGGTAGCTGGCCACAGCTCTTCCAGTTTTCTGGTACAGCAGACAGCAGTCTTTAATAACTGCTTCCATGTAAGAATAGAAAAACGACAGACTCCTAAAATTAAAATGATTCCTTACAAAGTTTTGAATATATATATATATATATATATATATATATATATATATATATATAAAACAGTAAGACAGTTAAGCTCTCTCTAATATCTTTCCAGGAATTGTTATCTTCAATTCTTCAATCAGCTAGAAAGACAGAGTACTAACTTTTAATATGCTTCTTCTTCTTCATCATCATCATCATCATCTTTTAATTCTCTCACGTTCATTTCCTCATCCTAGCAAGTCCATATCCACACACACTCTCCCTCTAATACTATTTGCTCCTAAATTATTTACAAATTCCTACTTTTTCTATTCATACCCACTCTTCCTGAGACCGTTCTCTCTCCTTGATGTCTCTAAGTTCATCCCGGCTAATCAATGCTAATCATGCATTGAACCGGAGGGTACATGTCCTTCCTCCCGATTGCAAAATCAAGGCCAAGTCTGGCAATGAACCGTATCCAAAAAGGACCATGGAGGCTTTTACGGCCCTTGTGGTTATGTTGTCTAGATCCTTTCCCATGACCAAGGGAGCCAAGTTCGAAGGATGTTTCTAGTTCTCCACAGCCTCATGACCACCCCAATTCCTCATTCCTGAAAACTGAATCGGTTTCAATTACTACTTGTGATCAGCTCTGAGTAATGGGGCGGGGGTGCAGAGGAGGTTATAATCCCCAGAAAGAAAAATTGACAATAACTCTACCATCAATACAGTAGATCAACTTATGGGGCAACAAGAAAACCTTTAATATACATGGTGGTTATGGGATCAATAAAGTTCTGGGGGCAGGAACTGTCACACCTCCCCTATGCAGCCATGCTGGACCCAGCTTGAGGTGGTGGGGGACCCCAGGAGAACAAGGCCCTCTGAATCAACTAAGCAAGAATAATATGAATTCGCAGAGACTCAATCGGCAAGCACAGGGCCTACACAGGTCTACACCAGGTCCTCTGTGGCTATATTGCAGCTATTAACTTGGTGTTTTTATGAGACTTCTGAGTGTAAGAGCAAGTGGGTCTCTGATTCTTGTGTTTGCTCTTGGACTCTTTTCCTTCTTACCGAGGCTCAGTACAATAGGTTTTTGTTTCATCTTGTTGTACTTTGTCAATTGTGGCTGTTATCTTTTAGATAACGAGGTAAAAGGAGACAGGAGGGGAGTGATCCGGAGGGGAGCTGAGGTTGGGAGGACCTGGGAGAGGTGGAGGGAGTGGAAATTGTCATCAGCATATAATGTATGAGGTGAGAACCTTTATTCAATACAAGAAAAAGAAAGGAATAAAAGTGTTTATACTCACAGTCCACATATTTTAAATTATAGGTTTACACAAAGAAACAATCAATATTGGAGGATCACATGAGCTGTACATTTTAATGACTGTGTAGTTTTGTTTTTGTTTTTGTTTTTGTTTTTGACTAGCCATTTAACTTCTCTACATCTTAGTTTTTACCTTTATAAAATCAGAAGGTTAATCCACAGAACATCTATGGGAGTTCCACTCAATGCTGAAGACTTTAAAAGATACTTCTGAGTGCTATAATGAAGTAAGACCTTATGCCACAGGTGGTGTCCAGCTACTAAGTTGGCCTTTCCCAAATCACTTAGCCCTGTGGCCCACAGTAGCAACATCCACCCTGGGGGTTACACCTGACTCACAATGAAGGACACAGATGTTCTGCTGTGTTGAGGCCTATGACCTTTTTAACAAAAATTGTGAGGAAAAATTATATATATGTATATATATGCATATATATGCACACACACACACACACACACACACACATACACACACACACATATGTTTAAAAAACCCAAACATTATCAGAACCTTTCTAAGGAGAATAACAATTTGACTTTTGTAAGTATGGGGTATTCTCATTGTTTATTGTTACTAACTCAGACATAGTTAGGCATATTAACAATGGACCTGAGAACTTGAGAGGACATTTCTCACGGAAGTAAGGAGTTAGCATAGAGAAGAGAATTGCTATCCATGGGGAACTAACATCTACAACCTAATTGCTTTGTTTGTTTTGACTTTCACTCTAAGAGTCACTGTCACAAAGATTTAAGGAACAGAATGTAGGAACTGAACCCACCGACATGATGAGGATTTCACTATGAGTTCAGTGCCGTTTGGAGAAACTATGTTAGAAAAATAATTCTTCCCCTCACTTAACACCCCTGAGGACCCACTCCTACAAATACTCTTTGGAAGTTTTGAGAACACATATAACATAAACAGAATTCTGCACATGCTCTTAACTGATTGGTGAGATTAGATTTTGCATATGGCTCAGTGGTTAAGAACACTGGGTACTTTCCAGAATACTCAGGTTCAATTCGAAGCACCCATATGGTAGCTTACAACCCTCCAGTTGAGGGGTTTCAACTTCTTCTTCTGGCCCGTAAGGGTACTGTATGCTTAGGGTGCATGGATGAACATTCAGGCATACATAAAATATAGATACATACATAAAACAACTCCTTTTGTCTTTTTCAAGGAAGATTAAATGGACACAGAAGGGTCATGAGGCAAAGTTAGGAAAGACAGGTTGAATTGGTAAGACGTGAAATGCAATGGCTGGTTGGATGGTTGGCTGGTTGGCTGGTTGGATGCTTGACTGGTTGGATGCTTGGTTGCTTGGTTGGTTGCTTGGACAAAGGGTCTCATGTATGCCAAGTATGCTTTCTACCACTGAACTATGTCTCTAGCCACTGAGCTAATTGGCTGGGAGATTTTTGAAATTGGCAGAAGACATCAACAGTCAGTTTGAGTGAATCCAAGGAACATTAGATAAGGTTGTCAAGGCCAAAGGAAGCCTCACTTCCTCACGTTCTGGTAGCTAGACAAAAACTAGCATTCCTAAGGAACTCCTGAAGCTGGTTCCCATCCACCAAAGGGGTCTCCATTTCCCCCCTTATCACTGGCAGAAGGAACAAATGGCTACCTGTGGTGAATATTAGCATACCAGAGCTCGTGCTGACCTCTTAGTATCACAGCTATGTGTTACACATTTCAGAGTTCATCCTGGCTTTTCTCACCCTGCCCCTTACCCTAAACTTCTCCAGCTCCTGGGCTTGTTTACACCCAGCTTCTCCTTGTCCTTCTAACCCTGACAGCTTTGCTAAGCTCCCTTTTTGCCCCCTCACTTGGTCCTCTTCTCTCTTCGTCTGTCTCCCTCTCTAGCTCTTCCCTGAACTCTCTCCTCTCATGTCCAGGCCTAATCTGCTGACCAGGTCCAATCTACTACTTCATTTCTCTGCTCTGGACTCTTCAAGATGGCCCCCGCTGTACTTTCTCTCGTATCTGCAATAAGAACCTTCCCCCTTAACCATACCTTGGAGCAGTCACATCTTCAGTGTAAAGGCAAATAAAAAGAAATCTATACCTATAGATAACAGTAAAACAAACAAAAGCATCAAAAATAGAACAGCCAAAATTAGCTTAAAAATGAAATAAAATAAATCCCCCTTCCCCAAAGATCAACAACTGCTCTCTCTGAAGCAAGAGTAGAAGTCAAAGAGACTGCCTTGCATCTTGAAAGCACAAAAAAGCAGCTTAGTAAAACAAGGGTATAAAAATGAAAACACTGCAGGAAAACTCAGAATCAACTAGCAACATACTGTCATTAAAAAAAAAAGAAAACTCCCTGGGAGTTTTTATCACTGTCTTCACAGTTTCAAAGGAGGAAAGACATTGCTTGGGTCTGTGAAGGGTGTGTGGAGCAGTTGCTTACCTCGGGGCAGCCAGTAATCGGAATACTTCGTTACCCGGCTCTCTCCCTGCTCTTTTTGTTCCCTCTAGACCCCAACCTTCCCGGACAGTGTTGTCTACATTCAGGGTTTTTACCCTTAGCCAACTATCCCCTAGAACACCTAAAGATGCACCCAAGAAGTGTGCTCCGCTAATCTACTGGGCATGTCCCAGTCAAATCAAGCTAACTAACAAAACTTACATCACAAAAATGTCTAGAGCACTTTCTTCTGAACGGAAGACCTCTCCAAAGGGATATCTGCAACCAGAAAGAGGAATGGTAAGTAGAAAAATAAAAATAAAAATCTATAAGCTTGCAGCTAAACCCCAGAAGTCACGGTGACATGAAATAGCAAAACCCAGCATTGTACATTTTCTATCATTACAAAAATAAGACAGGTCGGATGGTGGTGTAATCCCAGCACTCTGGGAGGCAGAGGCAGAAGGGTTTCTGAGTTCAAGCCCAGCCTGATCTACAGAGTGAGTTCCAGGACAGCCAGGGCTATACAGAGAAACCCTGTCTCGAAAAAAACAAATCCAAAAACAAAAAAAGACAGAACTAAATTTGGTTAAAAATAGCATTATTTTTTTTAAAAGAGGCCACCGGGATGAAGCAGTCTAAAAGTCCTCTGTTCAAAGAGAAAGTAAATGCGTGATTTAAGTTGAGACTAGTTCATTGAAATTTGCACATTAACACTTCTAAAATAACTTGTAAATACAGAGAAATTTCCAAACCAGCAGCCAGGAAGTGAAAAACAGGGTGAGGTGTAGAAGATTCTAAATTCATGTCACAAAGGATGAACTAAAGAATGTGCACTTCCACACACACACACACACACACACACACACACACACACACACACAGAGAGAGAGAGAGAGAGAGGGGGGGGGAGCGCTGACAACTATTCATAGAGAGATTGTTGGCTCTGAGACCTGTGACGTCATATAGGCGACAATTAGTGCAGCCCCGCAAGCATAGACCTGTTACCAAGGCAACGGCCACCATGTACCCAGAATTCAATGGGCCTACCTTTTTCACCTGTAATTTAAATTACCACCCATATAAAAGGGTAGCGTTTCTCCCTCTCTTTCTCTTTTTCTCTTCACTCCCTGCCTTCTCTCTACCCTGCTCCCCTGTACCCCTATCTTAAATAAAGCCACGTGGAGTTGTCTGGTCTAGTATTATTGCGGCGGCCCAGGCGGTTCACACCAGCTGCAGGTCACAGAACTGTGTGGGAAAAACCAACATTTTGGCGAGCCAAGCAGGAGACTCTGCATACAGCCACGAGAAGACACCCACGCAGCCTTCATCGTAGCCACCGCGCCTAGGCCACTGAAGCTGCCGGCACCACCCCAGTTTCCACAGCAGCCGCCTCCACGAGCACCAATGCCACTGCCGCCGCTGGCACCACCGCCATCTCCTCGGGCACCACCGCCACCGTCTCCACACCCACCGTCTCCACCCCTCGGGCACTGCTGCCATTGCAAATTTCCATCACGTGAGCTGCACACTAGCACTCACCACGCAGCATAGACCAAACAGCTCCACGTTCCCAGCTATCGGATTGCACATTCTTACCAACAGACACAGCAAATTGCTAAGGTAACTCGGTTAGCTAGGGGAAATTTTAGCCAAAAGATAGGAATTGGTCAGCCTATCTCAGGTTAAAATTTGTTCCTAGACCCAGCTCACATGACTGGCCTCTAGCTAACACTCGTATTAGGACAGTTAGCTCTTGGGTATTTCCCCCCACCCCCCGACTGGGAAGTGCCTAATATCTTGCCACGGAAGCCCTGGACCAGGCGGTCACTTTCCCCTCCACATTCTGGGAACGTGTACGCTCCTAGAGACCCTCACGATGGCCTGGGTCCCTAGCCTAAGCGGGCAGTGGTATTAACATATTTTCCCCAGGATGCTGGGGTAATATTTAATACCTTTTACCCACCCAATGGGCAACAAACTGTCTTCGACGGTACCTCCAGGCACCCCACTGGGATACCTCCTGGAGAATCTCAAGTCTCTAAAATTAGCCTCCAATTTGAGGCGATCAAAGCTAATAAACCTCTGTAATAAGGTCTGGATTCAATATAAGCTAGACAATAACTCCAAATGGCCACCTAATGGCACCCTAGACCCTATCATTTTAAGGGATCTTAATACCTACTGCCAGCAATCCGGTAAATGGGATGAGGTTCTCTACGTCCAAGCTTTCATTTATCTTCATTCCAAACCCTCTCTCTGCTCTGCTTGTTCCCCTTCCCAACTCCTTTTAGCCACGAAACCTACCCACCTTCCACTAGAGGATGCCATGTTCGATCCAGCTGATGAGCCACCCCTAATCTACCGCAGGTCTACTGGGCCTGTGAGACCTAAAACCACAGCTTCAGCCTCTCTCTCTCAACAGGTTCCGGAGTCTACTAATCCAACCTCCCCAGACCCCTTCCCTCCCTCTCTGCCAGCTACAGGTCATTCCAAACACCCTGAACTGGCGCCAACCTTTACCCCTCCTATTACACGTTCCAAGGCCACAGCCAAATGCCCAACCACTCCTCCCCCCCAAGGACACCTGACCCAGCACCAGTCCTTCCTCTGAGGAAAGTGGCTGGAGTTAATGGTTTGGTTAGGGTACATGTTCCTTTCTCGTTGAGTGAACTTTCTCAAATAGAAAGCAGACTGGGTTCTTATACTTCTAATTCCTCTAACTTTATTAAAGAGTTTCAGTACATCAATCAATCCTATAGCTTAACTTTCCATGATGTCCATATGATTCTCACTAACAATCTGCTTCCCAACAAACACAGGCGAGTCTTGGAAGAGGCGAGAGTGCATGCAGACCAAATTCACCAGACATACAGAACATATCCAATTGGATCTGAGGCAGTACCTGACCAGGATCCTCAATGGTATTACAATTCCACAGGTGGTATTTTAGCCAGAGACAGGTTTATTACATGTTTTATAGCTGGTCTCAGAAAGGCAGCCTTAAAGCCATTAAATTTTGAAAAACTCCAGGAAGTTGTCCAGGACAAACAGGAAAATCCATCTCAGTTTTTAGGACGTCTTACAAAGGCTTTATTACAGTACACTAATCTAGATCAAGAGAATCCAGAAGGTAAGCAACTTTTAATGACATTTCTTTTCCCAGAGCTATCCCGACATAAGAGCTAAACTTAAATGCTTGGAGAGGGGGCCTCTAACTCCCCAGGCAGAAGTCTTAGCACTGGCCTTCAAGGTGTACCATGGGAGAGATGAGAACGCCCGAAAACAAAAATACCACATGCTGGCAAAGGCTATCCAACCAGCTCCAGCTACCACCCTGGGCTCCTGGCCTTCTAAAGCTAAAGTACTGCCAGCTCCCTGCTATAGAGGTGGTCAAAAGGGTCACTGGGCGAAGGATTACCCCAACCCCCGCAAGCCAAGAGGACCATGCCCTGAGTGTCATCGTGAGGGACATTGGGCAATTGATTGCCCTCAGGTCGCACAGAACAGAGGGCCATCTCACCCAGATACCCCTCTAACAAACCTCCTAAGCTTGGCTATTGATGACTGAAGGGGCCGGAGCTCTCTTGACCCGACAACACCCATCACCAGTAGGGAGCCCCGGGTAACTATAGTGGTATGTGGGCGGCCCATCTCCTTCTTCCTGGACACCGGGGCCACATACTCTGTCCTGATGGAGTTTTGGGGACCCACCTCACCCTCGCGTCTTCCCATAGTCAGGATAGGAGGACAGCCTTAACTTCCTCACCAGACTCCACCACTTAGCTGCACTTTTAGAAACATACCCTTCACCCATTCCGTTTTGGTAGTGCCAACTTCTCCCGTTCCCTGATTAGGTAGGGACCTTTTAGTTAAGTTGGGGGCTTCAATTTCCTTTGCTCCCCCCACTCGCCTGAACCCAAGCTCGCCAGCAGTTCCCCTACTTCTCCTTCTAGCCAGTCAACCTACTAACACTAACATGTTATTTCCTCTACCAGCTGCTCAGGTGGACGCCAGAGTTTGGGACGTCCAGAATCCTGTCGCTAGACATCATTCTCCTGTTGTTATCCAGTTACTGGACCCTACCAGGTACATCACCCAAGCTCAATACCCTCTCTCTCTCCAAAGCCTCAGGGGACTTAAGCCTATCATCTCTGACCTCTTAAGAAAGAAACTTCTCTGCCCTAATTCTTCTCCTTTCAACACCCCTAGCAGTCAAAAAACCTAATGGTACCTATCGCCTGGTTCAAGATCTCAGGTGCATTAATGCTGCAGTGGTACCCCTCCATCCTGTCGTACCTAATCCTTACACACTTCTTTCTACTATCCCCTCAGGAACTTCTCATTTCTCAGTCCTAAATCTAAAAGAAGCCTTTTTCTCTATCCCTCTCGACACTCAATCACAAAATATATTTGCTTTTACCTGGACAGATCCTGATACCCACTTTTCTACCCAACTTACCTGGACTGTTCTGCCTCAGGGGTTCCGAGACAGCCCACACCTATTTGGCCAGGCTCTGGCTTCTGACTTACTCTCTTTATCTCTCCCTAGATCTAAAATTCTTCTTTATGTAGATGATGTTCTGTGTAGCCCATCTTTAGAGATTAGCCAAGCAGACACCTCTACTCTCCTAAATCTCCTTTCCAGTCGAGGCTACAGGGTTTCACCTTCTAAGGTCCAACTATCTACTCCTCAGGTTACCTATTTGGGATTAACAATTACCCCAACCCACAAGGCTATTACCTTAGATAGAAAGAATCTAATTCAGTCTTTAACTGTTCCTTCTACAAAGGAAGAGATCTTATCATTCCTAGGAATGGCTAGCTTTTTACGTTCCTGGGTTCCTTCCTTTTCCCTCCTTTCTCAGCCCTTATATGAGGCAGCATTAGACCCCACCCATGAACCTCTTCTCAAACCTGTTACCAAGCCCTTTCAGAGACTCCAACAGGCTCTCCTTAAGGCCCCAGGCTTAGACCTCCCTGACCTGACTCGTCCCTTCTCCCTCTATGTAACTGAAAAGGAGGGATTTGCCCTTGGAGTCTTAGGTCACCAGCTAGGACCTTCTTTTGCACCTGTAGCATACCTGTCCAAAAGACTGGATTTAACCATCCGAGGATGGGCACCTTGTATTCGTACCTTAGCAGCTGCTGAACTCCTTATTAGAGAGTCAAAGAAACTAACCTTGGGGTCTCCTATAACTGTGCTCTCTTCTCATAACCTGTTGCAGCTCCTAACTTATAAAGGCTTGCAGACTCTACCTCCCTCCAGGGTCCTTTCTCTTCAGGTAGCACTAATAGAGGATTCCACGCTCACCTTCCAATCATGTCCTCCTCTCAATATTTCTAATCTTCTTCCTCGACCTAATACTAACCACTCCCTTTCTCATTCCTGCACTGAGACTTTAGAGCAACTACTACCTTATCCTTCACACATACAGGAGGGCACATTGCCTCAAGCCATTTATACCTGGTACACAGATGGAAGCTCCTTTCTATATGAAGAGACTAGAAAAGCTGGCTATGCCATAGTATCAGATACTGAGGTGGTAAAGGCACAGGCCCTCCCTGTACACACCACTAATCAGCAGGCTGAGCTTATAGCTCTCACCCGTGCCTTTCAATTGACACAGGGACAATCCCTCAATGTCTATACAGATTCTAAATATGCTTTCCATATCCTCCTGTCCCACGCTGCTATCTGGAAAGAACGCGGGTTACTTACTACAACAGGAGGATCAATAACTAATACAAGCCACATTTTAGCCATGCTAAAGGCCTCCCATCTCCCCACAGCTATTGGGATTGTCCATTGCAGATCCCACCAGATGGATGACTCTATTGTCTTCAAGGGAAACAACCGAGCTGATGAGGCAGCTAGGACTGCAGCTCTTAGGGGGCTAAACTCATCTTACCTTCCCCGAGATATCCTCACACTTCAACCCACATCTTTACCTTCACCCCTTGACACTCGCCAAACTCTATCCTATCTTCACCAACTCTTTCATCCTAACAGCCGAGTGTTATCTTCTTTTGTTAAGACCCACTTACAGCCTATTCCTGAGGACTTAAGTTTCTTAAAATCTATCACTGCCTCTTGTAAAATCTGTCAGATGTCAGATTTCAACTCGAGATATTGTAGCACCCCTTTCCCTTCCCATCAGGCTAGAGGTTCCCTTCCTGGAACTGATTGGCAACTTGACTTTACCCATATGCCCACTGTCAAGCGTGTCAAGTACCTCTTGGTCTTGGGGGACACCTTCTCGGGGTGGGTAGAACTGTTTCCCACCACTAACAAAAGGGCTCAGACAGTTTCTGATCTCCTCCTCCGAGAGATCATCCCCAGATTTGGTGTTCCAGCCTCTCTTCAGTCAGACAATGGCCCTGAATTTACTTCCCAGGTTTCTCAAATTCTTTCTAAGGCCTTAAACATCCCTTGGCATTTTCACATTCCCTACCTCCTCAATCTTCAGGTAAGGTAGAAAGAACTAATCGCTCTTTAAAAACCACCCTTGCTAAGCTGTCACAGGAACTTCACCTTGATTGGGTAAAACTCCTACCTCTGGCTCTTTTCATACTACGAGCTCTCCCCAAGCGACCTCTTCTCATCTCACCCTTTGAACTTATGTATGGACGTCCAGTTTTAACTCCTGGTTTTTCACCTAAATGCTCCCCCCTCCCAGACCACCTACTCACCCCATTGCTTTGCCACCTTCATTCCCTCCTATGGAACTATGCTGACCACCATCTACCGTAGCCTCAGACTGTCTCCTGTCCACTTCCTGTCAACATTGGAGACCACGTCCTCTTATCTCCTCCAGATCATCGGCCGCCACCCCTCTCGCCCAAATGGCAGGGCCCTTTTAAGGTGATTCTCGTGACCCCCACAGCTGCTAAACTCGAAGGATTCTCTCATTGGATCCACCTGTCTCACCTTAAACCTTTCATCCCTCTACCTAAAAATGACTGTTCTTCATACATGTCAACCCCAACAGGACCATGCTCTATTAAGCTCCGGAGGACTTCGAGACCATCCACCTTGTCCCCAATTCCAGAACATGAGACTCCACTCCGGCATCCGAGCTTGACCTCATTGGATTAGACATGGGTTTCTTGTCCTACCCCTGCTGTTCTTCATTTCCATCCAGGGCAGTCCTTACATCTGGAGATTCGAGGTTCAAGAAACCCCCACAGATAACAAACAGTCTTTCCAAATAGGATCAGGAAACTGCTCTATATCCGGATGCCAAGAACTGGTCCAAATTGCGATCATTCCTATATCGGTTATCCCATCTAAATATTATGATCTCTATACTTGCTTTCTCTTTGACCAGACAAAAGATTATTGCAGAAGATGGCCAGACAAATATGGGGGCTGCCCATATTGGTCTTGTCAGATACATATGCTAGGATCACGGGTCAATCATTTCTTCTATCAACACCGCAAGACACTTTTCTTCTACATACAAGACCCGTGGGATTCCAGGTGGGAGACAGGAGTTGTTGATAAGCTCTATCGTAAAAATCAGCCCAGCTCCCCAGTAAGTACCATCCATATTCAGAGAAAGTATATCTCAATCGCTCAACCTCTAGGTATTGAAAAGTAGGGGAGATAATCAAACACTTCTCCGAGGTCCTCGATTCTTTGACAGCACCCCTCATAAATGGCACTAACTTGTCATTTCGTCTATTGCTTCAAACTTTGACCTCAGCATACCAGCTCCTTAATGTCACCAGGCCTGGTCGCTTCAAAGATTGTTGGTTATGTGTACCCCCAGGAATTGACTCAAAACTGTCACTTACAGCTTCTCCAATGATACTGCCAAATAACCTTACCTCACCTTTTGTCAGCTGTCCTGACTCCAATGTCACCATGGCTCCGTACCTTACCTCTGTCCCTCTCTTCGGCATGGCAAACTGTTTTAAGGCCCCTGGGACACGTTCTGTAGGAACTTTAAGCCCCCTAGACTGTAATAAAACCACAAGCCTTGATATATCATCTCTGCCACAATGCCCTGCAATCCAAAGCACATCAATTCTTTGTGGCACTCAGGTATATCATCGCCTGCCTGCCTGCCAGCCGGTCAGGAGTTTGCACATTGGTACTCCTTTTCCCTGAACTGGGAGTTCAGGGAAATGAGCCTCTGCCAATACCAGTTATAGATATGATAGCTGCTCGACATGAGAGGGCAGTTCAGATCGTGCCCCTCTTGGTCGCTACAGGAATAGCCATAGGTTTTGGCACTGGTGTGGCAGGAATAACAATGTCTCTGGCCCAATACAATACATTCACTTCCCAGTTTAAAAGTGATCTCCAGGGAATGACTGAAACTGTGCTTACTATCCAAAAGCAGATCGATTCTTTGGCAGCCGTGGTGCTTCAGAACCGACGGGGACTGGATGTCTTCACAGCTGAAAGAGGTGGTCTTTGCCTGTTCCTTCAAGAAGAATGCTGCTTCTATGTCAACCAGTCCGGGATAGTGAAAAACAAAATCCAGGAGCTCCAGTCAGACATAAAAAACTTCAGAGATCGTGAGAGCTCTAGTTCTGGGATTTTTGAAAACCCTATATGGAAATGGATACTGCCTTTTGTAACGCCTTTTCTAGTCATCTTTCTTATGCTGTTGTTTGCGCCCTGCCTCATTAATCTTGTTTCTACATTCCTCCCACAGCAAATGCAAAAAATTTCCAACCAAACTATTAATCAGCTTCTGTTACAGAATTACCAGCCGCTGCCCATGGAAGAGCCACTGTCCACAGAAGTACCTGATGCCAAGGGCGAAAATCAGCTACGCCCCCAGACTGATGACACCCCTAGACAGCAGGAAGCAGTTTAAGAGACATAACGCCCTCATTCCTTTACACCATTGGGCCCCCCTCTTTTCTTTTCCTTTTTTAATAACAGAAATGGAGGAATGTTGGTTCTGAGACCTGTGACAATAGGCGACATATAGTGCAGCCCTGCAAGCATAGACCTGTTACCAAGGCAACAGCCACCATGTACCCAGAATTCAATGGGCCTACCTTTTTTACCTGTAATTTAAATTACTACCCATATAAAAGGGTAGTGTTTCTCCCCCTCGCCCTCTTTTTCTCTTCACTCCCTGCCTTCTCTCTACCCTGCTCACCTGTACCCCTATCTTAAATAAAGCCACGTGGAGTTGTCTGGTCTAGTATTATTGCAGCGGCCCATCTCCCGGCTTCTCCACCGCGGCCCAGGTGGTTCGCACCGGCTGCAGGTCACAGAACTGTGTGGGAAAAACCAACAGAGATGACTTTTTTGTTGAAGAAAAAAATAAAGGCAAAGGAATAATTAACACAAGGTTTACACTGGCATATGGCTCTTCCGAGAGGTAAAAGGACAGCCCTTCCATGGGGTTGGTTATGTCAATAAAGGAAGCAGATGGATCCTTCGAATTGACTTCCCATAAAAGGGAGCCACACTCTGTAAGAAAAGTGGGAAATGCCCAGTTGAACTGGAAGGCAAAAAGAAAAACTGGCTGGAGATGGGATCCTTTGCTTCTCTAATACCAAAGCATAGTATGAGAAAAAAGAGAAATGCTCTCTCTCTTTCTCTCTGCCACTCTTTGTGTGTGTGTGTGTGTGTGTGTGTGTGTGTCTGTCCATCTGTGTCTCTCTGTATGTATGTATATATGTGTGTGCATTTGTGTGCATGCATCTGGAGTCTTCCTCTACCATATTTTATCTAACAGATATAGATCTTTAATACAGATTCTCTCATTTAACCTAAAGCTCACCCATCTAGCTAGATTTCCTGGCCAGTAACTCCAAGCATCTCCTTTTCTGTGTCTCACCTGTCTACCACCTTCCCCAAAACTGGGCTTACAAATGAGCACGTTTAACATGGATGACAAGGTCTGAGCTTGTCTTCATCCTTGTGTGTTTTGCCCATTGAACCATCTCCCAGCCCCTTCAGGTTTGTTCAACCAAGGTCATTCCATTCTCCTTAAAAAAGCAAATGTTTCTTATTTATGTGGATCTGTATGGCTGGTGTATTTAGCAGCTCAAAAAAAAAGTTGTAACAATGTTTAAAGTTCACATTTAGAATGTTTCAAAAAAAGAAAGTATGAAACACTGAATAACAAATCAGCCTTCTTTTCATCAGTTGTTATTCATCTTTATTTCTTTTATTCCCTGGGTACAGAGTTGCTTGTCTGTGAGGTCAGAGCTGGGGAGGTGGGAGGGGGGGAGTCAGGCTCTTCGTGCCTTTGACAAAGTAATGTTAGAGAGCCATTCCATCCTTCTATGTGGAGGGATACAATGTCTTTGACCTTAAAAGAGGACCTTCATCTGGGAGGGAATATGCCGACTCTTTAATGGAGGTCTTCATCTAGGAGACACTCTGTTGGTCTTTAATATAGGACCGCAGCTTCAGAACTGGGAAAGAGAACTATGTTATAAGAAAATTGAGTTATAGTATTTTAATACAGAGTCTCAGTCAGACCAAGATGATCTCATCTGCAGAGAAGACAGCAAAATGTGTTAGGCGGTCTCAATCTCATTTCTCTGATTCCTCAGCCAAGAAATAAAGACATTTCTAAGTTTCCCACTGGGAAGCATTGGGGACCACGTTTGTTGTTAATGGTGAGGGCAGTTTACTCGCTCAAAATAAGGAGACTAAGAATAACACAACACAGATGTGAAAATTAAACACAAAATGTCAATTTAAACCTAAAGGCGTACAGAGATCATGAAACAGTGTGAGTAACATGGCTTCAGTTATTTCTTTTGTTAGATGAGGAGTATAATAATACCTCCTTCTAAGGATGGCGTGTTGCTTAGTTTTCTGTTACTATGGTAATATACCAAAAGTAAAGTGGGGGAGACAGAGTTTATTTTGACTTACAATCCCAAAGGGATTCAGCACCCATCAGGGTGGGACAGCTTGGCATGGCGTTGTTTAGGAGTTCAAGAAAGACCAGGAAAGTCCTACACACTTGACTCAAAGTATGATTAGACAATTTTATTAAGGTACAATTAAAATACTAGTCCTTCTTCACTCTATTTGATTGCAGTCTCTATCCCAAATCAGAGACGTGATTCTCTGAAACACCTGAAAGAAGGGGTTTTAAAGGCGAAAATCACAATTGCGTCACTCCTGCAGAATTTACAGCTATATGAGAAACAGCCCCACCCCCAGCTATATGAGTTTAACCCCCTGGCCACAGAGAAAAAGCAAGTTTACAGGCGCCAGTGCCACAATAGTTACAGCATTTTGGGGGAGGGGACAAGAAGCCAAAGTTGTCTTATCTTTCAGGAATTTGGGCCAGAGGTAAACAGCAACTAAAATGGGCACCCCGGACAAAATGGAGTTTCCTCAGCCATTGCAACATGGCGGCCGGAAGCTAGCAGATCATGCCTCTCATCTACACACAGTGAACAAGTTTGGAGAGAAGCTCTCCAAACCTGTCCCCAGTGGCATACTTCCTCAACCGAGGCTGTAGCTCCTAAAGGTTTCATGCCTTTCCTGAACATCACCCAACTGAAGGCCAAGCATTCAAGTACATGTGCCTCTGGTATTTTACGTGAGGTTTTTGGTGAGTTCGCAGACTACAAATATTCCCTATGGTTAACAGAAGCTACACGCACAAATTTAAAGTACCAGGTGCTCATGCAGCAAATCTTGCTTATCATTGGCAAATAATGCAGTGTATGTTGTTTGCCAGCTTGAAGGAAATTTATTCTGTCCTTATAAGGAGAGGAAATGGAGTAATGGAGTTTACAGATAGCACTTCACCATTTCTGCCTAGAATACCGACCTAAAGCCGTGACATGGTGTCTAAGGGAACTTCTTAAACTTACCGTGTGTCTGGGGCACTTCATGGGACAGCTTGTAGAAGTCAGTTTTCTACTTCCAAAATGTGAATGCCAGGGATCAAACTCTAGCCATCCATCGGGCTTGGCAGCCTGTACTGTTACCCTCTGAATCACCTCACTGGCTGATGTTGATTCCGAGACCTATGACGTCATATAGGCGACAACTAGCACCACACAGCAAGCCTAGGCCTGTTACCAAGGCAATAGCCACCATGTACCCAGAATTCAATGGGCCTACCTTTTTACCTGTAATTTACATTACCACCCATATAAAAGGGTAGCGTTTCTTCCCCTCTCTCTCTTTTTCTTCATTCCCTGCCTTCTTCCTACCCGCTCACCTGTACCCCATCTTAAATAAAGCCATGTGGAACTGTCTGGTCTAATCCCCCATTGCGGCATCCCACATCTCCCCAGCTTCTCCGCCACAGCCCGAGGGGCAGGCATACAGGTGGCTCACGTGGGCTGCAGGTCACCGAACTGAGTGGAAAAACCAACAGCTGAGGCATGTCAATTTTTGTTAAAACAAAAGTTTGGTCACACAACAGAAACTTCTGCAATCAATCAACTTCGCAAAACTCACAAACGGTCCAAATTAAGCCCTTAAAATATTTTTTAAGTGGGAAATCTCAAGCAACAATGAAATATGTATTAAAAGATTTGGTCACAACCGACCTCCAGCAATCTTTTCTTCCTTTGAAAAAGAACATTAAATCCATAGTACTAAGAAATAATTCCATAAAAGAGTCATATAACCTAACCTCACTGGTTACCCAATTCCTTTCTATTTCCTGGACAGGTAATAACTATTTATTGTGCGTTAACTATACTTAGTTATTCTAGCACATTATGTTTTTACATTTACATTTTACAAACCTGTTTTTCATAGTGAAACACCCTTGTTCCTCATAACGAGCTTGGTGGTGAGTCCGTTGGGTGAGTTCACAGCCAGCCTAAGCACCCACCATGTGCAGAGCATAAAGAGGAAGGTGGAGTGCTAACCTCTCAGAAGATGGTAAATACATATTCAAGGTCATCACTGAGCCTAGACATGCCACAGTGAAAGGAAGTAGATGACAATCTAGACTCAGAGAAAAATCTTAGGCAAGATAACTGGAGCTGCACCCCAGAGTCAGCACAGAAGGGAAACAACTGTCACAGCTTTCCTCCAGGTGACTCTTCTTGCCTCATGGGCTGGACCAATAACATTGGCGCCTGGAGCACATGTTAGATGAGATGGGACAACTCTGGACATCCATGATGCGGAGTAGCAACAGGCCATGCCTGGCAGCCTCCTAATCATTATTTCTCCAGATCTACCAAAAGGTCACCCCCTTGGGTCCAGGAGGCATCAGTGCAGGATAGCAGATTTTGGGAACAAGCAGTACTAGACAGCTCTCCAGGGAGAACCGCTGAGAGGCAGAATTAAAGGCACAATAAATAGGACCTTACTTCACCTAAGAACTGGCCAACAATTAAGAAACTAGTCCTTCTCCACTCCTTAAACACACTAGGTCCACACTAAGCTTTCGTCTCACAGTACATACAGTCAGCTTCTGGAAATGAGCTTGCTGCCTAGACAGATAACAAGGAGGACCAGTCTGATTTAAGTGCTTCTAAAATCATCCATTGTTGCCTTGTGAGCCTTGGCGTGGAGTAGATCGATACAGGTGCTTGCACTGGAATGTTCATAACTCGTCGTGGGTTTGTAATGAAAGGAGAGGAAAGTAAACAGCAGTTGTTAACGTGCGTGTTTCAAACATGTATGAAATGCAAGAAACAGAGAGGCGGCTTTAAATTTCAGTTGTCATTGTCCCTTTGACAAAGAACAAGAAACATTTACAGAAGTGACGAAGAAAGGGGAAGGGATTTGGGGTCTCTGTGGGAACCACAGTGGTTGAAGTAAGCAATGAATGATATTCATAGGCTGTTTAGCAGAGCGTGCAGATATGGGCTCTCCTGGCACATATAGACAACTGTGTCTTTGTGAAGACACGCCTAACGTTAGGCCAACAGAGAGCAGCGGGCTACCTCTCCCTTGCCCATACCCAACTGTCCTTCACACGAGGGAGGTACACTCTGCCTACCTACCCATGTGTCCTCTAGAATATTCATTTTCCCACATGAAGTAAATAAAGACTTGGCTCCACCCTCTTTGTCTCTGTGCTGAGAACAGGTTTCGAATTAAATAGATAAAAACTAAAGGTTAGCCAGGTGGGGAGAACAAACTTCATAATTTCTTCCTCCATTCTGTCCGGCGCAGCTGATGTGTGTTGTGGGAAGTGTTGGGGGGCGGGGCTGTACATGTGTGTAAGGGCGTGTGTGCACACGTGTGCCCGTGGAAGCCAGGGGTCCATGTCAGTTGCTGTTCCCGAAGATAAGCATCCATCTTATTTGTTTTCTGAGAACTCATTTTTAGTATTCTCAGTTATGTACAAGTATGCTATATGTGGGTGCCATTAGAGGTCAGGTCCTTAGAAGGGCCAGATCCCTTAGAGCTGGAGTTAAGGACAGGTGTGACCCACCCAATGTGAGCTCTAGGAACGAAACTCACAAGCTCCGAAAGGCCCATAAGCGCACTGACCCACTCACTGCTGTGCTGACCCCTTGCTTCTTGAGCGAGGGTCCCTTACTGGGATCTGAGACTTGCTGATTCTGTGAGCCTGGCTGGCTGGTGAGTGCTAAGGACCCTGCACCTGCTCACCCACCACCATCGCTGAGACTGCTAGCATGTGCCGGTGCGCTCATCTCTTTATGTGGATTCTGTAGACCAAACGCAGAGCCTCGTGGTCGTGCCGTTGACATGTTACAAGCCTCCCCAGATCTCTTAATTCGTTTCCTACTGCTGTTACAGAACACCACAGACTAAGTAAATGATGAACAATAGAAGGTTGTTTGTTTGTTCATTTGTTTGTTTTGATTGACTTATTCTTTTGGAAACTGGGAAGTCCAAGAATATGGCATGTGTCTGGCAGGGGACTAGAAAGGACAAAACTCATCAGAAGTTATAAGCAATAAACTCTCAGAATAGCAGCACAAGTGCATTCCTGAGGGCGGGGCCTTCTCCTTTATATTTCTTAAGGTTCATTTCCTGATACTAGCAAAGTTGCATGTGAGTTTCCGCATGAGTTTTGAGGACGCACCCTAACAACAGCACGGGGGTTCACACGGAACTGCAACTCCAAGAGGCAGCTAGACTTCAGGCCTCCTATGTGACATCTTAGTAAAGTGTGTGTGTGTGTGTGTGTTTGTGTGTGTGTGTGTGTGTGTGTGTGTGTGTATGTTTTATCAGTAAGTTTGAACTTTTAAATGTGTTATGTTTGTCATGACGTAAGGGCTTTCTTCTCTGTATTTTATATTTCCCATTGGCCCTGCTTTTTATTGAAAATATTTTTACTGGATAGCTTAAGTTTCCTTATCTTGAAGTTTATGCAGCTTTTGCGACATAATGAGTTTTCTTATTAAATAAAGAGGATGTTTACCTTTATTTTCCTCATTTTCTTTGCCCCAGGCCAGGTTCTTGGTTCCTCTTTGTCATTTCTACCATTCACTCCCATCCTGCTGTTTGGAAATAAATTCCCACTTGCCCAGGCTGGACCCAGAGCTGTGCTTGTCTTCTTGCCCTCGCTGCAGGACGCCACACAGTGAACACTGAGGCCCAGAAAGGAGCTGGCATAACTGAGCTTTGGGAAACGTCACTGAGTTCGAGTTCCGGCCTGTCAGGACTCCCCTCCTCCTGCAGCTGTGGACTTCCATCTCCTGGTTTTCCGTACAGCCTTCATCCCTGTAGCTGCCTGTCGCTACCGCAAACTGGGTTCCTGGAAACGGAAGCCCAGGGATGGATGGAGAAGGGTGAAAAGAACGAGGGCCAGGACGATAGTTTACCGATCAAGGCCAAAGTTTAATGGAGCTCAGACAATTTAACAGTTTTTGGGGGAGCCCCTCCTCCCAGACTCCTGCGTGGCTCCTTTGGGTGTTGACTCCACTGCTCAGGAAGCTGGGCGGGTCACCTGTTGAATTCAGGAATTCCAACATCTGGAGGAACTTCACCTTCTTGCTGAGCACTGCACTCTAGGTGGGGCAGGATTGTGAATAGCTCAGGAATCCCTGCTCAAAGGCTGGGAGAGGAAATTCACTTTGACCAATGTCAAGTTCCTGCCATGTGGCCAGATACCCCAATATGCCTCTGTACACATCCCACTACTTCTTCTCACACAGGCTATTGAGCTTTTCCACTCAGGATGGCCAGAGCTCCTTCTCCAGCCGAGGAATGCGTCTATATCATTTTCCTGTAAGAAACATTTTTAGGTAAGCCTGACAGTCTCAACATCCCAGGTCCGCTGTTCTTTCTGTAATTTATATATGAAAGCTTGATAGATATAATATATAATTAATATTAAAACTTTAATAACAGTTAATTAAACAAACACACATATATGTACATATATTTTTATATGTGTATACACACACATGTGTGTGTAAATAAACATCCACAAGCCCATCAATTAGTAGAGTAAGCAATTTCCTGCTTATTTGCTTGCTGCTTCCTGAGGCCCCGACTTCATTTTCTCTTGGAAGGAATAGGTTTCCTGAGCTTCATGTCTGTGGCTTCCTTCTCTTTTCTGCCTCATATAGGTGTATATATAAGCTACAGCTATACAAAGGCAAACAGCTATGCTGTTTAACCATTCTTGTCATTTGCTTGATGGAGAAACCTTGTATTGTCTTCTTGGTTTTCATACATTCACTCAACATTTATTCCTAGGATATGTTCATGTTGCATGTAGTTCCTGTCCCATGTAAGGTACCATCCACTGGGGAGATGCACCTACCTGTTTACCTACCTGTCGGCTGGCAGATGATCGCTTAGGTTGTTTTTAAATGCTTGGTCTTTGTAATCCAATTTCATTTTAATGTGTTTCTGAGAGTTTATTGATGTGGGGGCTGAATTTCTCATGTGAATTTAATTAGGAATGAAAGGTCATAGTAGATACTATACATATATATTTAACATTATTTAGCAAAGCTAAATTGTCTTCCTAACCATCATGAGGATGGGCTCTAATAACATAGTAGGTACAACAAATGCAAACAGATTAAAGTCAACTATCAAAAGATACAATACAAGCCAGGCGTGGTGGCACACGCCTGTAATCCCAGCACTTGGGAGGCAGAGGCAGGAGGATTTCTGAGTTCAAGGCCAGCCTGGTCTACAGAGTGAGTTCCAGGACAGCCAGGACCACACAGAGAAACCCTGTCTCGGAAAAAAAAAAAAAAAAAAAAAAGGTACAATGCTTCCAATTTAAAAAGGGAGTCCTGATGGGTAAGCAAAAGAAGTTAAGGAACAATAAGGAACAACGAAATATCACAGTTAAAACAATGATTTTAATAGGTCCAATGTGATGCGTGATATCCAGAAAGACTTCTGGAAGAACATCCAAACCAAAGCTTCAGAGGCTGCATAAGAATTTGCCCCCCCATCACCAATTACATTATCATGCATGGAATATGCAAACAAAAGCACTGATATTGCCAGGTCGCTAGACAGCCAGTCACAGACTTAGCGGCTGCCGAAGATGTACCGTGTCCTCATATTCATCTTTGGGCCTCTGCCTCCTGTTTCCAGTGTAACCCCCACAGGCGAAGCAGCACTAGGCCCCCTTCTCAGTATTTAAAATTCCTTGCGTGACGTATCACAGCTTGACTGAAGCCCATTGAGGGAAGAGAAGTTGCTTCCTCTCGCTCAAAAGAATGGAACCTGAGTTCTACTTCTGGCCCAAGGTGGAGGCATGACATAAACATTTTAAAGAGATACTATTGCCCTCGCCCTGAAGAATCAATCCAAACAGGCCTGTCAATCAACTATGAGGCCTTCCCTCAGAAATTTCCCTTTAGTGAGATAATGAATTCACCCTCCTCAGATTCTCTTCCCAGAATACAGCTGTAGTAAACTACAGCTCCTCTGAGCCTCCTACGATGTGCTCTTTTCTGAGTTCTAACTAAATACGGGTAACTTCTCCTTTCTCTTTGTCTGTCTCTGGCTTTGGTACCAGCCAAAAACCTAAGTACGCTTTACCCAACTCTGTGAACATTGTCTTCCTCTGACGTGGCCCAGCCCCATCTGCGTGTTGCTGCTTGCTTTCTTGGACCTGCCTCAAACCACATGGCTCTCTCTCTCTCTCTCTCTCTCTCTCTCTCTCTCTCTCTCTCTCTCTCTCTCTCTCTCTTCGTAGCCATTACTCTATTCCTAGTAGTTAATGAGAGAACAGTTGTTTTGCCTCAAACTCTTATAAATCAATCCTCACGTTCCTTTCTGAGCTTATTTTCAAAATTCTTTTATCAATAATACTAAGGATCAATAAAATTGAATCCTATTTAGAAGTGACAAATTTGGCATCCCACATGGGTTATCATTAAAGACGTTCCTCTGAGGCCCTGTTATATCTTTTGGCGCAAGTGTCATACCTTTGGGCTAAGATTCCTTTTGGAGGATTCAGTCTCTAGACTTTGCCTTTCTGTCTTGCCTGAGGACTGTTTGGTACTGTTGGCTTTGGTACTCTGCCTTCCTGGAAAAAAAAAAAAAGAAATGCCATTTTCCCTGTCCTCTCCAAAGTTCTCCCCCTTGGAAAGGAACAAGCCATGGTGGGTACGCACAGTGACTTTCCTTCTTGGGTTGCTTTTTCCATGTGTATGTGACCAATGGGCACATGATTGCCTCTAAATGGCACTAAATTTAATCCCCTCTCTTTTCTCTCTGGCTGTTGAGACTCCATTTATTTCCTTCATGACTCTAGTTCTTTCAGAGCCAGAGAGACTTCAGATCAAACTAAGGGGAGGAAGGGAATAAACAAAGCAGGTTTGGGCAGGTTTGGGCAGGTTTGGACAGGTTTGGGCATACAGAGCACTGAACGAAACAAAGGGTGTCATAACTGCCTTGTCCCAAATGTGCTGCTACTCAACTGGATATGTGACATGGCGTCTCCAGGAAGACCACAGTGTGGAGGCAACTTGTAAGGCTGGTGTGGTTTTAAAGCAGGATTGTCTGGTTTGACCGCTCCTTTCTAAGGGCCACAGGTGTCCTGCCACAGAGGTTCGCAGACTCTTCTGTCTTAGCTCATGTCATCCTCAACTGGGCCTGTGAAGTTCATACCATGAGATAATTTTTCACTCTCGGTCCCTCCTTGTGTTTCCAAAACTGCACAGATGCATACTGGGTAAACTTCCTTGTCCCATCTGGGTCTTCCATGAGCCTCATCTGCAGATTGTTAAACCAAGAATCTAGAAGCCAATAGAAAAATGAAATCCAGATGATATCTTCTATGGAGCAAAGGGAGTCACATGAGGCACATCGTCCAGAATATTAGAAATATCCTGTAGCCAAGCATATAAATGCATACATGGAGAGAAGTTATAGGTAGAAAAAAATAAAAAATTTTATCGTCTTGACCTAAGAAAAATAATGTACATGATTTCCCATGATGGAGATGACAAGAATCCAGCTGTAACTGGAAATAAGAAAAGATATCATCTGGATTTCATTTTCTGTTGGCTTCTACATTCTTGGTTTAACAATCTGCAGATGAGGCTCATGGAAGACCCAGATGGGACAAGGAAGTTTACCCAGTATGCATCTGTGCAGTTTTGGAAACACAAGGAGGGACCGAGAGTGAAAAATTATCTCATGGTATGAACCTCACAGGCCCAGTTGAGGATGTGTATATGTGTATGTGTGTATGTGTGTATGTGTATATGTGTATGTATATTGTGTTATATATATATTTGTATATAAGTATATATGTATATATGTAAGTATATATGTATATGTGTATATATGTATGTATGTACACATACACACACACACACACACATATATATATATATACATACATAAACATATATATGAAGATGTTATGAAGCCATCACATATTTTGAAAGGAGCTGTGGTTAAATATGTGGATCTCGTGTATGGCACATGTGTGCCTACTTTCACCCACACACCCCCACTCTCCCCCACACTAATAATTATAATAAAAGTCTTGTCACAGCTGTATTTCCTAGTTTTCTCTTCTAAGACTGATGACTGTGGAGGGCCCATTCTATATGCTAATACATTAGATAGGAATGTAGTTAGTGCTTCTGTGAAGACGGAAACATTCCCAGTAAGTTGAACCATATTTATTCTGTTACCAAGGCAACTATAAAGCCTTTCACAGCCAAATATGCCACCTATACTTCCAGAAGAATAATTTTTTAAAAAGTCAATGAAAGGGAACAAGGACCTCCAGGAACCACCTTAGAGTCAAGGCTCGAGGGGTGCCTGGAAAGATGCAGGTATTTTAATAAATAGCAATTGGAAAATTAGAGATTGTTTTTCTCCCATGAGTTGTCTCAATTGTCAGCATGACAAAGCCTGTGGATAAGATCATTGAGGCCATGAAAGTACTGAGATTTAAAAGAGTAAGATTCTATTTTTTTATAGTGGTTAAATGAAAAATGGAGAATCAGTATTTGTGAAATTGGCGATCAATGACAATTCATTGATTAAACAACTAATTAAGCTATTAATGACAACTGATACATTAACCAACGATTGCTAATGAAAATAACCAACAATATTAATTTCTTGTTGTCCAAATCATACTTTGCAATCCTGGTGACCAACAACAATGCTCACGCTTGGAGCTTTTTTCTCTTAGAAACACAGTGGAGAACGTCAGAGCGATTATCTATCTGAACCTCCGTTTTAGTAATGGCCAGTGTGATGCCCCGTTCTGATATTGAGCTAAGGCATAATCGATCCTGGCATCTTCTGATTTCGATCTGAAAATATTCTTAACACTGCTTGTAAATCTCGCAACACAGCATGGCACTCACTGCCACAGCCCATCAGATTTCATGAATAAAAGAACTTCTGGGAAGCCAGAATAATTCTGCATTTTGGGCCTTCAGATATTTGCCTAATATACAGTAAGTGGTTGATGAATAGTCAGCCCCACACAGTTATCTACAGCTAGATACACAGCGTTGTCAGTTACCATAGTTTATGACACACGTGTTTCTTAGACACTTCTAATAACCCAGAAAGAGTTCCAGGAGGAAAGCTTAGGGGTAGTGTGTAAGGACTTCTTGGAGAAGGTGTGCACAGTTACATGGGACCAACTCAAGTCTAAACCTCATGTTTCCTGGGATGATAAAGCTGAGGGAGTTGGGATAGAGCATTTTCTCTACCTTTATCTCTTAATAAATATGAATATTTTAAAACAGATTCTTCCCTAAATAAATCCCCATACCAAGTAACAGAATAGTCATCTTCCTGTTTTAGACAAAGGCATAGCCACCTTTTGGATCAAAGTCAAGCGGGAAAGACATTGCCTTCTTGGTCTGGTCCTATAGTCTGGACAGCTGCCAATCAGAAGTACTTTCATTCTTTCATACATACGAAGGACAGAAAATGGTTTCAGACACTTGTGGCCTCTCAAAAACCAGAGAGCCCAGTTTTTAAGTGATGTTTTAGGTCATTCGTTTATTTTTATATCGTCGTAACAACAGAAATGTCTTAAAAGATCAGCATTAAAAAAACTGCATTGTGTAACTTCCCCTCAGCAAAACCACAAGGCAATTATAGTGTAAACAGTCACATCCTTCCAATATGCCAACAAGCTATCGAGTATGTTGTATACAGACTTGGGGCTGTGAATAAAGAGGACATTACATTTTCCCCTTCTATTGAAAATAGGTTTTTCCCCCTCACACGAGACACCCTGATTATTGTTTCTCCTTCCTCTACAGTCCCAATTCCCCCTCCCCTCCCTTGCCATCCAAATCCATCCTTTTCTGTCTCTCATTAGAAAGCTGCAGGATTCTAAGAGATGATAACAAGATAAAAATATACTAAAGTGAGGCAAAACGGCCACATGAGTCTAGAACAAAACAAACAAACAGAAGGGAAAGAACCCAAAGAGAAAGCACCAGAGACAGAGTCAGAAATCCATAAAAACCACAAAACTACAAACCATAAAATATGTATCCAAAGGACCTGTGGAATAAAAGGGGAGAAGAAAAAATATATCAATCAAATAAAGCCAAAAACATATAATTTAAAAACAGGAAAATCCCTGGCGTGAAGAAATTCGGATGGCTGAGAAACACCTTAAAATTGTTCAACATCATTAGTCATTAGAGAAATGCAAATCAAAACAACCCTGAGATTTCACCTCACACCAGTCAGAATGGCTAAGATTAAAAACTCAGGAGACAGCAGGTGTTGTCAAGGATGTGGAGAAAGAGGAACACTCTTACACTGCTGGTGGGACTGCAAGCTGGTACAACCACTCTGGAAATCAGTCTGGTGGTTCCTCAGAAAACTGGACATGATACTTCCCCAGAGGACCCAGCCATACCACTCCTGGGCATATACCCAGATGATTCCCCAGCATGCAATAAGGATACATGCTCCACTATGTTCATAGCAGCCTTATTTATAATAGCCAGAAGCAGGAAAGAACCCAGATGTCCCTCAACGGAGGAATGGATACAAAAAAATGTGGTATATATACACAATGGAATACTATTCAGTCATTAGAAACAATGAATTCATGAAATTCTTAGAGAAATGGATGGAGCTGGAGAACCATGAGGTAACTGGGTTACCTCATACTAAGTGAGGTAACCCAGTCTCAAAAGAATACCCATGGTATGCACTCACTGATAAGTGGATATTAGCCTAGAATCTTGGGACACCAAAGACACCATCCACATACCAAATGATGTCCGACCAGAAGAAAGGAGTGGACCCTGGTGCTGGAAAAGATCAAAGCATCAGTGTAAGTGAATAGCAGAACAGGGAAGTGGGAAGGGGTGGATGGGGGAACACGGGGAGGGAAAAGGGCATGTGGGACCTTTGGGGGGTAGGGAACCAGAAAAAGAGAAATGAAATGTAAATATAGAATATATCCAATAAAAATGCAAAAAAATAATAAAAAAGATTTTAAAAAAGGAGGGAAAAAATAAAATCAGGAAAATCCCTGGCGTGATGTTACGAGACAAGAAACCCCCGCATCCACGGTTGAGTTGGTTTTCTGTCGGCCTTCCACTATAGGCATGCAGCCTGCCCTTAAGAGGAAACTGCTTCCCCAGCGAGACTCCTTTCCAGGGAACTAAATTTCCATTTGCAGGTGGTTATCAACTGGAGATCGCTTCTGGCTTAGGGACGAGGACCCCAACTGGTGCAAACCCACCCAGGCCCTGCACATGCTCCCTCAGTTTCTGTGAGTTCATATCTGCATCAATCCTGCTTAGTTAGGGGGGCTTGCCGGCTTGGTGTTCTCTAACTCACACCCCTGTGTCTAACTACGGGGTTGAACCATATTGCTGTATCTCTCAGAGCTCCTTACTAGGGTCCCTATGCCAGCCTGTGAACATTTGAGCTCAGACCTGACGCTAACATGGAAGTGGGTTGTGCTGATCTGTGAAGAAGAGCGAGTGGAGGAGAGGAAGCAAGATGTGAGGTCAGTACAAGCTTGCCGTGGGCTGGACAGATGGCTCAGCGGTTAAGAGGACTGTCTGCACCTCTGAAGGTCCTGAGTTCAAATCCCAGCAACCACGGGGTGACTTACAACCACCCATAATGAGATTTTATGTCCTCTTCTGGTGTATACTTAGTAGTGTATTTAGATATCATAATAAATCTTTAAAAATAGAAAAGAAAAGAAAAGAAAAGAAAGGAAAGGAAAGGAAAGGAAAGGAAAGGAAAGGAAAGGAAAGGAAAGGAAAGGAAAGGAAAAGAAAAGAAAAGAAAAGAAAAGAAAAGAAAAGAAAAGAAAAGAAAAGAAAAGAAAACAAAAGAAAAGAAAAGAAAACAAAAGAAAAGAAACCCAAAGAAGGGCATGCCAAGAGTATGTCCAAAGTGGGCCAGCTGCAGACACTGAGAGGCCAAATCTTTTAACTTCATACTCCATTTTAGAGAACCTGTCCTAATTTTGAACTCAGGTAAACTAACAGGTTGCTACCTAGCGTTAGTTCCCAAGTTACCTCCCCCCCACCAATAAAACCAGAATCTAGCACCAGTCTCTAGGCTAATCCCCAACAAGACCAGCATCTCCAAGTTACACCCTCAACGAGACCAGAGTCTCTAGGTTGTTCCCCCAGTAAACCTGCACCCCAGGCTACAAGCCCATCCCCTGCCTAACAACCACCAATGCAGAGGGGAGCAGGAATTAAGTTTATGATATGTCTCCCAGCAGCAGCCAATTGTGTTAAAGGCCATATAGTAACTTCTCAATTAGATGTGTGCACATTCGCCCCGGCCTGCTGCTAGCAATAAAGCCTTGCCTGATAGATATTTGGGGATGCTCCCTCGACCCCAAGACTGTCCCACCTGATGGCGGTGGGTTGGAGGGGCCCAAGCTAGCTCAAACAGCATCAAGACCCTGTTGTGAGTTGCGTTAGATTGACTCCTGTCTGTTTTTTGGGGAGGGGAGGTCACTACACTTCTGGCACTACAACACAAGGTGCTCGCAAGGGCTCACCACAGTCTTTAGGGCTTGACCTTAGAGACTTTAAAATGCTTGCTGATCATTGCAGCAAAGAGTCTGTCTTTTCGTTGTCCGTTGAGCAACGGGAGTTACGGTTGTTCCTCCCTGTCTGTGACTTTGCTTCCTTCAGAGTCACTCGCCAGTGCCTAAGAAGTATCAAACGGAAAATTTCAGAAAGATACAGTGTGTGTTTTCTGTTATTAACCGTTCTGAAAAGCGTGACGAAATCTCCTCTGCATGCTTTCCTGCTGGGGTGTAAAGTATGCATTGTGCAGTGTACGTTATATAAATGCTACCCACCCGTTAGCCCCTCCCTGAATAGCCAGCATTTTATTTAATAATCGTCCCAACACATAGTGATTCCGGCAATAGGGAAATGCATAGGGGAGTAACAAACTGCTTCTTTTAAGGGAAAATATGCAAGTTTGCAGTTGCTATACATGTATGAGGAAAAATGTTTTATATGGGGTTTCAGGTATCCTCTGGAGATCGTGGAAGGGGTCACTACCACGTGTAACTGGTTCTGGGTCAGAACGACGGAAAGGACTTGATTGGTTTAGAGTTTTAGCCATTGGTCAATTCTAAGAACTTTTACTTTAATTTTGGATAAGACTAGAAGCTACTGAGGGGTTTTTAACAGAGCAATAAAAATATATGATTGTTTATTTAAGTCACTAGGACTTTTGCTGAGAGGGTTGCTGATGAGTCAACCCATGGACGGGGAAAAAATGGCCAAAGTCTACGTTTTTGAAGATAAAGCAAAATACACACTGTGGGTGGGAATGGTGGGAATTGCTCTCAGCACTTGGGAGTCGGAAGTAGGCGGATCTTTGTGAGTTTCAGTCCAGCCTGATCTACATAGGAAGATCCTGCCTCAAAATAAAATAAGAAAATGAAACAAAATGTGGCAGATGAGAACTAGCATGTAAGGCAAAGAGGAAAATCTAGGAAGACTTTCAGTTTGGGACCCGAGCACTTAGAAGAGTGGCACCGCAGACAAGGTAAGCTTGGGTCCCAGAGACCAGGCGTCTGCTTGGGGAGCTGTTAACGTTGAGGAAGTGGATATGGCAGTCTGAGGATGGGTTCAGGCTAAAGAGATACAGTTAGAGATGAGGAAATGCAAGAGGATGGGGCCAGGACAGGAAGCAGAAGGAAAAATCAAAGGAAGCAGTAAGAAGCAGAAAGAAAATCAAAAGCAGTTCCCGGGGTTAACAAAAGAGGTGTGCTATGTGAGTTAAACGCCAACATGTCCTGGGAATCAAATAGAGCTGGAAAATCGCCTGGCCACTGAACGTAGCAAGATGGGGAATTTTTTTTTTCCAAATGCCTTTCTGTGGTGCTGGAGAGGCGGCTCAGTGGTTAAGACCAGGA
Source organism: Apodemus agrarius (assembly GCA_964023405.1). Taxonomy (NCBI): domain Eukaryota; kingdom Metazoa; phylum Chordata; class Mammalia; order Rodentia; family Muridae; genus Apodemus; species Apodemus agrarius. The sequence continues at coordinate 14,582,281 of OZ030027.1, forward strand.
TGACCAGGGTTCAAGTCCCAGCACAATGATGTTTCCTCACAGCCCTTCCCAACTCCCTTTGCAAGGGAGTCTAACGCCTTCTTCTGGCCTCCGCAGGCACTGCATGCCTACCGTGCACAGACATACATGCCAGCACAATGTCCATATGCAGAAAATAATGAAATAAATAATGAAATAAAACAAACATCCCTCACTGTGATACTGGGATCCTTCCCATCAAAATGTGAAATTTAACTGTGTCAACACTTTGTGAACCGTCTCATCAATCTTCAAATATTAACATCAGTAATCCATCCTTTTACATTTCTACCATTCTGATTCTTACTAACATTGTAACCAAGCTCAGGCCCCTGTTTCCCTAAGACTGGATTATTGAGTAAGCTCAAAGTTCCCCTTGTTTATTCCTAACTAACAACCCGTCCCGATTAGTCATTCTGGAACAAAGATTTTCTTGATGAGGTCCCAGGCTTTTCTCCCAGCATGCTGAGAATTTTCTCTTACCCACTTCCTCACTGTTATTAAGGAAAAGTCCCCTACACAAGATGATGTGTTTGAACAATTGGTCTCCAGCTGGTAAAGCCATTTGCGGAAGACGAAGAACATTTTGGACCCAGGCCCCAGGCAGCAGACTGGGTCACAGGGCAGGGCCATCTCTCTGCTTCCTGACAGCAGCAGCAATGTAATCAGGGCCTTCTGCTCCCCTAAGAGCAAGCTGCAGGCTGCTGTGCTCACTCTTTCATGCATTCCCTGTGGGTATGGATTGTTTGCCCTCACGCATGAGGCCAAATAGAGCATTCTTCCATCAAGTTCCTGATAGATACTTTATCATAGCCACAAGAAATGCCACTAATAGACCTACCTACCACAGTCATGTCCTTCTGACATGCCACATGTCCCTGTATATTTTCCAACATTAACCCTCTTGTTTAATCCCACAGAGACGAGTCCTCCAGTACAACCACCGGTGAGAGTGATTCAGGAGCTCCCCTCTATTCTCATATGGGCCAGGTCTCTGTTAACTTAAAAGTAAACTCAAGATAGTGAAACATAATAGCGCTGATTAAGTAGATGGAAGAACCGACATTTTCTAAGAAAAGATAAGCTATTCAAATGGCTAGTGTCACATGGGTGTTTAAAACTGACAGTACCAGAAACTAGCAAGGACATGCCCAGCAGGGACACACCCAGCAACTGGAACTCTCATTTGCTGTTGTAGGTTTGGAAAATTGAGGAGGGGTTTCTTTTATAAACAACTATTTCATACAGGACCCAGTGATCTAACTCATCAGGATTCAAACATACTTCCCCACCCAATCTGGTACACAAACCAACTACAAATAATCGTCTATAATAATGACAGCGTTGCTCATAATCTCCAAAACTGGGATCAGTCCAAACGACCATGAAATGGTGAAGAGGTGACTAGAATTCTCCTCTTGAATAAAATGAAGAACTAAGGCGGAAGTATGTAGGCAGCAATCAGAATCTCAAAACAACATTCTGAGTAAAAGCAGCTGGGCCTAAAAGGCCGCTGAATCCAACGGTTCCCTTTACCTACCACTTAGGAAAAGACTGACCTGCATAGACCGAACACACACAAGGGTGTGGCAGTGGCTGGTGGAGGATGGAGCCTATGACTACAAAGGAAGGATGGAAGGCACACTGCAGTGACAGTCACGGCGACTCCATGACTAAAATCAACCGCCAGAGTCATAAACACGCACGCTTATAAATATTCTAATAAATAAACTGATTTTAGGAATAGAGTCCCTTGAGGGCAAGGCTTTATTTACTGACCTGTCTGTAACATCTATAACTATCAATAAAAATTATAAAATTGTCGATAAGAAGATAGGGGAGAACAAAGTAAAAGAAGAAAGGGAAGGAAAGAAGAAGGAAAATAAAGAGAGAAAAGGAAGGAGGAAGAAAAGTCTAACTGTGAATTCTGGTTTGACAAATTTTAAGATTCTTAAATACATAAATTCTGGAACTAGAGTGTAGCTCAATATATATATATATATATATATATATATATATATATATACATACATACATATCAGAATCTGCTTATTAAGCACCTGACTTGAAATGTATCAAATATTGTATTTTTGGATTTAATTTTTATAATCTGGAGTAAGGAGTAACTAATTGAGCGTAGGAAACATAGGAAAAACATACTTTTACATACCAAAACAGTGTAAGCTGGAAGTTAAAATGAGTTGCTCAAATGCATATTCAAGTCTTAATATAGAGCCGGCTAAGTGAACGCCAGTGTGTTTTGTGCCAAACTTCTGCTAAATGGTTACAGTGAGAACTCAGGCTCTGCTCAGTCCCAGGGCAGAATGTATGGAGGACATCAGTGACTAATGCTCTTAAAAAGAAAATAACTGCAACCAAGAACAACTGACTTAATGCGAGAAAAAAAAGGCTTGAAAAGAAAGATGCTAGCAGCTCAGCATTCTACATTATCAAGAAACAAGAGTAGCACTGGAACCTCGCAAGACCAGGGAGGGCGCATCCTGTGAGAGGAAACCTTTCATTAACTACGAAATGTTTAAAGAAAATGAAAAACATCAATCAAATTCCGTGAAATGCTGGGGCAGCCAAGGCTTCTGAATGCCTGATTTCAGAACTACTTTTTTAGAGTCTCAGGGAAATACTCCACTGTGAAAACCAAGTTCAAGCCAGCAAAAGTATCTTTATTCAGAAATTGATCAGGGAGGCATCTGCTTTCAGGATTCAAGTCCTGTCAGCATGGGGGTGGGGAAGGACAAGCAACCTTTTAAAACAAAAACAAAAAAACCACAAATTTGGTGAAGTAGAGGCAACCAATTAGATACACGAGTCGTGTAGGTTTCTAAATGTTTTTACACCTGGCATCTTAAGCGGGTGATTACCGTCAAGTACCTCAGATGGCTATCTTAATGACTTGGCCTACATCGAGGCCAGCCAATCAGAGCATCTACGGGAATTCAGGCCCAACTGGGTGCTAACCAACAAAGCCCAGGGTAGGATACTGTCTGTAGTCTATGTTCATACGGGACACCTGGAGTCAGAAGCCGTTTCTGGAAATTCAGCTGTTTCTTAGAATTTCGTGCAGTACAAGACGGATACTAAATACAAGATGGAGTCTCTGAGGCTAAAGAGGCCCCCAGACACTTGCTGTCATCAGCCTGTCTTGCAATGTCAGCAGTAGTCTGTCACTATTAAGTGAAGCCACTTCTAGCCCCCAGAGGTTACTTATTTGTGCCAGAAGCCAGAACTCTCTCTCTCTCTCTCTCTCTCTCTCTCTCTCTCTCTCTCTCTCTCTCTGGTTTTTTCGAGACAGGGTTTTTCTGTGTAGTCCTGGCTGTCCTGGAACTCACTCTGTAGACCAGGCTGGCCTTGAACTCAGAAATCTGCCTGCCTCTGCCTCCCAAGCACTGGGATTAAAGGCGTGCGCCACCACCGCCCGGCCAGACCTCCCTTTTAATCTCTGGGTGGAAACACAGACCCTATCTTTCTGAGAAAAAGCAGCAACAAAGAATGTCAATATATAAACCATGACTAATGATCATACAGTATAACCAGGAAACAAGAATACAAAGCAAGTAGGCATGTGAATGCTCAACGCCATTTGACATTTGAGTGATCACGGTCAACACCAAGTTTGTTGGGATATAAGAATCCCTAGTGCAGTCAAGAGTACTCAAAGGGTACTTTGACATGTCACCGTTGAGAGTGTAAATTATCGCTGCAATCATTTTTGGAGTTATTTACCTGGCTTGTCAAGAGCCAATAAGATAATAACTAGCAGGTGATTGATCTTCCTGAGATGGTCTACCTTGGATTAAAACATCTACTGTCTTGTGATGCTATATAGACAAGTAGATGATTTCTTAATCCTTAATGATGATTCTATAAGAATTCCTAAATTTGTAGTAGTTATTAAGCGCTATTAAATCCCTTCTAATAGAACTGCAATGAGAACTTTGCCAGTCTTTAGTGTTGTGAGTTAATTGCTTCTGAAACAGCAAGAAGGCATCTTCCACTCAGAGCACATTCCAAAAGGTTGTAAAACCATTGTCCAAAGGTCATTAAAAGGAAACTGACAATTTATTATAGGTACCAGGACAGAAGATAAGATATTGACAGGTTTTATCTACACAAAACTTCACTGATAGCTTACTAATGGTTTTCAACTCACCATGAGTCTGTGAACCTGTTTAGCCACATAATCCTAATGGATAATGCATAATGGATAAGCATGAAAACATTCTCTGTTGTAAACTACTAATTCCATTTAAGATTTGAATTTATGTGTAAACTTGTGATGAACTTTCTACCATGCGATCCTGTATTCTGAAAGACGTATAAGTGCTGAAGATGTAGAGATCATTCCACTTTTCCCCTTTATCTTAGAGAGTTTTCATATGAAGTAAACACTAAATTCACTTTGCAAAGTGTCCCTTTTTCTTCCTGTGACCTCAACTAGCAGTCTGAAAGTTAGAGTTGTGCAGTTCCTGCAGAGATAGAACAAAGGCTATATTACTTAATCCCCTCCTGTTACAGGCTAGAGGCTCCTAGCACTGGCTTGCTTGTCTGTAATGTTCATATATTTGACAAATCATTGTAAACTCAAATGGTCACCCAGTAACTACATCAGGAATATAGTTAAATAGGCAGCAGAATGTCGTGAACTGTATTTTTTGTTTTGTAAAGAATGAGAAACATTTTAAATGCATCAGAGGCAAGCACGCGATTCATTTATAAAATCACAATACATGACATTTTCAAGTGATATTTTTTCAAAACCATTTATGCAGAAGAAATTGCTAAAACACAATACTAAGTCAGGATTCAAAAATCAAGCGCTTGGCACGTCTTAGCTACAAAATATTCAAAAGCAATTCACTTAAAAGACTGGAGGGCCTGAAGAGATAGGATAGTAGTTAAGAGCTCTAGCTGCTCTTCCAGAGGTCTGGGGTTTAATTCCCAGCACCCACATGTTTGTATATAACCCTCTCCAACTCCATTTTCAGGGGATCTGACCCCATCTCCTGTCCTCCACAGTCACCAGACAATACAGTGCACAGACTTGCATACAGACAAGCACTCATATACATAAAATAATAAAATAATTTCTAAAGATTGGAAAAAATAAACAAAAACTGTAGTAATAGATCTCTGAGAGTGACAAGATCATGCTTATTGGCTCCCTGGGGTTTTATCTTTAGTTAAATACCTCTCTTTTCTACATGGGAATGCATTGAAAACTATGCCATAGGCCACATTTAAAGACTATTGATTAGCAAAATAATCTGCAAAATAATACACATTAGCATGTGCTAGGATATAGCTAAGTCGCAAAAGGCAAGCCTAGTATGAATACAGCCTTGGGTCCAATGGCCAGCATGCAAACCACGGAAGCACAAGGTTCAACACCACTTAAATAAGGTGCAAAACCAAGTAAAAATCAAACTCTGATAGAAGCGAGAACAGAGGATCCTCTTGCAGTAGAGGGTAGAGAGGAACAGGGAGTGTGGGGGAAATGAGGAATGGTTAGTCCGGATTATTCAAATGTATAAATGAATAATTATGTTCACTTATGACAAAGGCATGTTTCTGTATTTCATAACTAACTGAAATTTGCTTTAAGCCAAGCATTCCGTCTGCTTTCTGGGACCAAATTAGATATTATTTAAAGAAATACAACAGCATCTAATTACCTGTTTGTCTTTTTGTTGTTGTTGTTGTTGTTTTTTTTTATTTTTTTTTTAGTAAAAAGCTTAATTTGTTCTATGACAGCAAGCCACTTAATTAAAATACAGCAAGAAAATAACTCGGAAGTTCAGTATTGAATAAAAGCTAGCTTCCCAGAATCTCACACATGATAATAATGTTGAGCATCGAATGTCTGGCTGTAAAATGCTGTGCCCACTAAGGCACTAAGTAAAAAGAACTAAGATAGAGCCCTGACTCATCCAGGTGTTTCCACTGCTGAGAAGAGGAGTAGCTGTTTCCTCCTGTAAGAGGTGAGGTCACCTCTTACAACTCTTTCTCAAAATGGGTGGGGAAGGAGAAAGGGAAATGAAATTGAGCAAGTAGAAAAGGAGGGAAGGATGACGGGTTTGTCCAGTTCAATCTCGTCCTGTGTGTCCACAGGAAAGGATTCCCCCAAAGGCAAGTTCAAACCCAAAGACTAGCTGCATGCAGAAGCAGTCGCTGAATGAAGACCCTAGTAAGTAAAGCACACTATAATGTGGAGAAGCAAAAAGAAAAAAGTATGACAATGAATGTTATTATACTTGTGAGATATGATATGATGTTTTATTGTATGTGTGCACATGTGTGTGGAGGGAAAAGGTCATACGTGTGTGTGTGTGTGTGTGTGTGCATATGTGTGTGTGCATGTAGGCAAAAGGTCAATATGTATGCACGTGTATGTGTGTGTGTGTAGTCAAGAGGTCATATGTGTGTGCATGTAGTCAAGAGGTCATATGTGTGCATGTGTGTGTGGAGGCAAGAGGTCATATGTGTGTATATGTGTGTATGTATGAAGTCAAGAGGTCATATGTGTACCTGTGTGTGTATATGTGTATGTGTGTGTGTAGTCAAGAGGTCATATGTGTGCACATGTGTGTGTGGAGGCAAGAGGTCATGTGGGTGTATGTGTGTGTATGTAAGAAGTCAAGAGATCATATGTGTGCATATGTGTGTATGCATGCAGTCAAGAGGTCATATGTGTGCACATGTGGGTGTGGAGACAAGAGGTCATATGTGTGTATATGTGTGTATGTATGAAGTCAAGAGGTCATATGTGTGTGTATGTGTGTGTGTAGGCAAGAGGTCATATGTGTGCTCGTGTGCAGAGATGAGAGGGCAATGCCAGCTGTTTCTCTCAGTTGCCACCTCATTTTTGGACACAGGGTCTCTCACTGAACATGGAGCTCAGGAATTAGCTAGACCTGCTGACCACTGAGCCCCAGGAATCTTGCCTGCGGCTCCACAGCATTGCAGGCTTTCTACCTGGGAATCCCAACTCAGGTCCCCATGTTTGTGCAGCCAGCAATTGACTGACTAACCCATCGCTCCAGCCCCCAATGTGATGCTTGATTCATGTGCATGCTGAGTAGTGATCAACTCTCGGTAACTGTCATACCCATCTTCTACAGACATCGTTACAATAGAAGAAACGTGAGAAATGGAAATGCAGAACAGGTAGAAAGTATAGCCCAGGGAAGACAGAGAGACTTGAGTCTGTTTCCCCTTCTCCTTCACTTTGTTTTTGCAGTCAAGACACCACCTCCTCCTGAAAGTCCCCAGATAAAAATATTTGCTTCCTCAATCTTGAAGCAGTGACTCATCTGTTCTGCACAGCTGGCCACTTTCCTCTTCTCACAGTGCAAGTTCTTCTACAATGGACCAGAGACATTAAAACCCAGGCTTTGGCCCAGGAGTCTAAGCCTAGGGATTTTTTTTTTTCTGGTAAAAATGAGCCGGAAGTATGTGAGATCAGGAAATGTCAGAGTCACATGTGGCCAGGCCTGAAGCTGCTAGGTCAGGACACCTGGTTGGGACTGTGGGGAGGACTATCTTTGAGCTGGCTGACTTATCTAAACCAGCACTCCCAAGTGACAGTCCACATTGGTGCAGCCTACAGTTTAACATTGTGGGAACTATAAACTGCTTGTAGGAGCTTCCCACACTGCTAAGCAAAAGTTGATGCACAGTCTTAACTATTGCTACATGAGAAGCAAACACAGAGATGGCCCAAGCCCCCGGGGCAGCTGCAGGACAAAACATTCTGAGAAATGCAACCATCTTGTTCTAAAGCGTGACCTTCCCTTGGCTGTTAAACTGTTGAAAACAGTGCACCGCATGAAACTGAAATGTCCCCAGGAAATCTCATCAGGGGAAGGAAAGGGAAGATGCTTTCTGCCAGTCAGAGGAGGAACTTGCTTCCCTAAAAGAGATGATGGCAGATGGTTCTGAGTTCTTATCAGACCACCTTACAGGGAAGACTGGAGTTGAAACAATGCTGGACCATGATGGGTGGGGTATGGACCAAAACTGCTTAGCTGTCTACATCTCTTGTCCTGTTTGGACCAAACCTCATGTCAGGACCCTGAAGATGAACCTGAGGAAACCACGGGAACTTTTTTTCCCTCATTCCCAATTTGGACCACAATGAATTAATCTGTTTTCTCTGTTCTTTGTTTCTTCAGTTGACTTATTGTGATGGGGCAGCCGAGCATGGCTTTTGCCGACTGCCAGAGGTCAGGCTCAACAGCAGGGTCAGAAATGGGTCTTGGACCAAAGCCCAATGCTGAGGACACTTCCAGGTTCAGATATGCTTGAGAAAAGGTGTCTTTCTCATGAAGCATGAACAAAAATTAAAGCCAAATACACACCCTTTAACTGTGTGGATGCGAACAGACAAACTGTTGTGATCATTAGAAGAAAAGGGGCATAAGAAAATGTTCTATAGAAGTGTGTGGTGAGGTGTGTGGGGGAAGGGGGTGCCTCAGCGGGCCCATGCCGAGGCATCCCTTCCCCTTGAGGGACCAGCCACATGATGGTATAGTATAGAACAGAGTTTATTCAAGGCATGGGGAGGAGAGTTAAGGGGGTAGTGGAGGCAGAGAAAGGCAGAGAGAGGGAGAGAGTAGAGAAGTAGAGGCCAGCCACGACCACATGGAGAGAAGGGGGGAGGGGAAGAGCCTAAAAGGGCAAGAGAGAACAAGAGAGCAAGAGGAGAAGAGAGAGAGTAAGAGAGGGAGGAGGGGCCAAGCACCCCCTTTTATAGTGGGTCAGGCCTACCTGGCTGTTGCCAGGTAACTGTGGGGGTGGAGTCTAGACAGAGTACCAACACAAACAATGGGATAACTTTCTTTCCTTAGTAGTCCACAGTGTTGGTCACTGTTGCGGTAAATATTAAAAAAGCTGCTCTGTGCTTTCTCTCTCTCTCTCTCTCTCTCTCTCTCTCTCTCTCTCTCTCTGTGTGTGTGTGTGTGTGTGTGTGTGTGTATGTGTATGTGTGTGCGCACATGCGCGCGCACACACGGCTCTGCACTCACCCAAGATCTCTGGATTCATGAATGAAAACCAAGGGGCACATGCAACCTTTATATTTAATATGCCTTACTAGCTCAATGACTGGGCCCTTCCAACCCTACCCCACTCCCAACCCCTCATCCCCCTCGCCATGGCTAGCACACACTCCCCTCTGGTGTTCCTGAGTTAATCGTTTTCTAAATCTATATTTTACCTTTGCTGCCCTGCTTCCTTCTGGGTAGTGCTCCCGTGGGGCCACTTTCTCCTTGCACCTACATTTCGGCCGTTTCACCCTCCTGCTCCTCTCTGAGACATCTGTCTTATACTCTCTCATGGTGGGGACTCCCTTCTTCCCTTCATCCCTTGTCCTGGAACTCTAAAAGTCCCGCCTCTGGCTCCCTGCCCAGACATTGGCCATTGTCAGCTTTATTTCCCAATCAGAGCCAACTGGAGGCAAGTTTCCTTTAGCCTATGTGTGGGACACTGCAAACAGGTTTTTAGGGTAACACGGTTAGAATGAGAACACCAGACTCTACAGGTCATCTCTGCTACTTATATAAAGGCTCAGTCTTAAGAGCCCCTGAAATGGCCGCATAACCTCCCAACAACTTCCACATTCAAAACTAAGTCACCGTGTAATTTCAAAACCTCATAGACAAAAGCCAGGCAGAGGCTTGGATTTCATGCATGGTAAGAAGAGCCACTGCCCATGCTAAGCGCGGCATAGAGGTAGAAAATACTACACCCAACTGAGATGAGGATAGATTAGCAGAAGAAAAGCACACACACTTATTTGTGAGATATGCCTGACATAGGAGCTCTCGTGAGCACCTGACGATGCCAGGTGGTTAGAGCCACTCCCATCCCACTGTCTGTTAAACTGAAGAAAGCACTCTGTGATCAAGCAACAAACCACACGGAGAATTGAAAGGTAAGTTATTTTATCAAAGGCTGTTCAGAACCCCCACACCACACATGATGGCTTCTTGTCCTTAAAGATAAGATACCCACTTTTCCAGTGTAGGAAAGGTGTCTTTGAGATGAGAAGCTCATTTATACCTATAAGGAAAAGGATAATGAGTAGGGTGAGGTGGTTTGCACCTGTAATGTCAGAACTCAAAAGGTGAGGTAGAAGAAGAATCACCATTGAGGTCAACTGGTACTAGAATGAGATCCTTTATTCATTAGGGGGTGGTTCATAAGAAGTCACGTGAGTCAGTGACTCATTCTTCATTCGCAGCACCCCCCCAGCAGAATTAGCATCAAAATACAAGCAACCCCAGGGATATTCACAACAGACCAGCATATAATAGACTCCAGAGTTTTTCCCATGTGTGCTTTTATTTCATTACAGTTCAGTGGGATTTTTTGTTATTGTTTTGTTTTCTTGTTTTTTTTCTATTTTTAAGAAAGAGTTTAAAGTTGATTGGGTGGGGAGAAGGAGTGTATCTGGAACACTTGGGGGAGGGGATAAATATGATCAATATATATTTAAATTTAAATTTTGTTTTAAATAATAAAGATATAATAATATAATATAATATAATTTAATATAATATAATATAATATAATATAATATAATATAATATAATATAATATAATATAATATAATTATATATATTTATAATTATATATAATTAATAATATAATATAATATAATAAAGATATTAAAAACCAAGGTGAAAGAAAACTAAATAGATATGTAAACCATAGTGAAAAGAAAAATATCACCTCAATAAAAGCAACTTCAGAAGAGTTTGCTTTAGCTCTTAATTACAGGTCTACTGTAGCAGGGAAGCCATAGGGGGAGGAGCTTGCAAGAATTAGCCCCATTAAATCCAGTCAAGAGCAGAAGGCAATGAACTAATGAACCCTCTCAGTTCATTCTTTCCCACTCTTGCACAGTTCAGGAAGACCTAAGGAGGAATGGCGCCACCCACTCCCAGTGTATTTTCCCATGTCAATTAATGCAATCAGTATAACTCACAGTGAACTATGGTGATACAATATTATGAAAATATTTCTTACATTCTAAGAGACTATAACTTTCGCTGGACCTCATAGCTAGAGTTAATAATACACCCTGAGGTCACTTAAGATTTAAAGCTACTATTCTACTGAATGTTTAGTCTGTTTGTTTAACCTCCTCCTCCTCCTCCTCCTCCTTTTCCTCCTCCTCCTCCTCCTCCTTCTTCTTCTCCTTCTTCTTCTCTTTGTTTGATTGAGACAGGGTTTCTCTGTGTAGCCCTGGCTGTCCTGGAACCCATTCTATAGACCAGGCTGGCCTCAAACTCAGAAATCCACCTGCGTCTGCCTCCCAAGTGCTGGGGTCAAAGGCATGGGCCACCACTGCCTGGCCTTATGTAACCTTCTTTTAAGACAGAAGTTGCAACCCTTTGGAGGATGAAAGATTCTTTCACGGGAGTCATAAATCAGATATCCTCCATATCATGTACTTATATTATGACTCATAATTGGCAAAAATTACAGTTATGAAGTAGCAACAAAAATAATTTTATGGTTGGGGCTCACCACACCATGAGGAATTGTGTCAAAGGGTCGCAGCATTGGGAAGATATGAGAACCACTGTTTTAAGAAGACAATGTAATCATTAACCTTACTTAGCTTGGATTTCCCATGTAATCAACTTTTAGAACCTAAGCTAATGCATAGCTGAAATGTCATGTACTCAGAGTTCATGACCGATTCACTTAATCCTTGCAATTATAAACACGCCCACAGTCAAACCTGGTCTAGATGACCCTTCACTGAGACGTTCTTCCCAAGAACTTCTAGACTGCATCAGGCAGACAATTAAAACTAACAGTCACTGTGTCCAATCTACTTTTTGTTCTAAAATATTCCACTTAGAGACGAGTCTGTTCCTGTAAACTCGATCTAAGGCAATATTTACAGTGAGTGTTTATGCCAAGAAAACCACAACTTTAGCTCACTAACCCCCTCCCGACAAATTGACGTACCCGTTTCAAACCACAGAGACGAAAAACATATCCTTTTAAGTAATAAAGGGTAATGATTAAAACTTAACACCTTCTAAGAAGGAAACTCTTTGATGTTGATATTTAAACTTCGAGACTTGCATTTAACTCCTTTGTAAGGTTTGACAGGGAGAAAACATTAAAGTAAAACGTTATTTTCATAACTTAAATTTGATACAGTCATCATCACCACCACAACCATTTTTTGTAATGAAACTGCTAAGTAATGAGTCATTTCTAAGAGGAGACCTGGCACAGCCAGCACTGGCAGCAGAGTTGAGATTTAGAATTTTCTTCCCACCGTGGGATGGACATGGTGCCCATGTCCTACAAAGCACGATCACGACACACTTTCCTTGTTTTCCTCGGCTTCAGCAACCCGCAGCTTGCCTCTCAGACTGCCCACCTTTGCACAGCGATATGCCTGGGTCATATGTCAAAGCCACACCCTGTACATAGATGTCCTTCTTGCCAATTTACCCTTTTCATGACACTTTACCTCCCAGAGGTCATCAACACAAGCCATGTAGCTGGGTAGTCTGACATGTGCTGCCAAGCCTGCTCTGGAAACCTGACTGTGTGCCAGGACCTAGTTCCTTCCTTAGCTCAGTCAGACGTGATCCTTTAGAACTGCAACACAATGCTGCAGCAGGAGGATTCTGGAGCAGGCAGTTTCTAGGCAGGAGCTGTATCCTCAGCTGACCTCGAGTCTCCAGCCTACATACTTCTAGTCCTGAACCAAAACGCTGATCTTCAGGCTCTCCAGCCTGCTCTTAATTCCTGCAGTTTGACCTTGCCAGAGACTATGGTCATGTCAGCTAATTACATAAAATCTCTCTCCTCTCCTCTCCTCTCCTCTCCTCTCCTCTCCTCTCCTCTCCTCTCCTCTCCTCTCCTCTCCTCTCCTCTCCTCTCCTCTCCTCTCCTCTCCTCTCCTCTCCCTTTCTTTCCTCTCCCTTTCTTTCCTCTCCCTTCCTCTCTCCTCTCCTCTCCTCTCCTCTCCTCTCCTCTCCTCTCCTCTCCTCTCCTCTCCTCTCCTCTCCTCTCCTCTCCTCTCCTCTCCCTTTCTTTCCTTTCCCTTCCTCTCTTCTCTCCTCTCCTCTCCTCTCCTCTCCTCTCCTCTCCTCTCCCTTTCTTTCCTCTCCCTTCCTCTCTTCTCTCCTCTCCCTTCCTCTCCCTTCCCTTCCCCGCTCTCTGCACACTAAGCAAGTGTTATAGCATTGAATACATCCCCCCACCCCACTCTCCACATATATTTACACATATATCCCATTGGTTCTGCTTCTCTGGAGAACACTGACTTATAAAACCATGCTTAATATATGACAAATTTATCTGGCAATTTAATGGACTTAGCTACTGTTTATGTTTTGTTGAGCCTCAAAAATCCACCCTGAGCAGGTTGGCTGGCCTCTTTTTACTGTGTGGTGCGCGTGAGGTTACAACTTTCAAACTCACAGAACAATGATGATAGTTGACTTTGAAGTTGCTCCTTTTCCTCGGTTTGTATCTCCAGAAAAACGGCATTTGAAACTATGGATATTTGGGGTATCTATTCTGATGTCAGCAGGAAGGAGGAATCTCGTGGCTACATTGATTCTGCAATCCACCTTGTGATCTTGGGGGAAGTGTGCCTTAAGACAAGGAAGGACAGAGAAACATGGAAAAGCACATCAATTTCTGTGAAGCAGAAAAGTCCTTAGTCCTTGTACCAAATCCCTGGATCGTAGCTCGTCGGATGTCATAAGCTCATTCCGAAGTGATTGGTGGGAACACAGGCTCCCTCTCAGGGTGGCTTTTGCCTGGCCTTTCAGCACTGCCATGTCACTGAGCAGTAGCCTCTACAGAATTCTTTCTCTACAGCAAATGTCCCTGATCCCTCAATCTTAGTCTGGTCAGGCTCGCCCGCCCTCTCATTTCTATCCAGAAATACAGCACTGCCCACTGCAATGGCACTTAGCAGGGTGGCCAGCCCTGTCAGGAAAACAAAAAAAGACAACAGACTCCCTCCACTCACACCCTCCAGCCCTAATCTTATACTGTCATCTAACAGACAGTGTGGGAGATGCGTACTCCTGTAATGGAGACAGCGCTCGCTTGGCCAGGGGTCATTTTCCCACCACCCGGAGTTTTCTCATCTGCATCGGATGCCAGCTTTGCTATTTCAATATTTTGGGTGCTAAGATGCAGGGATGGGAGGGACTAAAGCTAAAAGGACATTTGCGGGGAGAGCGGTGGTAACCTATTGAAGAAAGAAGAAATGATGGCAATTCCATCATGTGGACCACTGCGGGACCAGCACTACAGCAACCAACCTGTGCCAGCTCCTCTATACTCTTCCTTCCTCCCTCCCTCTCTTCCTCCCTCTCTCCCTCCCTCCTTCCTTCCCTCCCTCCCTTCTTTCTTTCTTTCATTTTCTTTCTTTTTCTTTCTTCTTTTCTTTCTTCCTTCCTTTCATTCTTTCTTTCTCTTTTTCTTTCTCTATATCTCTCTTCCTTCCTTTCTTCCTTTCTCTGTCCTTTCCTTCATCTTTCTTCCTTCCTTCCTTCCTTCCTTCCTTCCTTCCTTCCTTCCTTCCTTCCTTCCTTCCTTCCTTCCCTTCCTGAGTTAGCAGCCTACCAGAGGGCCATCAGAGGTCTCCATTTCCTATAGAAACAGAACCACTCACTCTCAACAACAGACAGTTCAGCTTTTCACCCCATGGAGGTGGCCCTCCAGACTTTGGTCTCACTGTGGGCTCCCCCATGGTTACGTGGAGGATCTCAGAGGATATTTGGTCCTCCTCGCTGTAACTCACTCCCGTCCCTGTACTACGTTCCCGAGTTCCAAGTTCAGTTAGAGCTGATTATTTGGAGACTTATTATGACTCAGAGCCTATTTAAATCTCATGATCTTTTTATGATGTGTAGGAGGTGGTCTATTACCAGGCTGGTAATCTTGGGACTATCGCAAAAGTTTTTTTCTGGAGCGAATGGTTTTGCCCAATAACACTAGTCACAGTCTCACCTTAAATATTGAATGTTCAAGTTAGGCATGCAGAAAAGGAGCTCTGACCAGCTCATGTAGCAGCCATGATTTATCCAGAACTTTCTCTCTCCCAGGCTCTACAGTTTTCATGCACGTTAGCCATCTACTAAGACTACACTTTAATTACACTATCTATCTCATCTCTATCTACCAAGGTGAGTGCCGTGGCTGAGCATGAGGCCCAGCGGGGTAACAGTGGAGCCATGGCCACACAGCTATCCAACGGGGGTTCGATTGGAACCAGACAATGCTTTCCTCACTATCAGTTAATCTTTGTATTCTGTGGCAAGGAGAGTGCAGAAATACTTCACTAGGAAAAGGCATACTGTACCTTAGACTTTTTTTTTTTTTTTTTAGACTTCATTTTTTTTTTATTTTCTATATTCTTTGTTTACATTCCAAAGGCTTTCCCCTTTCCCAGGTACCCCCCACCATATTTTAAGAGACATTCTAGGCAATTTTGCCTCCCTAAATGCTACATTTTTGTACTTAAAAAAAAAATCCTAATCATTCTCTCCTTCTTTTCTCAAGTAGGGTTATATTTGTCATTGTTGTTTCTTTTTTTTTTTTTTATTTATCTTTTTCTAGACAAGATTTCTCTGTATGGTCTTGATTGTGCTGAAATATTGTCTGTAGACCAGTTGTTTTGTTTTGTTGTTATTGTTGTTGTTGGGTTTTGTTTTTTGTTTTGGTTTGGTTTGGTTTTGGCTTTAAAAGCCTCCCCCTATTCCCCCACCCCATGTCTTGTTTTGTTTTGAGAAAAGGTTGTTGTTGTTGTTGTTGTTGTTGTTGTTCGGGCTGAGCATGAATTTGTGGACTCAAACTAGTCTTCCTATCTCACCCTCCTGAACAGCTAAACTACAAATAGGCATCTCTACATATGGCTCATTACATTTTGGTTTCTAAACTATTTTTATAGTTGTCTACCAAACTGTGGATGTATTTCAATCTGAATTGAATGTCTGAGAAATTAGGTGGAGGGGTAGTCCTTGATTCACGGGCAATACAAAAAAGTTGAAAAAGACACAAGTGGGAAGTGTAGCCTGACAGGTCCTTGTCACATGTAGTGACTGAAATGTTACGTAAGACTGCTTTTCAAACACCCATTTCTTCTGATTCTAAAGAAAGCAAGTAGTTTAAAGGTCTTGGGCCGTTCTAATACTATTTGGCAGTTGCTAGGAGCCCAAGGTGAGAGGAGAAACTGGTTTCAAGATAAAGCTCAAAGGTTCCTTCCTATTGCAAAGGATTTCCTGAACACTCCCTGCCTGTTGAGTTAAAAGTGATCACCAGAGGCGGAGCCAGCTTCTACTGCAATTCATACAGCTGCAACAAATCTCTCTCTCTCTCTCTCTCTCTCTCTCTCTCTCTCTCTCTCTCTCTCTCCTCTTCCCAGGACATTATTAATGTGTTTTCCCAGATAATAAGTATCAACACAGACAAAACTGCTTTCATGATACTTTAGACTAGCTAGAATTTTCCTTCTCTTGGCCCTCTGATTTCAAGTCAACAGTTATATTACAAATCAGACGTTCACACAAACTCAGTGTAGTAATTCTGTCTTAGAGGTCTATGTGTTGATATATGTAGAGGCTTAGATCCTGTAGAAACTTATTAGGAGAGGAAAAGCCATGCAAACTGAAGTCTGTGTTTTCTTATGCTTTCTGGTGCAGTGGGTGGTTGGAGAGAATCTGGTTTAGATAACAAGGGTGTGTTCTAACAGTAATAAACTGACAGGATCTTAGCAATGTCTGCTTGTTCAAATTCTGCCCTTTGTCCTTGTGCCTGCCAATCAGAGGACAGTCTTTTCAAATAGACAGCAAAAAAAAAAAATCTAATTCTGGAATGAAAGTCTGTGGCTTCAGCAGGTCAAAAACTTTTCTCAGGGTCTACACCAAAAGAGAAGGGCAGGAAGCCATAGCGTACTTCCTGCTTACTGTTTCCTCTTTCCTCAAATGCCAAACCCCACATGTGCCCTGTCCTGAACCCAGTCAGTGGAAAATGCCTAAAACAAAAACCAGAGAAGGAACATAAATGAAGAGGTGTGTGAAATGACTACAAGGTGATCCTGGAGCTCCTTTGAAGAATTGCGGACCACAAAGAAGTGTTCTTTATATTTCTGCATAATCAAGATTTTTGAAAAAGTTTACTGAAATGTGTGGCATGAGGCTCAAAATTGAGAGTAACTAGAATTTCAGAGCCATTGACCTCTTCTCCAAAGGTATTTACATTTTTTTGTTAAGGGTCGGGGAGAATGAACCCTCAGGTCCACAGAGATACCTGATAGATATGAAGCTTGATGCTCTGGTCTTTGTGAAGAAATTTATTTAGACTTGTGACCCTAAGCAGCTAGGCCTTTCTTTCTTCATACTTCCAAGGAGAATTTATTCATACTTGGGAAGAAAAGGTTTTTCTTAATGTCCAAAAGAAAGTTGGTACCTCTTAGGTATAAACACTCAGGCAGTCCTTGGAAGGTGCTCTTGCCTGCCACAGGTACTAGTAGGTTCAGGGTGACAGCTGGGGTAATAATTTAGGCAAGATGAGCCAGAAATAGCAGCACACATTTGTATCCACTAGTAGGCTGAGGCAGGAGGATTACAAGTTTGGGGCTAGTCCAATTTTATGGCAGGCTTTGTCTCAATAACAAACAAAGGACAAAAGAAAGCCTTTTATTTGCTCCATAAGAAAAAAAATGTCCTTTAGAAACACCATCAATTGAACCAGCATTCTATTCCATAGTCATAATAGAAATATTAAAATAGTAAATAGTAATAGAGCTATTAAAAACTAAGCAAAACTGCATGCCTTCCTACTCTCTGTGGACCGAACAAAACAGGTCTCTTGTTTGACCCAATCACCAAACTGCTAATGTAACTAAGAAAAGGTATACCCCAGATTTGAAAAACTGCCCCATCATGATTTGGGAGCAGTTCAAAGACTCTTTCGCTCAGGGACAAAAAAAATGAATTAATCGCTACTTTCCTTTGAAGCCTCCCACTTGCGAACATCTCTCCCGAGAATTCATTCTTCTGCTGCTTAAAGACCATTGTAATGTCAAAGCATCTGTTTGGAGTGTCAGTCCCAAAGTTATCAAATGCTGATGTCAGCTCCATCGTGACCAAAAACTGTGTAAAAGCACCTGCCTAGAGAACACAGAACAATTTGTCTAGGCGTTGGTGAAATGAAGAGCAGAGAGAAACTTGAAAGTTTTGCAAATCAGAGCAGCTCTAGCTGCTATGAGGCTGGCTGTCTAAAAGCAGCAAGAGGGTGGTGGGCACAGGAGTGCTGACTTCCCTTCTTGGCTTGGAGATTGGAATGGGGGGTGGAGGGGTATGCACTGAAACAGGAAGTCGTGGGGCCTGGGTACAAACTGTGCTTCCTTAGGCCGCGGGCGGTTCTTTTTAGAAACATTTTTTTTTTCAACCCAGTTTTTTTTTTTTTTTTTTTTTGGTTTTTCGAGACAGGGTTTCTCTGTGTAGTCCTGGCTGTCCTGGAACTCACTCTGTAGACCAGGCTGGCCTCGAACTCAGAAATCCCCCTGCCTCTGCCTCCCAAGTGCTAGGATTAAAGGCGTGCGCCACCACCGCCCGGCTTCAACCCAGTATTTTGAGCGACGCTGAGAACTGGCTTCTCGATGTACGTGGTAGCTGTTCTTTTGGAAGACTGACCATCACGCAGGGCTGGAAATTATGCACGGTGGGCTCCTGTAACTGCAAAGATCAGACACTCCAGGCGATGTGGTGTGTTGTAAAGATATATGAGGAAGTCAGAAGAGAAAAGTAACCAGGGCGATAGTCCCAGGGAGTTCCAAGAGTACGGAGGTTCCAACCAAGCCTTGCAGCCGCCACTGCTACTAGACCCAAAGGTCTTGTATTTGTCCTCACCTCAAACAAGGGATCTTCTTTGCTTGTTGGGAGCAGGTCCCACAGAGGCAGAGTTGATGAGGAATGAGCAATGAATAAATGAATGAACGTTGTGTGGTGTGGGTGGGGTGGGAGTAGGGAGGGTGTGTGGGAGGGGTGGGGCACAGAGGGAGTGGAGGGTGTGGCTGAGGTGATGGGGCAGGGTCTTGAATCCTCACTAACTGGCAGTCAGAGCGCTTCTTTATTTATACCGAACTCAGTAAACAGGGATAGATTCCTGTTGTTCCAAAACATAAACTTTATAGTTTTGGTCTCCGTGTTTTAACTTCCTCCTGGTCACAAGTTTAGTCAATATCGATAAACCACGACAAA
The DNA here is from genome assembly GCA_964023405.1 of Apodemus agrarius. Lineage (NCBI taxonomy): Eukaryota > Metazoa > Chordata > Mammalia > Rodentia > Muridae > Apodemus > Apodemus agrarius. Next base: position 14,601,576 of record OZ030027.1, read on the forward strand.
ACAGAGTTATCTTTTGCAGTTAGTTTTTCCTCATTAAGCCCATAACCCAATTTCGAAGAACTTAGAGAGATATTTTGCCAAATCATGACAGCCCATTATCAGGCTGGTAGCTCTTGCAGGTTCAAGGGCACACTACACAGAAAGAAAAATTTCAAGCCAGCCTGGGCACACTGCCGTGTTCCAAGCAGTGCTATTATCAACTTTTAGTGGTCAGAGAGTTAATTGTCCTTAGGCCTAAGGAAAATCTTCCGTCCAAAGCTGCTGCAGTCACTATTCAATTTCTGGCATAATACAATGTTTATATTTTATACACTTTTGTAGAATTTATGTATATCTCTAATCATTGTATTCTTTTGTGCCTTTGTCATACAACAGCACAGTGTCCCTGTATGGGCTAACTTTTCTAAGAAAGGGGGGATCTTAATTCTCTTGTTAATTTTACACACATTCTTTGTCCATCAGTAAAAGCCCCTGTTGTAGGGCAGGATTAACTACAACCAATCTAACTTTGTTGCTGTATCTTTTCCTTGAGGGGCATACCATATGTCACCCCCAATCTTGTATGGCACTGAATGTGTCCTAGGAATTTATTGATCTGCTGCCTAGTCCTCTAGCCAGCTGACCCTCATTGACCTCAAGTTGATTTTGTTCTGATTATCTTGTTCCTGAGTAAGTAGGGGGCAGATGTTCCAAAGGTATCTTCCAAAGGAGGCAGAAACTTATAAGGAGATTTCTGATGTTTGTTTAAGTCTCAACCTCCAGGCAGTAAGGAAGACCTTTAAGTAGGACCAGATAAGGATAACTACCTAAAAAAAAGGAGAGATGTATGCTCAAAACTTTCTTGGGGAGGCCGAGACACAGTTCTCTTAGGAGACAGCATGAATGATACATTAGAAATTTCCCATCGTTCAATATCCCCAAGTTGTACAAATATTGAAAGCTGCCCACGTCTGCAACACGTGGAAATCAGGACCGAAAGGAAGAGATGGCACTGCAGCAACTGCATCGTGTAGCTCAGTTTTGCTGGATCTTTGTAGAGCAGCTGTGCCACTGTTGGCATTAGATATGTCTATGACACTGGGCTAATTTTTTTTTTATCCTCTGTGCTTAAATGGTAGCCTCTCCTTCTGTAGTTCCTTCAGTGCTGTGGTTTATACACCAATGCTCTCTCCAAAAGAGAACTTACTTAGGATGGCCTGACACTGAGTGATAAAAATTCAGCACAATGAACAGAAAACCAACTTGGCAATGGTTTCAAGCAATACGCATCTATTTTTCTCTCCATGGAAAACACACAGAGAGGTAAATAGTCACAGACATTGGCTCACCAGCTCACCAGCTCAGTACTAACATTAATGACTTGGGATTGCAGTATCCACAACTTTCCAGTTGTGTGGTGTGTGTATGTGCACGTGTGTGCATTTGTGTGTGTGTGTAAATGTTATTTTTATTCTCTAGATGTAATTGTCATCTCAGACTTACTGCTGAATAAGCTCATCCTTCTAGTCCTTTCTGAACTCTGGCTGGCTGGTTCAACTCAGCTGTTCTGTCTCAAAACTCTTCTCCAAGCTGACTGATTTAAACTGACCTCTCAGATTGTGACTGAATTGATCTGCTTGGCTTCTGACTAATTCCAGTAATTGGTTCTAAACCTTTGGCTCCTTCTGATTCCCTATCTCATTCTGTCTTCATCTATGTCTCATTTATTCTCTCTGCAACCTGTCTCTGTAAAACTGTACTGCCTCTCTCTGACTCATTCTGACAAATCTTTCTCTGATTCATCACTTTGTCTGCCCCTCACTTTCAAACATGGCTGTCTTCTTCCACAACCTAACCTTTCCTACATTGTTTGAGATTAAAGGTAAAGGTGTGTCTGCATCCCAGCCAGGTCCGATCTCTTGCCAGATAGCTATGTTGCTGGATTAAAATTCTTCTAAGTGTGTGTGTGTGTGTGTGTGTGTGTGTGTGTAAATATAGGCATGTATGTATGTGCTCATTCGGGTATGCAAGTGAACATGTGTGTTTGTTCACTAGCATAGGGAAGCCAGAGGTAGACTTTAAATAGCTTCCTCAATACTATATTTTTTGAGACAGGGTCACACTGAACCTTGAGCTCATGGGTTTGGCTAAGCTAGGGCTAGCTAGGCAAAGAGCTTCAGAGATCTACCTTTCTCCTTCCCCAACCCACCCCAGCGCTGGTGCTGCAGAGCTGCCTTGCTGCCCCTGGCTTTCTATGTGGATTCTGCAGATCTGAATCCGGTCCTTGTGCTTGCGAAGCTGGCCCCATCTCCCCAGTTGCATGAACGTCCATTCTTAGCTGTTAGGTTTTTTTTTTTTCTTCTCCTCAAACTTCCTGTGTTAGGATTTTGTATGTCTACCACCGTCATTGTCCACACATTCGAAGCAGGAAATCAGAAGAGAGTCCAGACAGGCGTGCTTTCTTTTCGCACCTGCCTCTCATAATGCTCCCTAGTCGTGCACAGGCAGAGTTTGGTCAAAATAAAGTCATATTAGCACGCTTAGCTCCACCTCAGGTTGGAAAAGCAGGAAAGGGGTTTCACAGCTGCAATAGTTAATGGGGCATGCCTGATGCGTGCCAAGGGGCACTCAGCAACTCTCTGTGTAATCCTCTAAGAGGAATTGTATGTTAGGTGTCTGGTCTCAGAGAAGCCCAAGACAAATCACACTCAGTACCCATGACTCTTCCCAGCACTTCTTACCCCACCCCTGACCTAAACCTCGCTAGCCCAGAGGCTGGGACTCACTTCCCCTTTCCTTGCTGCTCTTTTCTATTTAAAACAGCTATTTTGGACATGTGCTCTCTTGGTCTCCCCTGGGTTCTTCTCTCCCTCCCTCTTGGCCTCTTGGCTCCTGGCTGGCTTTTGTTTGGTATGCTTTTCTTAGTATCAGTCTGGTATGTAAACACTTGGAATTCCCATCAATGACCTGATTATAGTATAGACAACCAGAAATTAAATTACGTATGCTTTCACCTATATCTCTCTATAAGCTTGGGTTGTTTTTTTTTTTTATTTTGTCTATTTGTTAAAGACTAATCGGTTTGTAGACACTTGTGCCAGTGAGGGAGACAGTTTTTCTTCCAGTAGTAAAAAGAGACAACTGAAAGAACATGTGGTACACATTTACCCTCGTGTGACCTTCTTAAATCTCTGTACTGGCTGGTTTTGTGTGTCAACTTGACACAGGCTGGAGTTATCACAGAGAAAGGAGCTTCAATTGGGAAGTGTCTCCATGGGATCCAGCTGTGGGGCATTTTCTCAATTAGTGATCAAGGGTTGGAGGGCCCCTTGTGAGTGGTTCCATCTCTGGGCTGGTAGTATTGGGCTCTATAAGAGAGCAAGCTGAGCTAGCCAGGGGAAGCAAGTCAGTAGGAAACATCCCTCCATGGCCTCTGCATCAGCTCCTGCTTCCTGACCTGCTTGAGTTCCAGTCCTGACTTCCTTTGGTGATCAACAGCAATGTTTCCACAGTGTAAGCTAAATAAACCCTTTCCTCCCCAACTTGCTTCTTGGTCATGATGTTTGTGCAGGGATAGAAACCCTGACTAAGACAATCTCTTATTAAGCTCCCCTTTATGCTCCTACCACCCTGCTGCATTCTTTGGTAATTACAAACACAATTTCAATAATTGTTTGTGGCAATCATGTCCCCCTATATTTATACATTTTGGGGAAAACATAATGTATATATTATACATGTGCTTTGAGACTATATAATTTATAGTGAGCTCTCTAGATGGTGATAAACACTATAGCAAAGATAACAGTCTGTGTGGAGACAGAGGCCTGGGACGTGTGCGGGGTTAAGGGTATTGGCCATAATGCAGAGACTGATGGAGAGAATGCAGAACTTTGTGCTGTAGCTGCAGATTTTCAAGCTCTCTGCTTTACAGCGGAAGGAAATGCCAGAGCCTAAGCACAGTGTGTGCGACTCATTGCTGTCGCTCGGCCACGCTCTGTTTCTAAGCTTCTAATTTTTTTTCTTAGCCTATTAATTTCCTCTAAGCCATGTTGAGTGTGGCCTTCAGACTGAATCACCAGTTCTGAGCAGCAACCCCATGCATATTTTAGCTTTATATTCTCCACCCTCATCCCAAATTTGTTTTCTTGATTTAAAATCCAACCTGAGGTTACAGTGGGCACAAACATAAACTTGGAGATTCTCCGATAATTTGGCATTAGAAGCCAAAGCACTGATCAATTCATTCCTTTACAAAATTTCTATAATTGGAATTTTGAATATATATATATATATATATATATATATGTGTGTGTGTGTGTGTGTGTGTGTGTATGTATATATTTCCTCCTAATCTTATTAGCCTATAGAATCTCACCCTAATCTCCCAATTAGCCTAATTCGCAGGCTACATTATTGTTACTACTTTGGGGAAGGATCTCCTGGACTGCAGATATAGCCTGGTTGGTAGAGTACTTAGGAAACACACACAAAGCTCTCGGATTGCTCTTCAACACTGCAGAAAGCTGGTGTGGCAAGCATGCCTATAGTCTTAGCATTTGGAAGGGTAGAGACAAGGCTATCAGAAGCTCAAGGTCATCCCTGCCTACATAATGAGTGTGAAGCCAAACTCCAATACATGAGCGCCTAATTCAACCAACCAACAAACATAAAGGAACACCCTTTTCCCTCCATTAAAGTCTAGACTAAAACACTCCTACTGACAACACACACACACACACACACACACACACACACCTATGATACTGTAATCTCATTGTTCTTCTTGAGAACTGGCAGGACATCGATACTGCCCTTACAATGCCTCTCCTCCTCGGTGCATACGAGCTCCATGAGGGGCAGGCGCTGTGCCTGCCTTTCTCGGGGCAATACTTTATGGCATAGCTATCTTGGGTATCCACAGAAACACTTAGGGGACTCACAAGCATCCTCTGCCTCCAGAGGACTGTGGCAGTGCCTTGGAAGGATGCTCTGCAGTGGGTGACATTGCGGAGTTCCCTCAGAAATGGAAGATTTCGCACCAGCCCCTCCCAGCCAGCAGGAGTAGTGTAGCTAGTGATCACCCTCAGCCGCCAGTCTTCTGCTGGGAGACCCTAAAGTCACGGAAGCCACAAATCGCGTCCTGTTCTAGCTTGTGTTCGGTGCTGGGAAGTTGCCTCTTCGCTTCCCACACCCACGGAGGACACTCCTGCAAGGCCACACCCACTTCCGAGCAGTTCGTGAAGGTGACGTGTCCTCACATATCAGATCTGCCTCTGCTCTCTCCACCTCTCCTTTACAGAGGTTTATCCCAGCAGCGCTTTCCCAGAAATGCTTCCATCTTACCTTCCGGTTAATAATCTGCCTCCTGGTAAGCCAGTCTGGGACATGTGGGGTCTCACGGTTGTATCGACCACAAAAAAATCTGCGAACTGCATGGTGTTGTCTCTCCTAGTCTATATTCCTAAAGAGCTAACTGCAGTAACTTAGCCTTGTGCCCATACAATGACTAGAAACACCTTTCTTGTGGTGCATATCATACACACACCCAAATAGTCTTTGGGACAGTGTAAAGCTTTCTTATAGGTGAGGCATTCACTGTGTACCTTTTTCAGAAATGCAGAAAGTTGAAGTCTGTCTGACTGAATCATATCTACTGAATCTGAACCTGCACAAGGTCACCAAGATTTATACCGACATTAAAGTCTGAGAAATGTTGGGCTATCAACATAATTAATTAATCAAGACAAATAACAAGCCTTAGCTGATAATTCCAGGTCTGCAGAATGTCTCCATAACACCTTGCTTAGAAGACCGAGGGAATGCCAGGTGACAGTATTTCTACTGTGTAGAGCTTGCATGCTAGGAAGCAGAGAGAAATCAAATCAATATGCATAATGCAGTAGGGGGTGTAAACGGGTCATTAAAAATAAAGTGGGGTAAAGGGAAGGGGAGAGTGGGTTGCATTTAAATGTCTTGCAGAGGTGGTGATAAGAAGGCGCTGAGGCGGGTCAGGCAGCACAAGAGTTGTCTAAACTAAGTGCAAGGACACAAAAGTGAATTTAGAGGAATGAGAGAGATGCAAAGTAACTGGTGCGGTCAGGGTCATAGAGGCAAGAGGGACGATCTCTTGATGAAAGACTACTTAGTGATGTGTCCTTTGAAATTTCATTTTTAAAATGGTCATGTGTTGTTTTTTTTTTTTCTTGTGGTGGTGGTAGTTTGTTTTTGCTAAGAATAAAGTGCTTAGCCAAGCACATTGGGTTTGTGTTGTGGAAGTCTGACCCAACTGTCTTGAAAACCAGAAGTTTAAGTTCCGCATGACCAAACTGGTGGGAACTGGAGAAGGATTTTTTTTTTTTTTTTTTTTTTTTTTTGGTAACTTTTCTAACAACACCCCAGGCTCCAAGACGCCTCACGCTGAGAGATGAGACAAGCATGGTGTCTGGTACTGGACTGAGGCAAAAAAATCTGCAACCCCAGGTTACTACATAAACAGAAAGAGGAACTGCGGAAGGTAGTGTCAAGCTGAAAGAAGGTAACGTTCGGGTCAGGGTTTCACGCGTATCCACAGTCCAGGTCCTGAATACAGAGATGTAGTCTACAGTTTCAAGTCTCATGCTAGTCCACCCCTCCTCCAATGTAGTGTAAACTCTTCGCCCACGCTGCGCTCTGTATAGCTCCCCTAACCAGACCGCGCCTATTCCCGGTGTCCAAGTGCATTAAGATCCGCCAAGACCCGCCTTCTTGTGTAGACCCCGCCTCACACCCCCAACCTCCAATCAACTCTAAGAAACCGGCTATTGGTTCCGCCTCTCTGCCAAGACCCCGCCCTGAGAACGCCCCCTGACGAGCTGCCTTTTACCCTTTGCCCGGTAAGGTTCCGCCTCCCCTTAGCCACGCCCCCACAGACCGGGCTGGTCTCTGCGCTTCGGCTTTGGCCCCACCCAGATCCCCAGGACTTGGCTGCTGAGCCGCGGCGGACGTGACGCCAGGCCAGGCCACGGGCGGCGCGGGTACCCGGTCGGAGGTGCCCCTCGCTCAGGGATGGGCCGGCAGGCTGCAGCTGGCAGGATGGTTCTGCTGCTGCTAGTCCTGATGCTGTCCGTGAAGGCCGGGAGTGGAGCGTCGTTGAGCACCGAGGATCCTGAGCCACCCTCGGGTAATCTCTCCGAGCCGCTGCGGGCAGGGGCGGGAGGCCAGGCCAGAGGCGCCCGGCTGGGAAGTCCCCGCGGTCTGGCTGCGCCGCCCTGGGCAAGGCAACCCGGAGTCTTGGAACCAAGGCGGCGCCGGGGTCTCCGCGGTTTACACTCCGCTTTCGGCTCTTTGCCAACACAACCCAAATCTGTGATCTGCTTTACAGTTAGTTTCCAGGGCAGCTGTTTGGCATTGTGTGTACAATTCACTACTTACAGACTTTATTTTCGGTCTGTTGTCCAGATCCTCTGATGGAGAGAAGAAAGGGGGTGACAGTTGATTCTAAGAGATTCTGATTTGTTAGTCTGGCTTTTAAGTATGAAAGTGTTGAGATGCAAGGGTTCTTCTCATAGCTTAATTCCTTGGAGCCTTTGATTTCATCTGCTTATATATATTCCCAGGACATGTATTATATGCTGGGGATAGTTCTTCATGATTAGAACTCTGGAAACAGCAATAAAACTTTTCATGCACCCCCCTCCCCCACCCTGCTCACACCCCCCAATCTTGAGTGTCTGAGAAGTTTCCAATATCCAGCTGCTGGAAGGCATGGGGAGTCCTTGTTAACTCTCAGGCGAGTTCCAGCGTTGAACCCCCAGTTATGGTTTCCAGGAGCTCCAGTTAAGTTGCCTTGATCTTCAAAGGTCGAGGAAACAACTATTCACAGTAGCTAGGAAATAACCACCTAGATGTCAGATGAAGAGAATGAGCTGCAAACTGAAATTCCACTTAGCTTGAGAGAAAAAAAGGAATCATAATTGCAGGACCATGGAATTGAAAATAGTGTTAATTGTGTTACAGCCAGATTCAGAAAGACACATGCCATGTTTTCTCATGATAAGGAGACCCCAGATATGTGTGTGTGTAGGAGACCAAGAGAGAGGGAGGAAGAGAGCTTAAGGAAGGAGAGTTTAAAACAAGCAAAAGCAGGGTAATAAAACTCATGGGACATTAGTGCCGAAGAAAGGGTTCTTGGACTCTTGTGGGAAGCAGGTGGCCAGAAGAAACAGGCAGGGGCAACTGAGGGATGCATTAGAAACAATAATGGTGTGTATGCAATATGTATGAAAATGCCGTATTAAAACCTTGTACTTTAGTAATTTAAAAATTTTAATTAAATACAGGATGCACATATGAAGAAAAAAAATCAAGCGAACAAATTCTTAGTCATCCTTAGGATAGACATAGTTCCAAGGACTGGGAAGACATAGTTATGACTTATTGAGTGCTGGGCACTGTCTGTTTTCACATAACAGATCTATTTCCACAGCCACCGCTGCTGAAGGTGCTGCTGGTATCTGCATGCACAATGAGGCCATGGGGCTGCTCAGAGTGGTAGGGGCCACTTACTAGGTGGTAGAGTACAAATTCTTAACCATCTCACCGCCAGCCATTACTTGGGGGAGTCGCCTGTCCCTGTGGGCCATTGAAGTACACTGTCATAAGAGAGTGAATTTACTTACAGGCTGCTGGAAATCAAGATGGGGTACCAAACCCCATCCAGGGGACTCTGGGAAGATTTTTCAGAGAAATGTAGCCCAGGCTTAGAACCAGAGATTTAGCGAGAATATGCTTGCAGGGGGTGGGGGGTATGAAGTGGTTTGCTCAGCTAGTGGGGGAGTTTTATCATAGACTGTGCGGCAGGAGAGAAATAGGAAATCACTGGAATTCTTGTGTGTAACAGCAAGGGATGGAAACATGGCTTTAGCTGGCTTAACTTGCAACAGAAGCTTACTGGCTCAGAGACTCCAAGCTAGAGTTAAGCAAAAAGTGAGATATCAGCTTGGCTTCAGGAAGTTGGAACACAAGAAGGCTACCACTGATGGGCAGTGGTCCTGCATACCTTTAATCCCAGCACTTGGGAGGCAGAGGCGGTGGATCTCTGAGTTTGAGGCCAGCCTGGTCTACAGAGTGAGTTCCAGGACAGCCAGGGCTTTACAGGGAAACCCCATCTCAAACAAACAAAGTGAAGGAGGAAGAAGGAGGAGGAGGAGAAAGAAGAGGAGAAGGCAGCTACCACGTACCATTTCTTATTTCTGGTGTTCTGGTTATTGGCAGATTCCCTACTTGGCAGGAATGGTGTGTGCTGGTAACCTTTGGGTTTTAAAATCTTGCAGCTTCTCCTGCCACAAGGAAATCCCAGAGGAAGGCTCATTTCCGTCACTTGGTTGGGTGCCAATCAAGTGGGCGGGATCTTTGTTGAAAGGTGTGGTGTGGAGGAATTCTCAGAAGGAGAAAGAAAAGCACACTATTCCTGAATGAAATTCAGGGCCTGAGCCACGAATATAATGTGCCCACCCTGCCTGGTGTCACTGGGTGGTGTGCAGGGTTAAAAATGGCTGTGTAATGGAGGAGAGGGGAAATCTTGGAGGAGTATTAAGGAAGTGGAGTCAGTTGGACTCTGACTGTGTGTGGGTGGAGAGAACAGCTGTCTGGCCCAGGGCAGAGCCTGAGACCTGGAGCCAGGTACTTTCTTCTGCTTTGGTTCCTCCTCTGCGTGACTCAAGAGTTCGCATCCCCTATGGGAACACCTATGCTCTTCTGTATTGTACCCTAGCATTTTATAATTCAGCCTGTAGATTTTTGAGTACGTTTCTTTAGATTTTGCCGTGTCCCCCTCTGCTGTTTTTGTGTATTTTGTCTTGAAGTCGTATCTGATTATGTAGCCCAAACTTGCTTCAAACCGAGCTCTCTGGCTGGGATTAGAGGCCCAGGCCAGTACACCAAGTCCTTTTGCTTAACGTTAAGATTAAAGTGTAAACTTCCAACTCACAATCTCTACAGACTTTGAAAGATGACATTTTGATTCTAAAACAAACAAACAAGAATATCCCTAAGAGATTGAAAACACATATTTTTTTTTTTAAAAATGGCATCCAAAATTTAGCAACACACAGCAATAGTGTAAATTTTTACAAACTAGATGATCAATAAATGGTTTTGTCATCATTGTACGAGTAATGAGAATGAGATTTTGGACAGAACAAACTAACTTTCTGAGAGTAAGGATTTGGTTTGTGTGCAATTTTCTTGTGAAATGAGAATTTTATTTTAGATGTCCTAGGGATTCATAATCAAAATGCACGGTGTCCATTTTTTTCCCCGTCCAAGTTACAGAAGCGACTTGCTGTAGTTTACTATTCTGTTTTTGCCCTGGCTTTGTACAGTTGTGATAGAGCCTTAAAATCGAGCATTATTGCATGAAGTAGACAGTCTTAACCCTGTTTAAAAGTTCGAAGACTTCTGATATTCATGGCAATCTCTTCACTGTAATCCCCTGTAAATCAGACTGAAAAGGCAGATCACATGCTTCCGACATACAATGGCACAGGATATACATCACCATCTCAAAAGGGAGGAGGGGGAGCCTAGTGAGAAAATACTGGACCAAAGCAAGACCGAAAACCAGCAGGGTAAACTCCCAACTCTGCATCTCCATGTCTGATGTGGAAGCGCTCTTGCTGTTCAGATCTCCAACTCCTTACAGCTTTGGGGAGTGTAACACATTTCCCTTTCTTGGGCTGTTTCCGCTCTCTGTTAGCTCTCCTCAGCAGATAGACTTAAGGAAGGAAGATCATGGTTTGACTCGCAGTCTAAGGGGTGCAGTTTATCACGGTAGAGAAGGTATGGCAGCAGGGAGGAGGAGTCAGCTTTTCCCACTGAGCTCAGTCAGGAAGACAGAGGCCGGCATGACCCTCACTCCTCCCCCACCGCTTCTCCTTTGATTCAGTCTGGGACCCCTTAAAGCGGTGGTTCTCAATCTTCCTAACGCTACGACCCTTTAATACAGTTCCTCACATTGTGGCGACCCTGGCCATAAAAGTGTTTTCTTTGCTACTTCATAACTGTAATGTTGCTACTGTTATAAATCAGTGTAGATATTTTGGGAGATTGAGGGTTGTCACAGGGGTTCCGACCCATGGGTAGAGAACTGCTGTCTTTGAGTGATACCTCCTGTATCCAGGGTGGGTCTTCCCTCCTCAGGTAAACTTTTCCAGAAAGCACCCTCACAGACACATGCAGAGGTGTCTTTCCTGGGTAACTCTAAATATATTCGAGAGGACAGTAGAGATTAGCCATCACAGCTCATAGCATGATGGCGTTTACATAATTCAAAATGAATCAGAACCTCTCCTATATATTTTCAATAAAAGCACGTCCTGTAAATTTGCTTTGATTGAAATAATTCATCACCTGCTCTACTGACTTCCTCTTTTATGAACACCTGTCTGTCTAACATGTCTGTCTAACGTCATCACATAAGGTTTTCTGTTGTTGATGTTAGTTTCTTACTGTGGTCCCTTTTGTTTTTGAATCTCTTACAGTGCCTGTACCAACGAATGTTCTAATTACGTCTTATAACTTGAACCCTGTGGTATGCTGGAAATACAAGAACACGTCACAGACTCCTCTTTTTACTGTACAGGTAAAGATGTATGCGTAAGTATTATTCATTTATTATTTCTATTTTGTTTTATAGGTTTTTTTTTAAGATTTATTTATTTATGTATGTGAGTACACTGTTGCTGTGTTCAGACACTCCAGAAGAGGCATCAGATCTCATTACAGGTGGTTGTGAGCCACCATGTGGTTGCTGGGATTTGAACTCAGGACCTCTGGAACTGCAGACAGTGCTCTTAACCGCTGAGCCATTCCTCCAGCCCCTCTATTCTGTTTTAATCTGAAACCTTGCACATTCTGTCATCCCTGCTACTGTCATCCCTTCTTCCCACTCACCCAAAACTTTATCAACTGTCTGTAGATGACACAAAGATGCTAAGGGGACGGACTGGTTCTTCTCAGTGGTAAAGCAGAAACACTACTAACTCCCAAGATTTCGCTCTAGTCCCTTAGTAAACTGAGATTTATTAATTGTTACCAAGGAGGTAACCACCACCTTGACACCTGTGAGGGCAAACACCACTTTGACAGTAGGTTGACAGTGTCTTGTGTAAGAAGGAACCAAACTGAAGCCGTTGTGAATAAAGCTGCCATTTTGAATAGGGGTCAAATAAAGCTTAGGTGCCCAAGACCTCCCTGGGTAACTGCTTGACAGGGAGAGATCTATAAGTGAAAGACTGACATCCGGCTTGATATATGAATGCCAGGCAAGTCACTCTGCCCCTGAAGAGTTAACCAACCGATGAGAAGACGTTAGTGTACCACAAAGAAATGTTCTGAGAAAGGGCCCTATCACTAAATCCTCATTGGCTGAAAACTCATGACTGTAACTTGCTCAGACGTTTGTGGTTTGCAGACTTAAGAGCTCTGACATTCTGGCTCAAGATCACAGTTCAGCTTCCCCATCTGCGAGGCATCCCTGATTGATCAGCTTGATGGCAATACATTTTTCTGGTCTGCCTTGACCTGGTGTTTTAAGTTGTGTTGGATCTAAGCAGACCCCCATAACACTAGGAATAAATACTTACAGCTCAAGTGGACTCAAACGGAAAACAAGACTTCAAGGTGGATTGTCTTCTCATGATGTAATTGAGGTTACTATAAAGACAATCTTTTTATCTACCCTACGGATCATGGTCAGCGACTGTCCCAGATTTGGTATCACGCTCGCAGCCTGGTCTATTGTCAGAGGTGTTAGCATTCAATTCTATCCATTGTATTTTCTTTTAAGTAAATAACCTGTGGGACAGAACTCCATGAGGGATACCCTGTTCCTACACAGGTTCACAGATGTTTCAAGAGCTATTGTAACGCTGTCAGAGTTACCCTTGTTGCAGTGAAGCAACATGACCAAAGCAACATGAGAAGGAAAAGGTTTCTTCAACTTAAACACTTGGAAATCGCTGTTCATCAAAGGAATAGGTCAAGGCATGAACTTGAACAGGGCAGGAACCAGGAGGCAGGAGCTGATGCAGAGGCCATGGAGGGTGTTGCTTACTGGCTTGCTCCTCATGCATGGTCTGTTTTCTCAGAGAGCTCAGGACCACCGCAGCCCAGCGATGAGATGACACTACCCACAATGACTGGGCCCTTCTCCATCAATTGCTAATTAAGAAAGCATTAAAACTCTGAACACTGAGGTAGGCAGAGACCCTCATACACAATTAATGTGAATGCAAAATAGATCCTGTCCTGGGGGAAGGACTTGTAACGGACAAAACTTAAGCTGTTCACCTTGGCACATTTTTGTGGTGCTGGATATCAAACCCAGGGCTCTGTATGTGCTGGGCCAGATGTCTGCCTCTGCGTTACACCCCAACTCCCATGTTGCACTGGTGTTTGTTGTATGTGTGAAAGCATGTTCCTGTGTACCCTGGAGTGTATTATGTATGTATGTGTGTATGTATGAGGAAGGTGGGACCAACCTCAAATGGATTCCTCAGGCGATATTTCCCTGGGGATTGCCAAGCAGGCTAGGTGACTGGCCAACAAACAGGGACCCATCTGTCTTTGCTTTCCTAGCGTTGAGACCATGAGCATGCACCACCGAACTTGTGGGATTTTGTTTTGTTTTGTTTTGTTTTGTTTTACACGGTTCCGGGGATTGAACTCTGGCCCTAATGCTTTGCATAGCAAGCACTTGATTGACTGAACTGTCTCACCAGCCAGTGTTTGCTTTTAGATCTGTTGATTCCACATTAGGAACGTACCGGTGAGATACACTGTTATAATAATACAGCTTGACGCTGACTAGAAGATTGGGCATATGGTTGTACAGAGATGGATTAACCAAGAGCTTTGTAGACTAGGAAGGGGATTTCTGTGGAACTAAATGTAGTGCTCTCCAGACTTTGTTGTAAATAGAAATAAAAATTAGGTTCTATAAGACATAAGGCCCATGCAGTGTACGCCTTTGGGGAAGAGATGAATGAAATGAGCTGTTGGTGTTGTCTTAGTCTGTAAACAGAGTGCAGGAAGAGAAACCCTGAAGCCAGTGTGTGAGATCAGCTTCCTGCAGAAATGGGTGACGATGTTGTGGGAACCTCACGTTGTGTTTTCAGAAATCCTGATTTCAGGGTTAAGCCAAGGAATGAAATGAAGATTTGTATGGAGATTTCAGTTAAGTTAGTTTGTTTGGTTTGAAGGAGTTTTGTTTGCTCTTTGTTGGGCTGAGGTCCATCTTGTTCAGATAAACAAGCATTCTGTATCCACGCAACAGCCCCGCCTGCAAAGACAGAAGGGTAATTAGAAAGTTTCCCATGTGGCTGGCAGATGCTGGGGACACCTCAAAGAGATCCGATAGGCATTTGAACTAGGCTCTGACTGACCAAAGGATGGGACAGCCTAAGCAGCAATATTAATACCAACATAATAATAAGAAAGAAACCCATATCTGTATTTTCATTAATAATGAAGTTGGGATAATGAAAAGCTCTTGTGTGGACAGAAACTTCTAAAACGTTAAGTTTTGGCAAGTGAACCTGATACCCCAGGTGTGGTCTTCCTGTAATACCTGTACATTTTACTAGAAAGATAGTTCAAAAAGAAAACGAAACAAAAACTGGCCACAGTGAAGAGCTTTGTAATGTGTTTGATTTTGTAATTGATTCGCATCTTTATTAACACGATCCATAACAGCTTCGTAAGCAGAGTTTAAAATTTAAATATGAAATAGATTGTATGGATCCTGTGTCTTGTAAGGAACTTACGGCAAGGGTTAAGTACGCCTTATCTCAAATGCTTGGGACAGGATATTTCCTATTTCTTGCCTTTTTCAAATCTTGAAAAGTTCACACACGCACACTCACACACTCACACACACACATATATGTATATATACACATATACACACACACATATATATATAGACACATATATATGTATACACACATATACACACATATATACACACATACACACATATACAAACACACACACATATATGTATACACACATATACACATATATATACACACATGCACACCCACATATACAAACATACACACACACACACACACACACACACACACACACACATATTAGGGGTGGGAGTTGAGTCATATATACTGTATCTACATATAGCCTGAACGTAACTCATAATTTTTATGTTGTTTGATCCATTTTGTAAGTAGGATGTTTTGTAAGCAGTGAACCCAGGGCTTTGTACATGCCCACAAAATTTGTCTGCCAGCTACTTTCCTAGTCTCTATGATCTTCTGAGTAATGAATTTCATACGTGGAACAAGCAACTTTTCCTGATGCTTATCTTTCTCGGTGACATCATCTGGGTGCTCAGAAGGTGTGCACTGTAGAGCCATTTGAGTTCCAGATGCTGGAAATGTACCTCTAATTCAAGAATAAGGTCTCTCTCTTTCTTCTGCCTTCTTAGTCCTGTTTTAACTCAGCCCTTCAAAGAAACTGACTGGATGAAAACCAGAACGTGGGTGGGTAGCCAAAGTTTGTGTGACGGTAGGATTTAGCTTGTGTCTCTTCCCTTTCGTTTCAGGAATAACTGGGCTGATACCTGCACTGACATTTCTGATCATTGCTGTAACATCTATGAAAAAATTTTGTATCCTGATCTATCTGCCTGGGCCAGAGTTAAAGCTAAGGTCGGACAAAAAGAATCTAACTATGCCCGGTCAGAAGAGTTTACTATGTGCCGAAAGGGTGAGTAGATTGCACACACAGGTAACTTTGCTTTTTTCTTTTTTTACATTTTTTATTGAATATATTCTTCATTTACATTTCAAATGTTATATCCTTTCCCGGTTTTCCCACTCCTAGAAAACCCCCAACCAATCCTCCCACCCCTGCCTTCAAGAAGATGCCTCTCTACCCAACCCACTCTCACCTATCCCCCTCCTCCCCCTCCTGCCCCCCCCCACCTCCCCACCCCTGATTTCCCCACTCTGGGGCATCTATCAAGTCTTAATAGGACCAAGGACCACTCCTCCCACTGATGCCCAATAAGGCATTCCTCCACCACACTCGTGGCTGGAACCATGCATACCCTTTGGTAGATGGCTTAGTCCCTAGAAGCCCTGGGGGGTCTGGGTGGCCAACATCATTGTTCTTCCCATGGGGCTGCAAACCCCTTCAGCTCCTCCAGTCCTCCCTCCAACTCCTCCATTGGGGACCTCGTGCTTAGTCCAATGGTTGGCTGTGAGCATCCGCCTCTGTATGTGTGAGGCTCTGGCAGGGCCCCTTCAGAGACAACCATAATAGGTTCCTTTCAGCTCGAACTTCTTGTTATCCATAATAGGGTCAGGGTTTGGTGACTGTTTACAGGATGGATCCCCAGGTAGGACAGTCTCTGGGTGGCCTTTCCTTCAGTCTCTGCCCCACATTTTGTCTCCGTAATTGTTCCTGTGAGTATTTTGTTCCCTTTCTCAGAAAAACCTAAACACCCACACCATGGTCTTCCTTCTTGAGCTTCCTGTGGTCTGTGAATTGTACCTTGTTTATTCTGAGCTTCTGGGCTAATATCCACTTATCATCAGTGAGTGCATTCCATGCGTGTTCTTTTGTGATTGGATTACCTCACTCAGGATGACACTTTCTAGTTCTGTCCATTTGCCTAAGAATTTCATGAATTCATTGTTTTTAGTAGCTGAGTAGTACTACATTGTGTAAATATACCACATTTTCTGTATCCATTCCTCTGTTGAAGGACATCTGGGTTCTTTCCAGCTTCTGGCTCTATAAGGATTTAAGTTGTCTCAGAAAGCATCACTGAACTGGCCTTCAGTTTGCCACTTTAAGACTGCTTAGCATGCAGTCCATTCAGATCCTGACCTGTGCTGCTTGGCGCTGGAGGACAGCAGCCTTTCCCTATCCACTATGAAATTCATTTCAAAGTTACTTCGCTGAGGACTTGGCCACTGGGCTCCTTCCTCCTACCTCCCTTAAATCCTTGGAGCCCTCGGAAGCATAAATACCAACATAATGCATTAACACTTTTAGAGTTTCAGCAGGCTATGGTGGTCCCTACCTGTAAGGGAACAGGCGGGAGGCTCAGGTAGGGAAGATTAGGAGTTAGTGAATCCTTTGAAGCGGTCCAAAGAGAAACAGAAGTGTAGAGTCTTTCATGTCTCTGAGTCCAAAGTTCTCAGCTCTTTGCAGTCTCCGCATCTTACCCTATGACTTACTGACCTCAGCTCCCACTTCCAACTCCAGAGTATCCAGTTTCAGTTCTACTCTGGTGGGGCATCCCACCTTCACCCGTGCCCTAGCCTGCTGGCCCTTATTGTGTCCCTTCCAGATCCCCTTCCTAGCTCACCCTCTATGACGGTCATGTCCATGTTTCGTGTCTGTAGGGTTCACTGCCTGGGTTCTAGCCCAGCCTTTCTGGAGTGCTCCAAGCTTTTCATGAGCCCTTCCTTTACTTGCTTTAGGTATTTTTTATTTTCTGGATCCATCCGATATGTGCCATCATCATGTCAGATTTATCCGTCACAGATTTATCAAGGACCTACTGTGCCCCAGAAAGTATGCCAGGGATACACTCAAGAGTCAACACCAGAGCTGGGTAGAAGGGAGTATGTGCTCAGTGCGTATGAGAAGCACACACCAGCGTCCACTAAACAACCTCACACACCAGAGACACACAGAATATGTCCAGACTACTTGAGTCTGCACTTCTGATTTTCAGAGGAAAGAAGTGAACCATTAGCAAACTTTTATAGAACCATCCTGCCAGACATCCATGGATGTTAAAAGACACTGGGTTTCAGTGAGGAAGAGAACTAAGTACCTTTCTAGGAGCTGTACAGATGTCTCAGTGGTTAAGACCATTGTCTGTTCTTCCTGAGGACCTGGTTCAAATCCCAGCACCTACATGGCAGCTCACAACCATCTCTAACTTCAGGTCCAGGGAATCCAAAACCTTCTTCTGACCTCCACAGGTACCAGACATGCATGGAATGTAGATACACATGAAGGCAAAGTACTCATACACATAGAATGTTAGATAGATAGAGAGAGAGAGAGAGAGAGAGAGAGAGAGAGAGAGAGAGAGAGAGAGAGAACCTTTTCAGAAACAGTTTTTAGAAAACAGGTGTCTTAAGCTACAAAAATAAAGGAGAAGGTCTTTATTTTGCGTGTTTATGTGGTGGTCGGGTGCTGGAGAATGAACCTTGGGCCTTACATTGCTTGACAAGTCCTCTACCACTGAGCTTCACCTCCAATCTGCTGTTACTATGTCGACACTAACTTGCCTAGGCTGGTTTCAAACCATTCTCAGCTGCTCTTCCGCTCTGCCCTTCTCATGGCAGGGATAATAGGCCTATCCCACCAGTCCAGCCTTTCCTCTTCTAAAAAAGCAACATTTATCCCTAATGGTCCTTTCCTAAAGACAAAATCAGAGGTGAAATTAAATCACCAAGGCAGAGTTTAGGTAAAAGCGCTTCTTGTCTGAGATTTACCAGGCTTTGTATTCTCGGAATGGCTTGGAGATCTTTGCAGGTGTTTGGATGTATCCGCTGATTTGGGTAGATTTAGTAGCCGTGCTGGGAGGAATTACACTTTCTTTCCCTTTCTCTCCAGGAAAAGTTGGACCGCCTGGCCTGGACATCAGAAGGAAGGAGGACCAGCTCATTGTGCACGTGTTTCACCCTGAGGTCATTGTGAACGGAAAAAGTCAGGGAACCATGTATGGAGATGGAAATACCTGTTATACATTCGACTATACTGTGTATGTCGCACATAACAGGAGTGGGGAGGTGAGTGCCTCCCGGTCATCGTCCTCAAAACTAGCAATTGGTCTGTCGTTTGTGCAAGCTGTTCTCATAAACCGTAATGAAGGCACACCATTCATGGGGATGCAGATAAGAGTCATGGATCATAGATTCTGCTAATAATAATAATAATAAAAAAACCTACATAAATACTATTGAAAGGACCCGATATGGAGTTAATCGCCTACACTGGCCAGATGAATGCATTTACGTTTCGCTTTGCCTGTTTGGTTGCTGGCCGACTCTCAAACATTACTCTCTCTGTATACCTGTTCCTCTCCTGGTAAGAAGACTATCATCTTAGGATTTTTCTTTTCCCTCACTGATAATATGCAGAATGTAAAATAATATACAGCTGTGATATCTCAGTTATTTTTGAAAGATAGCAGTACAACTACAGCAGAGCCATGACCATATCAATCTGGCAGCTCTGTGGAGTCCACACTTCGATTCAAACTGTGCTCCCCGCATTCTGTACATTGCCTTTTATTTATACAATATTTATTAAGTCCATACTATGTGCCTTCTAAGTACTCAGAACTACAGAAGTGAACAGTACAGACAAAACTCGGGAAAATCCCAGGGCCGCAGGAAAAGGCGTGGGCAGCCCACAGGGATAGAGTGGTGGCCTTCGGTAGAGAGGTCAGAGAACCCTCCAGGGAAGCTGGGGCTGGAGTCTATGCTAGGGGTAGAGGCTGATCCCTGCGGCTATACCTAGGGACATCGTTGGAAGCATAGGACCTAGGAAAGACAGAGGTACAGTCGGCATATGGGGACAGCAACACAGGGCCAGTGGGTTTGGGGAGAGCGGTGTGGGGACAGGGGGAGACAGCAGGCTTTGGAGAGGGTCACCGTTGCTCTTTCTCCTGAAAGGCTGCTTGCGCGTGGCTCATTGGAAGTAACCTGTGCTTTCCCAGAGTGCCCTTTACCTTCTCCATCTGCTCTTTGGGTTCCGGGGTTGTCACCTCCTCTTCGTGTTGTTTCCACACTCAGCAGGTTTCTTCATTTCCTGTGGTCCAGTTGGTGTTCCTTGTCCCTTCTGGGATTCCTCACGCTGTACTTAACTCCTCGCTCGGTTAAGCTTCTTACCTCTCATCTGCGCGAGATTGCTAGGCGTATTCAATGGACACCGTGATACACGCGTTAGTCATCTGAACAGTTGCTTCTGCTCAGCTCTGGGGACAGCAGACAGGGCATCACAGCAGGACCCTTGTTCTCTCTCCCGTTCTTCCACTGGCAGCCAACCTCATGACCAAGGCATGCACACCAAGCTATACACCGTTATCACACGAGATTTCATCTCAAACCAGAGCAGAAACAGGAGAGTCGTGCTTTTGGGGCGAGGGGTCTCAATACATTTCAAGCACATGACCTAAGGGCCTGTGTATTCCTGGTTGTCTCATCCCTATGACCACAGATCTGACAGAAACACCATAAAGGAGTAAAGATTTATTTTGACTTTGGGTTTCTGAGGGCTCAGTCCATGGTCACCTTGCTGCATATCCTGGAGCAGGACACCATGGCAAGCAGCAGTGTGTGGCCAAGGAAATGAAATGTTTCCTGTAAGAGAATGAGGCAGGAGAGGCCAGGACAAGGCCCCCTCGAGGGCTAAACCCCAAATGATGAACTTACTCTAGATAGACTCCACTTGTAAAGCTTTCCAAGACCTCCTAAGACATTACTACCAACTGAAGACCTAGACCTTTGTTCATGAGCCTGTAAGGGACATTTTATACTCAAAGCGTAACTTCCCGCGAGGGCCTGTCTCTTAAAGACCTCAGGCAGGCGCACCCCCAGTATTGCCCCCCAGACACCCTTTAATACACTGGCCTTCCCTGTTCCCAAGCCAAGCTGGCCAAGCTGCCTTTGTGTGTCTGGGCCCCAGCACAGGCGATCATGTGCTGTAGCTGGTGGAAGGGCTGAGCTCCGATTGCACAAGGGACCACCACGTCAGTCAGCCATGTTTATGTGTTTACTACACGGAAAGCCTGTATGGAGCCTTCAGGCAGCTGCCTTCAGATGCTTCCTGTGAGATGCTTTTCTTCTCCCCGCTGCTGCTGCTAGGACTCTAGGAACTGGAGAAGCAAGTACTGGCGGGTTCCACAGCCAGCTGGACACTTAACGTTCTTCAAGTTTTAAACAATGCTGTTCCTGTACATGCTATCTTTCCAGATGTACGTTCTCATACTGTGCTGACGTCACAGGCTGACCCATTATTTGCTGTCGAAGCTGGCTTTAATTTCATATTCACACTCTATTGCCTTCCTTCACTGTTTAACTAAGACAGATGCAATGGTTTTCCCCTGAGGTTAAAGAAGACATACACTTTCATATTGTTTTTCCATGTAGATCCTACATACAGAACATAAGATCGAAGAAGAAGAAGATTGTAACGAAACTCTGTGTGAGTTAAACATCTCCGTGTCCACACAGAAGTCTAGTTACTGTGTTTCAGTAGATGGACTCTCATCTTTCTGGCAAGTTAAAACAGAAAAATCAAAAGATGTCTGTATCCCCCTTTTCCATGACGACAGAACAGGTAAGTTCTTGCCTTTCCCCAGTTGAAGAGAGTGCTGAGGTAGGGCCGTGTGAAAAGAAGCAGGCCAATTTCTAACTTAAGCACATGACTTTAATATATATATATATATATATATATATATATATATATATATACCCAATAGCCCCTTTCCCCAGAGAAGCTCAAAATTAAAACAAGACAGTTTCTCTGGCATTGAAGTGTATGTACTACAGCAGCCAACTTAAAAAGCCACCAGAGGGCTGGTGTCCTTGACCCCAGGAAGAAAAATTACACAACAAACAGATAGAATTATCTATGGAAATCTCTCTATTCCAAATTGTAATTTGGAAATGTGTCACCTTGAGAAGAGTCAGAAGAGGACCATGGAGATAGATGTCACGGTGGATGAAGGCAGCAGCCACCAAGACCCATGGCTCAGATGGGTGCCGGACACACACATGGAAGGGACCCCCCCCAGCTTGTCCAATGGCAACTCATGGGCTCGCATGCACATGCACATCCACACACATCCATTAAAATGTAGCCTGTTTTTCAAGTCAGAAGAAACAATTACCCTCAGCCCTATCGTGAGGCAGTGTGGCGCCCTCTCTGCACACTGATGTTCTCTGGGGTTTGTCTGTGCAGTGCGTGTGTACTGCTTGTGCTCTTCCCAGTTTAAAAAGGTAACTATCCCCACAGAATGCTTTAGCAATGCACTTCCTCATGCCCGTTGAACCCCTAAGACTTACGTGCTATCAACGCTGATTTTAATTCATGTTCACTCTATCCATATTTTTCCTTCAGTGTTGACTAGGATAAATGCAAAGATGTAATCCTCCCTCTAGACTAAAAAACCCAAGCACTTATATAATATTTTAAAATATTTTCTCATTTTGTTTTAAATGCTTCATTAAGATTTTGTAACTTTAATAGTGCTTTATTGTACTTCATAAGAATTTTAGAATCTATAAAACTTTAAAAATAAACTTAAAAGTTAATTTTTCCTATTTTCAATATTTTTTTTTCTTTTTGCGATAGCTTTCCTATGCTAAAAAAGAAAAAAAGTAGCATTTTTTTTTTCTTAATTCAATTGACTTTAAAGAAAAAAGTAGCCGGGCGGTGGTGGCGCACGCCTGTAATCCCAGCACTTGGGAGGCAGAGGCAGGTGGATTTCTGAGTTCGAGGCCAGCCTGGTCTACAGAGTGAGTTTCAGGACAGCCAGGGCTACACAGGGAAACCCTGTCTCGAAAAAAACAAAAAAACAAAACTAAAACTAAAAAACAAACAAACAAACAAACAAATAAACAAAACAAACTATGACAGGCAGCTGAAAAAGAAAAAGAAAAAAAAAAAAAAAAAAGACGTGTTATGCAACCTGCCAAGAAAGAAAATCAATCGGTGATGGTAAGGGATTCAGAGGAGCAGGACTGAACTGAGTTACCGGCAGTGTCACCAGAATTTATTTCTTCCAAGGAGGGGGACTAAGGGGAAGTGTCACCCTGGTAGCTCCCTGCCGTGGACTGTGGAATGGATGTTTAAGGAGATATTCCAGCTACTTCTTGCCATGGCGGTGTAGCCCAGGATGCCTGTCACCTCATAGTCAGTCATTCTCTGCTTTACCAACAGTCGTAGCTTCTGTTTTTTGATGGTCTGTGTCTGCTGGAGAAAAGAGCTTCACTTGTCTGGGTGCAGGAAGCATGCGTGTTCAGAAGAGCCAGGAGCTATAGTGGTTTGGGGAAGTGGCAGTAGCAGGGCCTCTGGCTCCGAGGGCCTCCTCAGACACGGGTAGTTGGCCAGATGTCCTGTGTCCAGTGGCAGGCGTGAATGCCATCCTGTCAGCCAGCCTTACGTTCCAGCTCAGCGGCTGTTGCTTACCCCCCAAGATAGCAGCACCATGGCTTCAGCGTCATGGGTGTCTCGCGACGTCGTTCGGTCCCTGTTGTGTCTCGTAAATGTCGTGGTTGGTAGGACTACCGATTGATTTTCTGTCTTGAGGGCTGCAGCCCTGGGAAGAGTCGGATCTCCGGCTGCGACGCACACGGAGTTTTCTCGCACGTTGTGCGGTGTGTACCGGTGTTCTGATGATACCGCCGTGTGCATTTACTGAAGAACGGCAGTGAGACTCGTGATGCGGAAGAGCAGTGTCCTTGACTCCTAACCCGTGGTTGTTCCTTTTTGTTTTTAGATTCGATCTGGATTCTGGTTGTTGCTCTTCTTGGCGCCTTTACAATAGTCGTCCTGGGACTTGCATGTTGCTATATTAAGAAGAATCCATTTAAGAGAAAAAGCATAAAGTTACCTAAGTCCTTGGTAATACCCTTAATTATTTATTTAATTATAGATGCTAATGTATTAATTTAACCTTTTTTGACTGTCCCCTCAACACTCAGTATCATTAAGGAAAACGATGCCTGATTAATAGCATTCCGTTTAACCTTATTGCAGTTCTCTTCACTAAAACCTGCCACACACCCCAGGCCTCACATATCTTTACTGCGTACCAGGTACCTTTGGATGTTTTTCAGGATAAGAACTGACAAGTTTAGTAAAGAGCTAAAGGTCTCCAGGGAAGAGACGACAGAGGTTCAGTCAGTGTTAAGTGTCAGTGAAACAGGTTCAGAGCCAGAGGCAAAGACCTTGCCGTGCTCTGAAGCAGGGGTTAGCTATGATTCTCCAGGCTGTGGTGAAGCTTTAGTCCTAGGAGCAGCATGCGGAAGAGCCAGCCCACGGCCCCCAAAGGCTCCAATACACAAATACTTCACTGCACTTGGAGTTTGGAAGAAAAGATGGCCCCGAAGGAAACTCACATTTGATATTTAAGTGTAGTCACGCTCCAGTCTCTTGAAAGGATTTAAAGAATGCTTGAAGTTGATGTAAAGATCACACACTGATTCATACATGACAAGAATAGCGTCCCAGGTGTTCAAAGGGCGCAGTGGCATTTGCTATAATAAAACTGTCTCTAAGGTGGCTATCAACTATCATCATATTTTTAACCTTTAATAAATTCTATTTAAAAAAAAAAAAAGACAAGCTGAGTATGGTAGCTCGCAACTTTAATCCCAGCACTCAGAAAAGAGACAGACAGATCTCTGTGAGTTTGAGGCCACCTGCTTTACATATCAAATTCCAGGCCAATAAGAGCTACATAGTAAGACTTTGTCTATACATACATACATTACATACATATGTACATACATGCATACACACACACACACACACACACACACACACACACACGATGGCTCATATCTGAGGTTCTAGCACTTGAGGGGTAAAAGGACAAAGTGTCACCAAGGAGTTCAGGGCCATCTAATGCTTCGTAGTAACTTTAAGACCAGCTTAGGCTACATGAGACCCTGTCTTCAAAAACTCAAAATCATTAAGAAAAAAATGGAATGAGCTTATTTTAATTATGTTTCCTGAAATATATTCTTTTCTTTTTAGCCTCGCCCACCCCCCCTCCCCATTTAACGGACGTTAAGTTCACTAATTTTCTCTTTATTCACTTTCTCTCTCCGTAGCTCTCTGTGGTAAAAAATGCCACAACGGAGACAAAACCAGAATCCAAGTACTCACTTGTGACCTCGTGCCAGCCAGCGGTCCTCGAGAACGAGACGGTGATCTGTGAGGAGCATTTGTCCACAGTGACAGTACCAGACGGCCTAGGAGCGGAGCATGAAGAACTTTCAAAAGAGGCAGAGGCTCTGACCGCTGACGGAAGCACTCCTGCCATGGCCCCCGACAGCCCTCCGACTCCGATACAGAGAGGCAGTTTCTCCCTGTTCAGCTGTCACGAGTCAGACCCCTGCAGCCTCACCACCCAGTCCAGGAACGGCTCTGACAGTGGCCTCATGGGATCAGGCAGCTGCATTTCTGACTCTGAATCGCTCTCAAACAACAACTCTGAAACAGAGGTGCCAGGGCAGGACCTCTCACCTGTGCGCAAGGTCCCCACTTCTGGCTATGACAAACCCCACGCGATTGTGGACGTGCTTGTGGACGGTGGTGGAAAGGAGTCTCTGATTGGGTATAGACTCGCAGGCGATGCCCAGGAACTGTCCTAAGACCTCCGGAGACCTGCCCGCAGTGAAAGAACTGACTTCTCAGGCAGTTTCTCTGCTTTGATTTCACGAAAGAAGTTATACGTTAGCTAATACTAACCACACAGAATATCCGATTTAGATACATGAATAAGGAACCTGTGGGCACTGCTGGGTCTACTCTGCAAACGCCAAGGCTGTCAAAGGAGTGTATTGCCCGTACGAGCTCCTCTCTGGGAGGGCTAGTAGCCATGAGTTTTCCTCTCCTAGCCTCGTTCCCTGCAGCCTTACCGCCTCACGGCACTCAGTGGGCCGTTTTTTTTTCACACGCCTTTGTATTTGTGAGTTCATGTATATAATATGTTTACATGTTTCACTTTAAAGGGAAAGCTGAAAGTTACTCAAAGATGGACGTAAAGTCGACGATAGCGTTTGGGGAGAGCACAACTGTAGGAACTTGTACATATTTTTTTATGGAGCATTACTTTTATTTTTAAGTAAAGTGTTTTGAAAGCAAAACTCATTTAGATATTCATTTATTGAAGCACTCGGGCAGCCTTCCATAGTTATTGGCATATTTTCATCTATTACTTGATGATATGTATTAGCGCTTTAGAATTATTTTTAGCATAGATATACACACACGTATATATGCTAAATATACTTAAATTTTAGAATTTAAGTAATTCTAAAAATAACCTCCTCTTTTAAAATGGGTCAGGGGGTGGAGAGGTGTCTCAGTGGTTAACAGCACGTGTTGGTCTTTTTGAGGACTGGGGTTCATTTCCAGCACCCAAATGTGGGGATTCACAACCATTTTATATATATACATATATATACACATATGTATATGTATATGTATATGTATATGTATATGTATATATACAGGCATACGTTCAGGGGAAACATTCATACATGTGAAATCTCAAATTCCTTATAGGACAGGGCACTTATGTCTATTTTTCAGTACATAATAAGTAGCTGATGAATAAAAGCTACTTGTTTCAAGTCGTTCAGAAGGAAAAGCAGATTTCCCCGGTCAGTAGAGGCCCTAAGGAGCTCTCCCCACAGAGTGAGGGAGAAAGCCTTGAGAAGAGAGTTGTACAGAAAGAGAATGCTTAGCCAGAAGCCACAGTGTCTGTCTGACAAGAGGCCTTGAAATCACTAAGGTAGGAGAAATGTAAGATCTGGGCTGGTGATTATCACAGCACGTGTGTGTTAGGACCTGAGCTCAGGTCCTCATGGCACACAAGGCGGGTCACACTTGCCTACAACCCAAAACAAGAAGCCTGGTGGGGGAGGGGGACTTCCTGGCTCTCACTGCCCAGCCTCCTAGCTGAGAACTGAGCATCAAGTCCAGGGAAGACTACGGTAAGCCGGAGAATTAGTGAGGAAGACACCACAAGTTAAGCCCTGGATTCCACCAGTGTTCGTACCTGCACACACGTGCACATCCATGTTCATGCATGATCATACCATGCCAAAAGTTAAAAGCAAATAGTAATATCAAAATATTCATCTGCTCCCATGAATTAAGGAGCCACATTTTAAATGCAAATTTGTATTTAGTAAATGAGCCAAGGCAAATTCGAAGTGCGTCTTGACTAGAGGACTTAAGGTAGTGTAGGAGCATGCGCAGGCTCTGTGCAAATATTAGCCGCTTCTATACAAGAGACTTGAGCGGATGGCAGGAATCCTAGAAGCAATCTGTTCTTCTAAGAAGCTATTCCCAGGTGTTCAGAACATGTCTTTCTGCAGGTCACAATGGAGGACATTTTGCTCCTGACTAACTATCCTAACCTCTTTGCTAAAGCTTCTACTTACAGTGCTGTCCTCAGATGCCCACATTTATCATGTCGGATCGCCATCCCCCTGAACAGCAACTGTTCGTTAGTTCTGCGTGTCTATCACAATTTTAATTTTTAAGGCTTGCTTCTAGTGTCTATCAGAGCTCTCACCGTTGCAACAGACGCCTGAGAGAAACAATTCACGGGAGGAGAGATTTATTTTTGGCTCACGGCTTTGGGGGTTTGGCACCACGGTCAGCAGACACGGTTGCCTTTAGGTCTGTCGTAAAGCAGAAACATCAGGACCACTGCGCATGTCAAAACGACGTCTTGACAGCCAGGAAACAGAAAAGTAGCGGGATGGGCCAGAGCAGAAATAGACCGTTCACACTCATGCCTTCCAACGCCGTCCTGTTAGTTAACTCAGAAATCCGCCTGCATCTGCCTCCCAAGTGCTGGGATTGCAGGCGTGTGCCACTTAAGTATTTATTTTGTGTATGAGTACACTGTAGCTGTCCTCAGACATGCCAGAAGAGGGCATCACAGATGATTGTGAGTCACCATTGTGGTTGCTGGGAATTGAACTCAGGACCTCTGGAAGAGCAGTCACTACTCTTAACCACTGGACCATCTCTCCAGCCTCTAGCTGTCTTTTTTTTTTCTTTTAAGATCAACTGTAGACTTACAGACATTTTTTTTCTTTGCCAGATCCCACCCCCTCCCCCATTTGAAGTTCTTTTGGGATTTGAATCAGCATTCTATCACTATAATGTTTACTAATAACGAATAATTTTCTGTAGTTAAACGCTCCTAAGTAGGTATGGGGAAGATTTCCCTATTCAAGTCTCTTACCTCCCTTATTAGCTTTAGACATAAATCCTAAGCATAGGGCATTTCTTACCAAGCTTATTTTTAGCATGCTACTGTATGTTTTGTGTTGACAAATGGAATATTCTCTCACACTGAGGCTTATGAATGGCTTCATGTTTAGACAGAAGTACTGTCGTTTATTTTCACATCAAGTCATCTAACGCCTTCTCAGGGTCTCTGACTGGTTTCTGAGTATTTGCACTTTCACAGGTTGGAGCCTTTGCTGGAGGCTTCCGCCTTACCTCAGGGCAGCTTCCGGTGGGGGTGGGGGTGGGGTCCCAGTACCGAGCACAGCCGCTGCCTTCCCACAGCCTTGCCCTGTTGTGTAGTCTACACTTTATCTTTCAACCCACTTGCTCTTTTCGCTGTAAACCTGAATAAGAGTGCCAAACAGCAACTGCCTTGAAATTTCCTTGAAATTTCCTTCGCTAGACACTTTTCAAGTCTGCGACTTTGAAATTCAGCCTATCTCAAGGTCTCAGGAAACAGGCCAGAGGAAGCCAGATTCCGTGCCACATTCTAACCTCCTGAGCCAGGCCCCAGCAGTCTCCGTCCCTCTCCTCCTGCTGGTCTTCCAAACTCCCACGAAAGCCCATCGAGCAAGGCTTACAAGTTTCTAGGGGGTTTCCAGCCTGGATTTTCAAACTTTTCCACAATCCTCCCACAAACATTCTAAAGACCTAAAAAACAGTAGTCAGGTTTGTCATAGCAATGCCACTCTCAGGACCGACTAAGTGACAGCATGAATTACTTGTGTTGTAAATTAGGCTCTGCCAGCCTGCCTTTGTGCTTAAGTAATACCACCACTGCCAAATGCTGGGCATGTCCACCATGCAACATGGGAACCTTTGCAAAGGTCCTGGCCACCTAGATCTCTGTGGGCATCTTGTTCGTTCGTTTGTTCGTATGTTCGTTCGTTCATTCATTCATTCATTCTGTCTTTCTGTCTGTCTGCCTCCCTGTCTGTCTCCCTGTCTCCCTGACCGTCTGGCTGTCTGGTTCATGCCCCCACTCTGAGACACCCTTTCAATCTCTCAACAGATGTCTTGCTGTAAGTATAGTCTGTGGCGTGATCTCTGAGTATCACACCTTGGCCCCAAACTGCCAGGGTAACTTTTGCCCGCTTGATCCTAACGATGTTTGTACTCATGCGTACCCGGACAGAAGCAATTTGGGGAGGCAGTCTTTGTTTGGCTCACAGGTTGAGCGGATACATTTCCATCACAGCATGGAAAGATTAGTGGGAAGAACAGCCCTAGACACACTGAATGGCAGTTGGGAAGCAGAGGGTTAATAGAAGGCGCAGGGGCGGTTCAAAACCTCCAGCTCCACCTCCAGTGACCCTCTCCCTCCAGGAAACCCCACCTTCTGTGATTATGCAACTTTCCAAACAAAGTGACACCACGGGGAACTGCGTGAACTGACAATATGCCTGCTCCAAGGTATGGTTGAGCGGCAGGGTTTTATTGTAGACGTGAGCTAGAACACAGCCAGGGGTGTCTCCAGAGCAGAGAGAGAGAAGAGGACTGAACAGGACCAGAGAAAAGCTGGAAGGAGGTGAGCGGAAAGACAGGGCCCAGAGGAGGGCGACAGGAATGAGGAGAAAGAAGAGCCCAAATAGCAGGGTTGTAAGGAGAGATGGGGCAGCGTGCAGGAGAGGGCAGTCCCCGAGCTGGGAGGAGGTTAGGATTCAGGGTAGGCCAGAAGAACTGAGAAGAGCCAGGATGCCAGCATAGAGTCTGTAACTGGTACTTGTGACACACAGAGAGCAGAAGGCCACCATGTGCTTTGATATCCTAAGAGGCACCACAGCTTGCCCTTTGACCCTTCTGCCAGCGGTAAATGGTTCCTTTGGTGGAGGGAAACCAGCTTCAGGAGTTCCTGAGGTTTGCTAACTTTTCCTCTAACTGATAGAATTTGGGGACGTTTCCTTTAGACCTGACAGGGACCAAATATTCAAACTCATGAACCAACAGGGAAGAGTTCACATAGTTGGAATAACATAAAGCACACCCTATCCTGTCATGGTAAGTGACTCGGATGACAAAGGCAGCTGGTAGGGAGGACTGGCATTTGGGGGGAACAGACAGGAACGACAGAGGGGAGGCAGTGAGTGTATAAGTCTCTGGAACAGCATTCAAGAGAGTGGGGCGGTGGGGACTGTGCCTGGCATGTTTAAAAAGATGTCAAAAAGACCGTGAAGGCTGGTGAGCTATGGATAAAGCAGAGGGTATGCAGGAGATGAATTTAGAAGTAATGGAGTCAGCTTATATAGCATCCAATCCAATAAGCTACTGTGAAAACTTTGGCTCACATTCTGAATGAGGTGGGAAGCCTAGCGTGTTCTGAGAGAAACGTTCTAATCTCTTGTTTGGAAAGGACACTCCAGTTGATGCACAGGGTTGCAGCACTTGCAAGGAGGTCAGTCAGGTAGCCATGGCCGCGACCATGCCAAGACATTATGATAGCAGGGCCCCCAAGTGATTATGGCGGAGGACAAAAATGACCCATCAACCATATTCCAGTTCTTCCAGGGTCAACACCAAGCACTTGAATTACTAATGCAAGACCCAATGTTTGATGATACCACACGGGGTTTCCAAGGTCAGTGAATGACATTGATCAAGAACTAGCAAAACAGGTTGCCTAAACATGACCGAAACATGGATAAGAAGGCCCTGAACAAGGATATCAATAAACATGCTGATGTGGATAGGGGATGCGCATAAGACCTCAACCCTAGCCAAGAACTAAGGAATGCTGAGATGGGTAGAGCATAATACCAAGTAGTCACCTTTGAAAATATGTACACAATAAACAGACCAAGTGGGTTGTATTTATGTATTTAGGTACACTAACACACACATACACACACATGCACATATACATGTACATATGAATGTATGCAACACACCATTCTTTAAAAAAACAAAAAAAGAAGTTGAAACAAAATCAGTAGTCTCTCTTGTACAAAATAAAATTATATAGAAAGAGCAGAAAACGTAAATTTCATGAACGTTTACTAAGTTTTGCCAATGGAGATTTTCAAATGTTATACAAGTTGAGTGGCCTTTGTCTGAAATGCTTAGGACTGGAATTCTTTGAGCTTTTGGAAAGTTTCTACATTTTTTTGAATGCTTTCATGTGCCAAGATATCTCAGGGATAGAGTCAGGGTCTAAACCCATACGTCATTTATATTTTATTTCTCTCTCCATTTGAATACACAGCCCACAGGGCTGTGACTATGCTTTTAATGCCTACACCTTTGACATAAGGTCTACTTGTGGTATCCTCTTAGTGCTCCAAAAGTTTACAAGTTTGGAACAGTTTGCATGAACAACCTGTAACCTCTTACTCCTTAAGTTCCAAATGACCAAAATTAAACTTACCTTGGACATGGTACTTACTGCCTGTATTTGAGTAGCAAAATTCCTTCTTTGCCGAATTCTATTCTGAAAATGATTTTAATTTCCCAGAATGCAGAGATGTATGAAGGTCATAGGCATCCCCATGGGAGAAGTTATGAGGGTCTGGTGGATAAGAAAGTGCAGTGAGTACATGTTCTGCTACTACAGGATGTGGGTCTCCACAGGTCTGGTGTTTGTGTGGAGACAACAGATGTCTGTCAACAGTGATGACAGAACAGGGACAGGGTGTGTGGAACAGAAACAGGGAGCAAATGCCACCTGGCCCACTTAGGAGGCACACCAGCAGAGTCACCCCCACCTGGCCCACTTAGCATGCACACCAGCAGAGTCACCCCCAATCTGGCCCACTTGGGATGCACACAGGCAGAGTCACCCCAAGCTTGAGTTTTAGACACCACTCTGAGGGTCAATATGCTCATGGTTGTCTGTTTCCATGGGTCTGACTACAGAAAATTATGTTGGCTCTACTATTTCTGGGACCAATGCCTAGTTCATTTTTGTTTCTTCATGGCTAGAGAGTGCCTACACCCAACAGGCTTTTGCTTGACTGATGTCTTGGAGATGAATGGCTGTTCTTTGACATCTTTTTATCCCTTTATGAGACAAATACTCCAGGTGAAGATTGGAACATGAGCAATAATGGAATCACCTTTACACGGCAGCCAGCCACACCTGATTTTACACCCTCCCCATTCTGTGACCTTTTGCTACAGAACTCTGACCAAGTTCTCCCAGCCTCTCCATGCCTCAGTTTCTCCATCTGAAATGTCGAGATGAAAATATCAACCTCCTGGGCTAAAAGAGAGTTTCAAACAAAACAATGCCAGGAAAATACTTAACAGTGGACCAGAGTTATTATGTGCTATATTTGCCTTTCCATGACCCCGCTATTATAAACCATATCTCAGATATCATGCCACAGATATACTAATCCGTAATACTTCAATGTATACCTCTAAAAAGGAACAAAGATGATAATAAAACCCCATGTCACATAGAAAAATATGTTTTTTTTCTTAGAAGAATTGTTGGTCTTCTGTAAGCTACAGCAGGAAGAATAGACTTAAGTCTGGCCAAGTCAGTAGCTTGGGCAAGTTCCTCAGACACGGGGCTGTCATAGTCAAGCCGGCTCTCCCTCTGAGGGGTGGCAGGGAGGGAGGAGAGGACAGAGAGTGTGTCTGAAGCGAGGAGAGCAGAAGGCCCCTAGTAACTGATTAATGTTCTAGTCACACAAGATGACTTTACATTTTATTTGCAACAATCCCATACGCATTCTCTGGCTGCCACGTTATTGGGGAAATAGATGTGTGAAACTTTTTGAGAGCTTGGGTTCTTGAGAGAATGGAGTTCTCAGATGCATTTTGTTCTGCATTTTAGATGCTAAAGATTGAAGCCAGATAGACAATACTCCGCACTGAGCTGGAGTCCCAGCAAGAATTCAGTTCTTAAAGCATTTCAACTCTCTCCCTCTTCCTATTTGTTTCACTGGAGTCAGTAACTCAATGGAAACTCCAAACTCACTCCTTACTGCTCAACATGCAATACCCCAAACTCAAGTATTTTCCCTTCTTCTCCTGGAAGTAAAACTGGGAGTGATTTAATTGCCTCAAAATTAAGATCCATTGGTGTCGAAGATATTGAATACCATGGGTGTTCAAAGCCAGATGATCATCTACCACTTACAAAGCAGGGCTGGTGAAAAGGTTAGAATCCAGTGAGCAGCATCAGTAACAAGTGTAGGGGGGTGCTGGAAAGCCTGGAAGCTGAGGTACGCCTAGGTCATGGGAAGGAAACCCTACATTTGCTTGTGACTCTTCTTCAGAGAGGAGACATTCTACCTAAGGGCAGAGTCGCTTGGAGAAGGGGAGGGCCTGGATTCAGAAGTCTGGCAGGCACGGGGGAGCCAAAAAAATATGTCTTGGATGGAAGATATTTTATAGCTATTGCAAATAAAACTATCTCATAATTCTGCATAAATACATAGTCTAAGTAAAATGCATCGGTTATGAACTGTGCAGCACAGCTGTTCCTAACAGCCTTCCAGCATGTCAGCACTGCACACTGCCCTGCAGTTCTGAAGTTGGTTCCCCCACCCCCAGCCTCCTACAGCTCATCTTAGATGATCCTCTGTGGCAAAGGGTCAGAGAAGGCACTTAAGACACCTTTCAGCTGCCTTATGGAACCCTTTCTTTCTCGTTTAAGACAGAGAGAAAGAGACAGAGGAGACATGGGAAGAAAATCACAACCTGATCTTGGGCCAGTACGGTCTATATCCCTGACCCCACAACTAAGCATCTGAAACTTAAGGTTAGTCTCTGTCTTTTTTGCTGCTAGAAACAATGCCTCCTCTATGGTGGGGAATACATATTTGACAAATATGAAAGAACAAATGGATGAGTACATGAGTGAACGAGTAAATTAATTAATCAGCTAATTAACACTATTCAGAAGCAATTGCCAATGGAGCACTTCTACTAAGAAATGGAATGATTAGGCCTGTATAGTGAAAAAGAAGCCAGAGTGTATTTTCTGTTCTGACCTCAAGAGCCTCTTCAGAACAGAGAAAAGCAACACAAACAAAATACTATGTCTTCCCACCCGCCAGCATGTGCTATCTCCTCAGTTTTTGACCGTAGCCATTCTGTAAGATCAAATCTCACAGTTCTTTTGGTTTGCATTTCCCTGATGACGTAGGACTTTGGACACTTCTTTAAGTGCTTCTCAGCCATTTGAGATTCCTCTGTTGAGAATTCTTTATTTAGCTCAGTATTTTTCAGTTGGGTTATTTGGATTGTTGGTGTCTCACTTCTTGAGTTCTTAATAAATTCTGGATATTAGCCCTCTGTCAGATGTAGAGTTGGTGAAGATCCTTTCCCAATCTGTCAGCTGCTGATTTGTCCTATTGACACTGTTCTTAGCCTTACAGAAGCTTTGCGGTTTCATGAGGTCCCATTTATCAATTGTTGATCTTAGAGCCTGAGCCATTGGTATTCTGTTCAGGAAACTGTCTCCTGTACCAAAGTGTTCAAGGGTATGTCCCACTTTCTCTTCTATGGGACTTAGTGTATCCAGTTTGATGTTGAGGTCCTTGATCCACTTGGACTTGAGTTTTGTACAGGGTAATAAATATGGATCTATTTTTCTTCTTCTACATGTAGACATCCAGTTAGACCAGGACCATTTGACACTATTAACGGTACTCTGCTATGCTTACAGACAAGAGCCTAGCATGGCTGTCCTCTGAGAGGCTCCACCCAGCAGCTGACTCAGAGAGATAGACACCCATAGCCAAACAGTGGATGGAGCTTGGGGACTCTCATGGAAGAATAGGAGGAAGGATTGCGGGATGGATGGGGATAGGAACTCCAGAAACCAGGCTGCCTTCAATGGTCCCACGGGATGGCGTGGCCAGGAGTGGGGCAGTGAGCAGGATGTGAATAAAGCAACGTAACAAGCAAACAAAAAAACCTCTGACTCTGTTGTGCTTATATGAGTAATTTTTAGTGCCTCTAAAAACACAGGAGAAATTCCTTGAGAAAAGCACTGTAGTGAATCTTTGAGGAAGAGCAGAGGAGCTGGTTCAGTCTGGTTTCATAGGAGCTACGGAACAGATTTGTTGCAGCTCAGACTGAAGGTCTTCCACAGTCACTGTCTCCGGGCATCATTCGATTTGGCAACTTGGAAGAACTTCCTTGAGTCAATTGCTTGAAATTGGGGGGGTGAAAGTGGGAAAGAAGAGGCATTTATTGAGAGGGGCTCCCGATAAATGTGGAGGAAGAAGGCAGGCCCACCAGTACAGCAGGGAGCTCTCTGGGGGAATCAAGGAGGAGTCCGGAGCCCAAGGCACACAAACCGGAAAGACTACTTGGAAAGACGACAGCTCTTGGTACAGCTTCCAGGTGTGGCTGGGGCAGCTACAACTGCCAAGTGCATTACACTGCGTCCTCCTGGTCCCCATAAGCAGTTCCTGCCTCTTAGAGCCAAATTCCATCAAGATTCACTCACTCACCTTGCATAATCCTTGTCCTACCACCCCGAGGCTTTTGTTATCAAACTGTCATATAAACACACCTCTCTCTCTCTCTCTCTTCCTAATGGTAGTTTCTCTAATGGTAAAATAATGTAATAAGATAAATTTAAGGAAACATTTGCCATTGGTGGAGCCCACAGAAGGGACGGTCCGCTTGTGGATTTTTATAGTTCCCCTTCTCAGCAGCCTCCTCAGTGAAAGCAACACTGGTTGCCAGACAGGCACACTCACAACCATGGTGCCTAAGCATTGCTTTCTGGGCCTCCTCGCTGTGCTCTTGACCAGTGCAACAGGTAAGTGCGTGGCTTCCTTTGAATTGGCCAGTTTTGAGTCTGATCACGACGGGGTTAGGGTTAGAATGGCTTGGGTGATGTCCTGGACTTTGTAAGGTCACTAAACGGTCCAGACAGACATGGGGCCAGCTGCTCTCTGCATCCTGACTGGATAGTTTCATGGTTACCTGAATGAGTGTTTAGGACAGAGGAGTCACTTTCATGGCAGAAAACAATTCATATTCCCTATCTATCTATCTATCTATCTATCTATCTATCTATCTACCTACCTACCTACCTATCTATCTATCTATCTATCTATCTATCTATCTATCTATCTACTTACCTACCTACCTACCTACCTACTTACCTACCTACCTACCTATGTAATCCTTCTATCTATCTATCTATCTATCTATCTATCTATCTATCTATCTTTTTCCTCCCCCTCTTCCTCTTAATCCTCCTCTTCCTTTCTTCTCCCTCTCCTCCTTTCTCCTGATATCATCAAATGATTTATAAGGACAAGGCACAAGGCCCTAAGGCACATAGTGAGAACCTGGGTTTCACCTGCCATTTGTTATCTAGAAAACCAGACTTTTTATATAATATCCTATATGAGAATTATTTTCACCTGCAGATTGAAGATTATAGCTCATTGTGGAGACCGAGTTAGTGTATATGCTGAATGCTTTAAAGCAGCCTCCCACACAGAACACAGACCATAAACAAATATTTACAGAGAATTCTTCAAGGACATTTTTATCAAAGTTCACATTGCAGAAAGGTCTTTGGGGTCCCAAGCCAATAGGAGGGGACCTCTCACTTAAGTGGCTTAAGTAAGTCCCTACAACTCTGGAGTCATTCTACCACACGACATAAATGCGACCCCAGCCTCTGACAGGAATATGCGCACTTGAGTAAGCTATGTCTCCTGTCCTTGGTAGCAAGAACTTATTTAGCAGGAATTCAAGGGCTAGCAAAATGAACCTGCTTTTGTACACAGAAATGTACCTTACCACTCCTGTAAACTTGGGCATGACCTATAACTTTTCGAGCCTGTATTTACACCTGGAAATACAGTGATAAAAACTAACTCTCTTATGTAAGTGTCTGGGGATAAATCTAAAGGAATGGGCATAATAGCTTCTGTTGCATATTTCTATCTGATCACTATTCAATAAATGTCAAGACAGAAGTAAATGAAGGACGTAAAAGCTTACTGTTACTGTATTATCACCATCATCATCATCACCACCACCACCACCACCACCATCATCATCATCATCATCATCATCATCATCATGCCTCCCCCACAGACTCATCTCACCCAGGACTTCATATTCAGCTTTCAGTAGCAAGAAGCAGGATGTTGAGTCAGCTTGGGCATAAAATCAACTTTAATACTTTCCCTTGGGAAGGTTCTTTCACCTATCCCAAGGCTTGGTCCCTAGACCATAAGTAGAAGATGGTGGCAGAATGTTTATCATGGCGGAGCTTGGCAAATTCAATGAGCAGGATGGTGGGAGAAGTCTCTCAGTGCTTGGTGCACTGTGAGTCAAAGGGAGAGCCCAAAGAGGGCAGGCGCCAACCACCTTCAGGTTGGCAGTTCAACTCTGGGTGGGTCTTCAAGAAACTGTGTCTGCCAGCTCCTGAAAATGCTTATGTTCTAAGGTGGATTAAGCAGGTATGATTTGAGTGCGTGGAAATGAACTCTTTTCAAGTCCATACCACTCTTCATGCCATGCAGGAGGCCTTCAAAATACATATGAAAAAAAATTTTCACCACCGTTAAGTCAATAAGAAGAAATACCCAAGGGCACTCTTCTTTTCTCTCTTGTCAGAAACTTTGGACTCTGAAATAAAATGTTAAAGGTCTCTTGCTTCCATGAGATTAAGTGTAGGTAAAGCTAGGCCACCCATACCATATGATTTGAAGAAGAAAACACAAATAATTCCACCAAAAAAAGGTCTTTCCTTCTCCTGTCTATGATTTCACACCCCCACCAGAGCCCACAGCAGGTCTTAAGCAATTCTCCGCTGTTGTAGGTTTGTGCCTCTGAATAACTCTACAGGCAATGGGTCTTTCCTCATAGTCATTGTATCCCATTGTTATGTGGGAATAAACTAAGGACTTTATTCTTCCCATGAGTTTTAGTTCCTCTACCCACTGGGGTGTGCTGGAAATGGGCATCATTGCCAACTTTTCCTAGTATGAAACACACATCATTCTACAATTTTACCTTAGACTACGGTAGAGGTCAGTGGCCGAGATCTTGCCCTGAGTTGATTCACTAGAACTAAAGAGAGAGAGGGGAGGAGGACTTTGACCATACATCAAAATCCTCATATTGAAGAGTCAACAATGTTGATTTCTAACCATACCACCACTGGCTTCAGGTAGAGCAACTTCCCCGGGGATTCCTGATGCGGAGGAGATTTCATGAAAGCCTTCTGCTCCCAACAGCAATGCTCACAGTAATGTCCAATGGTTGTTCTTGCTGCCTTAGGAATGCAGCCAGCTCATGTAGCTCTGAAGCCCCAGAAGGTCCAATTTCAGTCCAGAAATTTCCACAACGTTTTGCACTGGCAACCAGGGAGCTCCCTCACCAGCGACGGCAGCATCTACTTTGTGCAGTACAAGATGTAAGTAGACTCTGTTGGCAGAAGGGGCCACAGGGTAATATGTTCTGGGTTGCAATGGAGTATGAGGCGCTGAACACCTCTGGATTTTGCTTGGTTTGGTTTTTAGATAAGTTTTAGGAGTGTCGAGAGAAGCAGAGGTGGGGACAGAAAGTTGTCCTGTGATATGACACAAGGGTATGATGCTATATACAGTCTAGGGAACTCAAGGAGGAGACCTTCGGCTTCTTGCATGTTCACCATCCAAGGGCTTCTCAGTGTGCCAAATGAGTATTGGCAGCTACTTGCTTAGCCCAGTACAAACACTCAGGAAGCCCAGGCCACTGGTGGCTAAACTTGAGGGCAAACTTTGAAATATGTAAAATATATTTTTTAATTGGTAAGTTATGGTTAGGACTGGTTCACTATACAGAAAGTTCTTTAGAAGTATTCATGACTTCTGTAAGCCTGTGCACACACTAGAACATGCTGTTGCATGTTCCTCCCATGAGATCTGTAAACTCCCTTTATTGAACCGATGCCAAGACTTGGGTGTAATGAAATCTTTCCTTTGTCATGGCTGGGACACTTGGCTGGAAAGTGACAGGTTTTCTATTTTATAGAAATTTGAGACTCTAGTAATTTGAGACTCTTCTTCCACTAAATAGTTTGAGAACTTGGCTGACTAAAAGGCAGGAGTGACTGATTACAGCTTTGAGCCCAAATAACACTCTTACGCCATCAATCCATCCATGGCCCTTCAGTTATGGTGGCTGGTTGGGGGAAGGGAAATCCTCTCTCAGATTTCCCTGTGAATTAGTTTAGAAAAGACTGTCCCAGAAGTTTGCTCTTCCTTCATTCCCTCTGTAAAATGTGTCATTCTTTTCAGTGAACGTTTCTGTTTCCAAGCTAGGTTTGTATCTAGCTGGAGAAGCTTGTGGTGTGTAGAAATGGAAGCCGATACTCTCTTCATTTGTTGCCTGCACGCAATATAAATGGGTCCAAAATGAGCCTGTCTGTGGCCAAAGCAATAAGTGGATTTGAAGATTAAGCTTGAAGACTCTGTAGAACTTTAATCTGTAATTCTTTAAGAGAGTTCCCAAATCTGTTTAAAAATTCAGACCTCAGAGTATCTGTAACAATCTCCACACCTTTAGTATTTTCAACGTATCCGTGTATAACTTTGAGAATGTTCACTTGTTTGTGCCCAGTTTGTGTGGCTCGTAGTTAATTAGCATCCGCATAACTTTTGAATACAACAGATACGAAATCTTAAAGGAAAGGAAAATCAGCCAGAACAGATGTGTCTTCCCTAGCAAAGACTCAGCAACTTGTGCTGCATTTGTGATGTGGCTTCCATTTTCATTCTAACACCATGAGGGTGCTGTTACTATATAGACTAGAGAGTACAGGGACCAGCAGTATGACTCATTATATGGCTACAAAGGAAGTCCTCCAACCAGGAATCTTCCTCCTCAGCCTTCTTCTTGCCACCTGCCATGACTTGTGAGCGGTAGGAAGGTAAGCTGGGTCTTCCCGTTGGCTGTCGTACCATCCTGTGAGCTCAGTTTGGCCTTTTGCTTCATGCCAGTATTTGCAGTGTTTTCCTCTCGGTTCTTAGGACCAGAGCTCTCTAAGGAGCTCTCAGTACAGCTACTCTGTTCCCAATAAAAAGCTGAACCATTTGTGGTCATTGGGTAAGTATCACCTGAGATGGCGTGTGATAGTAACTTAACAGAATCGGCCTTGTAACTCAACAGCAAGCTGATAAAAAGTGCAGGGGAGAAAATCACAGGGTTGAGCGCTCAGAAGTTGCAGGACTATGGAAGGGGAATACTTAAAACGGAAGCTGCTCCACACACCAGAAGAAACACACTATTGCATATTAAGGGAAATAAACCCTTGTGTTAGTCAGGCAGAAGTTTTTCAAACTAAAGCTTATCTCCCAGCAAGCTAATCGCTTGGTTAACGTGAAGGAACTTTTATATATTCTTGAAGATCACATAAAATTTCAATCTATAGGAAATTAGCACACTGGAAAAACGGGAGTCCTCAGATGGGAGAGAAGAGACTCACGTCGCTGTGTTTTCCCATCCTCAGGTATGGACAGAGTCAATGGAAGGATAAAATTGACTGCCGGGGGACCAGAGCGCTCTTGTGTGACCTGACCAATGAGACCTTAAACCCCTATGAGCCGTACTATGGGAGGGTGATGATGGCCCGTGCTGGAAGCCACTCTGCCTGGACCAGGACATCCCGCTTCATTCCATGGTGGGAAAGTGAGTTCCAGTGAACTATTTGCCTTTTTCCCTTCTGCCTTTGAACAACCTCTGGATGGTCAGCCAGGTCACGTGCCGTGCCGAGACACGTGCTCTCATCTTACTAGATGCTATCCTTGGGACTAACACCAGGAACTCGCTTTTAATATGTGACAACTTTGGAAATCTAGGGCAGAGGTTCAACCAGAGCTCTAGGACCCAGCTTACACGTAACCTTCGCAAACAATTAACCCCAATAAACTCAGAAACAACAATGATTTCTATCATTACCCCAAAAGCTTTCTCACTTCACATAATCTCTCCGTCTTGTTTAGTCACTACAAACTCTATTTTCTTTCCCCAAAATTTGTAATATATATATATATATATATATATATATTCTTAGTTCTAAGTACTAATACTGTATATCCAAAGTGGTCATTTATGAAACCTTGTGATGGTCTGAAGAGTTTTGAGACTCATCTATGTATCTCTTCTAAAAGATGCAATGTTCAGTTAGATTTAAACTTAGTGACTTA
The DNA here is from genome assembly GCA_964023405.1 of Apodemus agrarius. Classification (NCBI taxonomy): domain Eukaryota; kingdom Metazoa; phylum Chordata; class Mammalia; order Rodentia; family Muridae; genus Apodemus; species Apodemus agrarius. The sequence continues at coordinate 14,642,759 of OZ030027.1, forward strand.
TATCCAAAATGCTAGATGCAATGGAACTCAGAAGAAAGGTTATTTATTTATTTATTTATTTATTTATTTATTAAACCTTTTAAGTTAAGATATCAGCGGAAGAATTTAAAAACCCATCTGTGCTCTCTAGCTTTTTGGGGGGGTCATGGTGGGGGGGGAACAACTTGAAACTTGAGCCCGAGGCACTCCATAGACAAGTCTCTTAACTGATGTAAAGGATTCTGTATGGCTAAGCTTATTTATACCAATCAGGGTATTTGTGAGACATTTGTTACAAGCCTAGAAATGGGATTAAGCTCAAATATTCAAAATCTTATCCATTCGAGCCATCAGGTAAGAACGGCCAAAAACGCTGTCTCAGAGTAGTGAAGACCTTGGCTGTCCTACTTAAATGGAATGCTGTTAATGTGTGTTTATGTTATTTCAATATTACCCTTCCTGCAAACGAGAAAACCTTGGGGAGTGTTCTTTCAATACTGTATGAGAGGAGGAGAGCTTCTCAGATATGAGAAGAGAAACCCAGTGTCTACAGCAGTTAACTCGGGCTACTATTTGGAGCGCTTGGGAGGAGCCCCACCCACTCCTCTGATTTCTACCATCCAACTTGGCCATCCAACCAGCTCCCGAGGTTGCGCAAACATCATGTTTTGAAAAAACATGTTTCTAGAGTCTGAGGACAGTATGTTCCTAGGGCCTCACGTGAAAGCTAATGAGCCATCTGCATGTGCCAGCACTCCCAAGACCTGCTCTGAGATGCACCATGTCATAGTTCACTAAGCTCTGACTTCGGATTTCTATCTAGAAAACAAAGCCATGAGTGAAGAAAATCGCTAGGTGGAAAGTGTCATCCTGTGCTCGGTAGGATTTCAAAGGACCAGATTTTTTTTTTTTTGTATTAAAATATATATGTGGACTTTGTGCATAGGCTATGTCAAATGAAAAGTCACCTTGCCTCTTATATAAACTGATGGCATGACAACTCCAAGGCATGGCTAAGGGGAAGACTTTTATTGCAAATATGAGAAAGAGAATGTCCAGAGGCATCTGAAAGAGTCCGGAGCAGGGAGGGAGAAAGTAGTAGACTGAACATGACCAGCAAACTGGACCTGACCATGGAAGAAGCAGGAGAGAGGCAGGGCGGACATAAAAACTAGCAGGGGTAAAAGAAGAATGAGTAGATGAGTAGCTGGGGGAAAGAAAGAGCACTAGCTGGAGAAGTTTAGGGGGAGGGAAAGAAGGGATGGCGTGCCGGCATCACCTTCCGAATGTGTAACAGGGACTGGATAGGAGGGAGCCTGAGGGCAGCCTGAGCCTCGGAGGGTTAATGGCATCCCCGGTAGCCATTTGTCAATGCTGCCTTTGGAATTTGGAGAAGTCCAGCTTTCTTTGGACCTGATACCTCCTTTGGTCACATAAAAGATATTTACAAGGTACTTACAACAACTTTTTTTTTCTGGTCCACAGGGACTATAGAAAGCAGAGCAAGCAGACAACTTTCCCCCCAGAGCTTTCTGTTTGATAGGGAGGACACGTACAATGGCCACACACCTACACAATGATACCTGGGATAGGTTCCGTAAAATAAAAATGAGCTCTGGGAGATTATAACCAAGGAGGGACCTGGCCAGGGGTGTCAAGGAAAGAGACTCTGGACACTTGAACCCTTATGGTGAAAGGTACGTCAGCAGACAAGGAAGGGAAGAGCATTCCAGGCAAAAGGAAAAGCTTTTACAAAGACCCTCTTGCAAGAGGGATAAGAACATGTGTTCCAGCTGGGATAGTGACACGGGGCGTGCAGTGGGACAGACTGAAAGGGCTGCCAGTTGTGAGAGTGTCCTCTTCTTCCTCTGGAGTAACAACTTCTTCCAGGAAAAAAAATGTATTTTAAAATGTGGAAGTGGTTGTTGTTGTTGGTGGTGGTGTTGGCATCAGAGGTGGCCTACAGCTGCCCCCCACCCCTAAATCTAGCAATGACATCAACCCTAGGCAACAGGGACCTGGGCGTCTGTTGTCATGGGGGGGTTCCTGTCGCCCAGGAGTGATGTCATCTCTGGATTCGCAGGCTGTAGGCTGCTTCTGATCCCAATAGTTGTTGTTTTTATTGCAGGTGGTGTGTGATACTGGGAATTAAACTCAATTATATATATATACATATATATATATATATATTGTATATGTATACATGTATATGTATATATACGATGTATACATATACTATATATATATATGATGTATACATATTATATATATATATATATATATATATATATACATATATATATCTCACAGCAAGTACTATAGCACCAAGCAGTATCCCACGCCTCATTCATCAGACTTCACAAGAGACTGTATTAGCAGATTTGTGACAGGAGGCAGGAAAGGGAAGTTAGATGACTATAACCAGCTACAGAAAACACACTGAGGTTTCCGTTAGGATCATGAAAAAGCACCGTAGAAAAGGTATCACTTGTTGGATTTACTGGAGAGGGAGAACATGTCAAAGAAGTCTTCTACATTTGTTTAAGGCACAACTACATAGGCCAGAGATATGGGTTGACGGGGTTTCATGGGAAAAGAGAAGCTTTGAGGCATTCTAAGTAATCAAGGATACAAATTCAATTTTTACGATGTTGAATTTAAGCCGTGTGGAGCTATCCACACCAAATGGCCCAACAGATCCAGTACTCAGAGATAAGGATGTCTTCTGTTAGAGACATGAATCAATGAATCGTTTGCACATACTGCCACAAACATTGATAAATTTGGATGGAGAAAGCATATTGAGTGAAAGGTGCTGCTTTGTGAGATTAGGCATTAAGGCTATTTCACCAAAAGAATTTTGGAAGATTTGTAACAAACAGACAAAGAAACAGGAAGGGATTGGTGATCTGTTAAATTCATTAACACCATAGGGAGATGATGTTTTCAGGGCAGGAGTGGCCTGTCTGGGAATCTAGCCCGTGTAGAACATGAAAGTCTCTGTACAGCAAAAACATGACAGGGGAGGGGGCAGGGAGTAGCTGGCTTAGTTATGTCAAGAGGTATTTCTGAGTCTATATACCTTCTGACAAAAGGTTGAAAACACTGGTGTCTAAAATTAGGAATAACATTAAACAATAAAAATCTAAGATGATGAATTGAGACTGAAAAAAAAAACAGGCTCTGGTTACTCAAGGTTATGAAGCTCCTTCTGTAATCACTGCTTGGGCCACAAGGAACAAATACTATGTAAACATTATATCTAGTGAGGAAAATGCACAATAGTATTTTTCTAAACAAGGAGTCGCTCAAAAGAAAGGGTGTTTGGAGATGCCAAATGTGATAATAATGTTATTATTATTTTTTTTTTGGTCCAGAAAAAAGTTAAACACATAACATAATGTCCTACAAAACTAAAGAGGACTGTTCTCCACATCTGCACATGATGGTGAGAGAGCTCTCTGGTCGGCAGAACTTGGAGCATGAAATGCACAACAGAGATTAAATCCTAAAGCTCTTGGAGGGGTGCAGTATAAATGCAGTGAAATTCCTTCTTCAGGCAATGAGATAAAAATTTAAGATTTCTGAAAACCTAGTTTACTTTGGTTCTAAATTAAGTAGCTAGGCCAGGAAGGGCTGTGTTAAAATTTTACCTCTTCAAAACAGAAGTGTGAAGAGAAAAACATCAGAAATATGGTGATCTTATAAAATATAAAATCTCTGGAATAAAAATTGTGGTTTCAAGCACAGATCAGATACAACTAAAGAATAAATTCATAGATTGAAGAAATAGGTCTGAAAAAATCAATATTTTATCATGAATAAAAAATAAAATAAGAGAAGGTAAGATACGTGACAAACAATAAAAAATGTTTTTCAGATACTGAATCAAAATTCCAGGAGGAAAAAATCATACAGAGATCATATCTATGTGGATAGAATGTATGTATTTATCTATTTATCAACAATAGATTTCAAGAATTATAAAAGATGTAAATAAATCTATAAAGTGAAAGTTACAATGAATATTAAGCAAGAAAATTCTCCACTGCAAAATTTAGTGAATCTAGAATCAATTAAAACAACAATGTTACTCTCTTTATTAATAATAACCTGGCTATTGGCAACAATATGCATGAACCAAACACTCTCTTTTAATCCACCAGTGCTCATAATATACAACATAATAGTGTTGAATTAACTTAATAGTTAATTCAACACTATTGGATGGTTTTAAAGCTGTTGTGAAATCTTACTTCTTTAAGGAACTAAATAAAATCTTTCTTGTTCTAAGATCTCTCTCCAAATAATTTTTATACTTAATCTTATAACAAAATCATCTTGTTGACAAAATGATTGGTAGAAGCTTTCTCAATATTGAAATAGAATCATATCAGTCTTTTAAAAACAGAAGAAAAATTGTCTTTGGAATGATTTTTGCCACATTTCTGAATGCTACAGTGATTTATCACGATGTGTAGTGTTAATTTATAGCATCTAGTTGTTTTGAATGCTTTCTCAAAATTCCGTTTTCTTTCTCCAGCAAAGCTAGATCCTCCAGTCGTGACTGTTACCCGACTTAATGCATCCTTGTGGGTGCTTCTCCACCCTCCAGCACTGCCATATAGAAATCAAAATGGAAAGAATACAACCATGGAAAATTTCTATGACTTAGTATACCGAGTTTTTGTAATCAGCAATTCACTTGAGAGGGTGAGTTCAGATGAATGCACTCCTCGGTTCTTTATTTACTTAACTAACATTTCAATTGTATCACACAACTGGACTGACCCGTCTCTTTGTTGTGATGTCTCCAGGTCTTTCTCCTGTCTTTTATTCTTCTGTTTTCATGGATAATTCTGTCCTCACGGATAAGCGTGTGCGTGTATCATCATCAGAATGTGTATATGCATGCATTCCCGTGTGTAGTGTGTGTATGGTACATACGTACCCTTTCCAATATTCACTCTGCTCCCCTTAGACTTCCTCACACATTGAAAAGTTAGTGTTACTATGCCATTCCATCTGTCTGCCGTTAATGCTTATGTATATTAGCTTCACACCCCCTATGTATTTCAGTAGCTTTTGAGTCACATTGTTTAGTAGACTTGCTCTGGTAGTATCCGCTGCCAGCACCTTTATCTACGTAAGCAGAATGTCTCTTTTATGTATCCATCTTAGTCAGGGTTCATTGGTTGGAAGGGAAAAAAAAAACCCAAACATTCAAACTGGTTCAGATACAAAGAAGAGGGCTAGTTCAACAAGAGACAAGAAGCTGTCCATGACACCCAGAAACAGGAAACAGGTGTTGCCAAGCTTGGGGCTCCGCGAACTTCCTCTTTGTCTTCACTGTAACCTTACAAGTCCATGCCATTTTCTTACTCAAAGCTCAAATTACTAGAAAATGAGATTCTCCATCCAGGACACACCCTGTGATGTGACTGCTCACCACGTGGCTTCATCCAGTTACAACCCCGGAGCTTTGGCGAAGGAGGTTTTCCTTGAAGATTTACCATTATCGCACAGAACTCACTCACTGATTTTAATTACTCACTGGAAACCATTTTTTTTAATCATCTGATTTCTCCCCTCGTGTGTAGGAGCAGAAAGCCTACGAAGGAACTCAGAGAGCTGTGGAAATTAAAGGTCTGACACCTCATTCCAGTTACTGCGTAGTGGCCGAAATGCGCCAGCTCATGCTGGACAGGAGAAGCCCGAGAAGCAAGGAGAGCTGTGTGCAGATTCCGTGAACGGGTCTGAGGCGCTGACGCCAGGAGCGTGTTGGGAACGGGATGCCTTGTGCTTGGAACGTTTTACTAAACTTCTGTTTTGATTATCTTAGAGCAATGTCTACCCACACCTTTCAAGGATTTCTTAATCAGTTCTTTCATTTCTGCTTATTTCAGTTATAAAGTAAATTTGAACAGATTTAAAAATAGAATTAAAAGATGATATAAAGATGTACATCTTGTGGTGATGTACATCTTTAATCCCAGGATTGAGAGGTAGGATCAGGCAGATCTCTGACTTTGGGGCCAGCCTGGTCTATATAGAGAGATCCAGGCTAGCCAGGGCCACACAGTGAGATCATACCTCAATAAAATTAAGATGTTAAATAAAAATATTCTATAAAAAACAGAAGTTTATTTGGATATTGCAACCCTAACAATAATCTTTTTCTTCTGCTAAAACCCCAAATAAGAATCAAATAATAATAGGCATTTAATAAATGTTGCAGTAAGTTTTAAAGCATTATAACAGAAGATCCCGCAACAGTAATTTTTCACACTCTATTAAGCCGTTTGCTTTGCCGGAGATACACTGATTTAATATTTTGTGTGAACGAGTATATTTCTGTACATTTTTATTTTATATGAACATGTTTTCATTTTTTAATTTCTTATGGGGGATTTCTACGTAGTGAACTAACGCTTCAAAAATAATCTCTTGTGGCTCTGAATTGATCTCTAGAATAAGCTTTTTCAAGAAGAGCATGAAAATATAGAAGGAAATATGAATAATACAGTTTCCCCCCACTTAACACATAATCTTAGTAACATTACCCTTTTTGGTTTGGGTTTTAATATTGCCTTAGAATTTAACCTATGTAGTTGAAATGGAGCATATATTTTTCAGTAGCAAAGACAGAAGAAACATATAAGCCACACTGATAACTCCGCCATTCAGGCAAAGGGGGCTTCTCTCTGTTAGCAGAATGAGAGTTGGGATGGGGGCATTGGAGTTCATATGGGAATCTTGACTTGAAGCCAAAGGCATACAGTGGATGCTTAAACTGTTCCTGAGATTATAAGGAACATCACAACCCTGTGAGCTACACTGCCTCTCCTGAGCAACCATCAGGTGGCATAAGGTTCAGAAAGTGAACAGCTTTGCTAAGTCTTTCTGTAGCTCTTGAACTGAGACCATCAGCTACTGAATAGACTCGTAGGAGAGAACATTTGTGATCTTCATGAAAGATCCTCCAAAATACAACTCTGAAGAGAATAGTCAGTGCTTCTGTCTGCCTACATTTTTTTTAATGATAAATGCTCACAGACCACTAAGAACATGGGAGACATGTGAAATGCAAGAGCTAGGGCATTGTCTTGGTTGTCTGCCTTCCATCCTACTTTTGAATGATTCGATTTTTATTTCTTTTGTGGCTTAGTACCTGCCTGGGGATTCTTTGGGATCCTGATTGTTTGTTTCCAATTATGTTCTTTGGGAAGGGTAAGACTTGAGAAGGACAACTCATCTTTGGGAATCAGGACCATGTATGGGACCAGCATTTAGGTTGTGAGACTGCTTAGTCTAAAGCCTCATAATACAAAAGGCAATTGTTGGTATGTGAATGTTGGCAGGTAACAGGGTGTTGCTTCGATTTTGTGTGCTCCGGGTTTGCCTTTATGCACGGGCGCAGCTGTGCTCACACAAATGTAAGACGCTTTGAAAGATATTACGATTTTCACGTTCTTGATCATGTTAGTGCTTCAATAAATCTTACTTTGTACTTTACACGTTGGAGTAGTTGTTATATGATGTGAGTCTGTCTGATGAACTCCTGCTTATGCATGTTGGGCTCACAGGGCTTACAGCAAGAAAGGAGCCCTGCAAGCAAGCCTCAGGACCCTCATCACATGTGTCCTGCCCAGAGTTATGTTGTGCGACTGAAGTAGATGTGTCTTCTGTCCTCATCAGAAATTGGATTGTACCCACAATTGATAATCATGGAACTGACTTTTTTAATTGATTCAGGCATTGGTCCACTATTTATGTCCACCCTTCACCTGAGGAGGGAGCCCAGGACACCTGAATGACACCCTCAGAGTCCAGCTCACTTTCACTGTCCCTGATCGTCATTCTCTCAGAGGGAAACTGTTGACCAATGTCACCATAACACATAGTATTAAGAAGTACAGGAACAATAACAAAGAAGGACTGTCAATGCAAGAAACATCTCTTAGGGCCAGAGGAGGAGTTTATACAATCATAGACGATATGATTGAGATGGGTAATTTTGAAGTGTGTCCCACTCTCTTGAATAGGTGAACTTCCAGTCAGTAACATATATGGATGGTTAACACAATGAGTCCAAACATAAAAGAATGTCTATATAATAGTTGTACTTTTTGTTTAAGTTCCACAGATGACTACATTGTACAGGGCTGTGGCTACCAGCTAAAGGCTTGGTTGAGCCTCTCTTTCTAGAGACATTATAACAAGACAATGGAGGGGTCTGAGAAAGTGATCTTCATCCACATAAGCTGGTTGCCCAAAACAAGTTGGCCTACACCTCTGGTCATCCACTCGCAGGCAGAGTTCTTTAGAATCATGGAGCACACCACACTAGGGAAAATTCCATTCTGAAACCAGGGCACTGGATTCTCACTGCATACTGGAAAACATCCATTCAACAGGGTGACCTGAGGGTGACTAGAGACTAGAAAAACAGAGCTGATTAATGAACAATGATGTTTGAAAACTCATAGAGCTGACTCTTCTCAGATATCATAGTCATTGCCATTATGTGTCTCTTGGATGAGAAGAATACATTGTTGGAGATAAGCAGAGGCAACAACAAAGGGAACAGAAGCCCTGGCTGCCAGACCAAGATGCAGGCAAGTCCTCACCTGCAATCTCTGCCTAGTCCCCTAGCCCTCCCTACCAACTTCCTCTTCCATGCAGGAGAAAGTCACACAAACAACACAGCAGTGACCTGCTGGAGACCACCCCACATGCTTTTGCCGTGTCTTCGACCATCTCTTCTTTGGGTTTTACAGATTTTTCCTGATTGGCCTTTCCTCACATGCAAGGAAGCCCTTCCAATCAGCAGATAGGTTTACATGTTCTCAGTGTTCTCAATGGCTCTTGCTTCTCTGGCTGATGACCCAAGGTATCTGACATCAGAGGAGAATGGAGACTTCAGATCCAGACTCTTAAGCCTGCTTGCCAAAGAAAGGAGGGAGGCTGATGCTGCTGACAAGACCTTCTGGAACTCGACCACCCCGGACTTGATGCTCCAGCTTAGGTTGTGAGCACATTCCCGCTCCTTCCACTAAAACTCAACATGCAGCTGCAGCAGAGGGACTGGCTCCTGTGGAGGGGACCTATCTTCAGTTCTGCCCTCTGGGACCTGCTGCTTCTGAAACCTGCCCTTCACAGAGGACTATTCTTCCTTGACTTTGGGGACCACCTAGAACTGATGGTTATATTTCTCCCAGTCTTTCTTGATTAGTATTCGACTGCCAACAAGAGTCTTAGGGTTTCTGCTTGGGGGGTTCTATTTATATATTTAGTTGTCTGAATTATTGTTCCCATGTTGGAAGTAAAACTCCCTGTTTTCACATCCCTTCACTGTCTGTCCAATCCAACCTTAGAGGTAAGTCAACTGCCCAAGATGAGTAGAACTGTCTCATAGCCAGCAGAGAGTCCAATCAGTGGCATAACAGTTAGCACAGATTCTAGTCAACAAAGATTCCCATCAGTGGGTACTCCATCCACTAGGGACATCAGTCAGTGGGAAGTCTAGACACAGGCTGCTCCATTCAGCAATGATTCCTGTGACTCCAATGAGCATAGGTCCTAGACAGCAGGGTTTCTGGTTTGTGGGGTCTCCAGTGAATGGTCCCTAGAGTCAGTGGGGAAAGCAGTTGGAGGGACTTCAGTCAGCTTTGATTACAGCTAAAGGGGACCACAACCCACAGGGACTCCATTCATCCAGTCCTCCAGTGGGTATATCCCTGGAGTCAGCGGGATCACTAGTCAGAGCAGACTCTGGTCACCTGGGACTCCAGTCAGTGGTCTTGATCTTTCCTAGCATCTCTTTTGTGGAGAGGCATTAGAAGAATCCACAGTGGATTGTCTCATATGTGTTTTTCACAGAATTTTAATAAATGTGATGTGTTACAGGAAATATTTATTTTAAAAATGACTGCCAACAAGTTGGGGAATAAAGCTGCTTATTTTGTGGTAATAAACAACCAAGGTATGGTTAGATATAATATTGGTGACCTTTTCCTGAGATACTGCAAGCCTATAAATGGAGTATTCCTTGAGCCATGAGGCTGGATTATTCATAATCTGGTCACACAAGACCTCATCTTTGAATGCTGCTACATTGAAGACCAAGCTTTAGACACATGAAAGTGAGGACAACAACAATACAAATCGTCATACTACATCTCTGGCCTACAAGCACTTGTCCACATCACAATGCAAAACATAGAGCATCTTTGCTAGAGAGCCCATAGTCTTAACAGGTCTATTTTAAGTAACAGAATTATTTTAAATCTCTATCCGTAGGCCCCTCTGATACTCATTACAAACTCTGCTATGATTCTCTAATATAAGTTGTAGAATTCATGATACAGGGGCTTGGAGAAAGCACCAAATTCCAAAAGTGAGAACCAGAGGATGGCAATGAAGAGTCAGAACAAAGGAATGACAGCAGTAGGCAGTGAGGCATTCAGTCATGCAGTGTTAAGTCCATCGGTGTCTGAGGGTTTCTATTGGTGTGACCAGCCCATAACCAAACGCAACTTGGGCTTTATTTCAGCTTACAGTTTCACATCCTAATCCATCACCGAGGGAAGCTGGGCAGGAACTCAAAGAGGGCGGTCCTGGAGGCAGAACCTGCATGCTCTCAATGGCTTTCTCAACCTGCTTTCTTACACCAGGACTGCCTGGCCAGGGGTACCCCCACCCATTACAATCTTGGCCCTTCCCACATCAATCATCAATCCAAGGATGCATCACAGGTTTGTCCACAGGCCAATCTTGTGGGAGCATTTTCTCAGTCGAGATTCTCGCTCCCCAAACATAGTTCTAGCTGGTGACAAACAGACCTAAAGCTACCCAGATCGTCCAGGGAACCTATGGGGAACACTTTCAGCCAAAAGCCTGCCAGAATCCTGCAGGATCCTGGAAATCCTGCCTGTTTTCCAAGATATCACTGACCAACAGGAATACGGCTTCTTTCCTTCCACTATTAACTACTAACATTAAAACTCTGACCACACATTATATATCGCAGGAAAATATGCATTGTGTATGTATATAAATACATATCACAGACTATATATACATATGAATTATATACATGTACATCATCTACATTTACATACACACCTATACATATAGAGACTACAGAATGCCTTCAAGGGATTAACAAGCCAAGGAGTTGGAAGCTCACGCTGAGAAGCTCATGGGATAGAATTCTCCCAGCATAAGAAAGAAATCGAAGAAGAACTCAGAAGATGGAAAAATATTTCTTGATCCTGGATTGGCAGGATCAATATAGCAAAAATGGCCATCTTGCCAAAAGCAATCTACAGAATCAATGCAATCCCCATCAAAATCCCAACTCAATTCTTCATAGATCTAGAAAGAGCAATTCTCAAATTCATCTGGAGCAACAAAAAACCCAGGATAACTAAAACTATTCTCAACAATAAAAGGACTTCTGGGGGAATCAATATCCCTGACCTCAAGCAGTACTACAGAGAAATTGTGTTAAAAACTGCATGGTATTGGTACAGCAACAGGCAAATAGATCAATGGAATAGGATTGAAGACCCAGAAATGAACCCACAGACTTATAGTCACTTGATCTTTGATGAAGGAGCTACAACCATCCAGTGGAAAAAAGATAGCCTGTTCAACAAATGGTGCTGGTTCAACTGGAGGTCAACATGCAGAAGAATGCAAATTGACCCACTCTTATCTCCTTGTACTAAGATCAACTCCAAGTGGATCAAGGATCTCCACATAAAACCAGACACACTGAAACTATTAGAAAAGAAACTTGGGAAGACCCTGGAGGACATGGGCACAGGGGGAAAGTTCCTGAACAGAACACCAATAGCTTATGCTCTAAGATCAAGAATTGACAAATGGGACCTCATAAAATTACAAAGTTTCTGTAAGGCAAAGGACACTGTCAGAAGGACAAAATGGCAACCGACAAAGTGGGAAATGATCTTCACCGACCCCACATCCAACAGAGGGCTAATATCCAATATATACAAAGAACTCAATAAGTTAGACCCCAAAGAACCAAATAACCCTATCAAAAAATGGGGTACAGAGCTAAACAAAGAATTTTTACCAGAAGAAATTCGGATGGCCGAGAAACACCTTAAGAGATGTTCAACATCATTAGTCATCAGGGAAATGCAAATCAAAACAACCCTGAGATTCCACCTCACACCAGTCAGAATGGCTAAGATTAAAAACTCAAGAAACAACAGGTGCTGGCGAGGATGTGGAGAAAGAGGATCACTCCTCCATTGTTGGTGGGATTGCAAAATGGTAAAACTGCTCTGGAAATCAGTAAGGCGGTTCCTCAGAAAATTGGGCATGTCACCTCCAGAGGACCCTAGCATACCACTCCTGGGCATATACCCAGAGGATTCCTCTGCATACAATAAAGAAACATGCTCCACTATGTTTATAGCAGCCTTGTTTATAATAGCCAGAAATTGGAAGGAGCCCAGATATCCCTCAAAAGAGGAATGGATACAGAAAATGTGGTATATTTATACAATGGAGTACTACTCAGCAATTAAAAATAATGAACTCATGCAATTTGTAGGTAAATGGTTAGATCTGGAAACTATCATCCTAAGTGAGCTAACCCAATCACAAAAGAATACACATGAAATGCAATCACTGATAAGTGGATATTAGTGAGCCCAGAAGCCCTAAATACTCAAGGCACAATTAGCAAGTCAAATGACTCCCAAGAAGAAGAAAGGAGAGGACCCTGGGACTGTAAAGATTGTATCCAGTATTGTAGACCCAGAACAGAGAAATCGTGGGGGGTGGGAATGAGTGGGGAATAGCGGGGGGGGGGGGGAGGAATTATGGGACATATGGTGGGGGGTATCTGGGAAAGGGGAAAGCCTTTGGAATGTAAACAGAGAATATAGAAAATAGAAATTAAAAAAAATAATCAATATAGTATGGGGCCAGAAAAGCAAGCCAGGCCACTAAGAGGTCACAGGTTTGAGAGTGTCACTGCATATCTGTATTCAGTCACCATTCCTTTAATCATAGTATGGTTGCCTTTATATTTTCTTACTAGTTTGGGTTTGAGGTCCATCTTGTCAAATGTCAGAACAGTAACACCTGCAGATTTCTGGTTATTTTGCTCAGAAGGCCTTTTTTCAACCTTTAATACTGAGGTAGTTTCTGTCTTTTTTTGGTGAGGACCATTCTTTGAAAGCAACAAATAGATGGTTCTTGCATTTCTATTTAATGTGCTAGTCTGTGTCTTTAGATGGGTGGCCTTTGCTACTTTCAATACACTTCCTTTGTTCTGCATATTTTATGTTTTAATCATAATACAAAAAATTGTTTTACAGGTCTTGTATCCTTCCTAAGTGCTTCTTATATCTGGATTAGCATTTCATTTCCTAACTCTGGGGATTCTTTAGAAAAATAAAAATAAAAACTGATGCTTTCAGAATAAAAAGTTTCCTATTCTCCCCAGCCCTTATTACTTCTATTTCTTTGCATACAATTTGTGGATTTTGTTTTATCCTACATGTCTTAAAAAAAGCCCACTGGTACCTTCTTATTGTTTTGTTTTTGTTGGATTGTTCTAATTGTTTCATCTGTCTTCAAACTGAGATATTGTGTCCTTTTCTTGATCCATTCAATTGCAGATACTTTTTTCACAGAGATGAATAAAAATTGACTTACTGGGTTTCATTTCTTTCATTTTATAATTCTTTCTTCAGTTTTTTTATTTGCTGAATTCTTATTTCGCATTATATCAAATCACGATTTTCCTTATTTTTTCAGGTGTTTGGTTGTGGTTTTTATACTTGTAATCATTATTTTGAATTCTTTAGGACTTCATCTAATTCACTATCTTTACATGTCACTACTATCAAGCTTGTAGTATTTGAATAAGTTTGTTGTCTTGTTTTCTCATGGTTTTCCTGTTTTATGCTATAGCACTGAGATTTATGCCTCTGGTGTTATTTTACTGCTTGGTTTTTTGTTTGCCCAGTGTTAGGGTTTGTCTATGCTCAGCTCAGGGAATGGCACTATTAGAAGATGTAGCCTTGTTGTAATAGGTGTGTCACTGTGGGTGTTGGCTTTAAGACCCCCATCCTAGCTTTATGGAAGCCAGTATTCTGCTAGCAGCCTTTAGATGAAGATGTAGAACTCTCAGCATCTTCTGCACCCTGTCTTCCTACATGCTGCCATGTCCCCACCTTGATGATAATGGACTAAACCTCTGAACCTGTAAGCCAGCCCCATTTAAACATTGTCCTTTATAAGATTTGCCTTGGTCATGGTGTCTGTTCACAACAGTAAAACTCTAACTAAGACAGCCAGCTACATTCTTTTACTTAAACTCTTTGTTATATTCAAATGGGACATGAATGTCTAGAGTTGAGTATGTACTTCAGAAAATAAGGAGTTCCTCAGCCAAGGCACCCGAGCCTGATGTAAACTCTATATTTTCCCTTGAATTGGATATTGTCTTTGAATACTACCACAGCTTCTAGAAATTATCACTATGCAAACATTGTACTAGCCATTTTCCAGTAACTGCCCACCTTTGGCTTCAGTACCAAAGAATATTAAAAAGCAGTAAAGGAAAAAGTTCAAGTAAAATATAAAGGCAGACCTATAAGAATTACACCAGACTTCTTACCAGAAATGTCATACAAACCCTAAGAGAACATAAATGCCAACTCGGGCTACTATACCTAACAAAACCCTCAATTACCATAGACTGAGGAACCAAGATATTCCATATCAAAACCAAATTTACACAATATCTTTCCACAAATTCAGCAGGATATTAGATGGAAAACACCAACATAGGGCAGGAAACTACACCCTAGAAAAAGCAAGAAGGTAATCTTTCAACAAACCCCAAAGACGATAGCCACACAAACATAATTCCACCTCTAACAACAAAAATAACAGGAAGTAAAAATCATGTTTCCTTAATATCTCTTAACATCAGTGGACTCAATTTCCCAATAAAAAGACATAGACTAAAAGACTGGATGTGTAAACAGGATCCAGCATTTTCTGTATATAGGAAATGCACCTCAGTGACAGAGACAGACACTTCCTCAGAGTAAAAGGTTGGAAAACAATTTTCCAAGCAAATGGTCCCAAGAAACAAGCTGGAGTAGCCATTCTAATATCAAATAAAATATCAATATCTAATATCAAATAAAACTTTCAACCAATAGTTATCAAAAAAGATGAAGAAGGACACTTCATACTGGTCAAAGGAAAAAAGCTACCAAGAGGAACTCTCAATTCTGAACATCTATGCTCCAAATGCAAGGGCACCCACATTTATAAAAGAAACTTTACTAAAGCTCAAAGCACACATCACACTCCCCAGTATAATAGTGGGGGAACTTCAATACCCCACTGTCAGCAATGGACAGATCATGGAAACAGAAACTAAACAGACACAGTAAAAATAACAGAAGTTATGAATGAAATGGTTCTAACATATTTATAGAACATTTCATCCTAAAGCAAAAGAATATACCTTCTCAACACCTCATGGTGCCTTCTCCAAAACTGACCATGTAATTTGTCACAAATCAGGCCTCAACAGATACAGTGAAATATTCCCATGAACCCTATCAGATCCCCAGGAACTAAGGCTGGTCTTAAATTCCAACTAAAACAACAGAAAACACACATGCACATGAAAGCTAAACAATGCTCTATGATAACTTGGTCAAGGAAGAAATAAAGAGAGAAATTAAAGACTTTTCAGAATTTTATAAAAAATAAAACTGCATAGCTCTGAGTGCCTCCAGAAAGAAACTGGAGAGAGCTTACACTAGCAGCTTGACAGCACACCTGAAAGCTCTAGAACAAAAAGAAGCAAATACACCCAAAAGGAGTAGATAGCAGGAAACAAACTCAGGGCTGAAACTAAATAGAAACAAAAAGAACTATACAAAGAATTAACAGAATCAGGAGCTGGTTCTTTGATAAAATCAACCCTTAGCCAGACTAACCAGAGGTCACAGAGACAGTATCCAAATTAACAAAATCAGGAATAAAAAGGGAGACATAACAATGGAAACTGTGGAAATTAAAAATAATCATCAGATCCTACTACAAGAGCTTATATTCAACAAAACGGAAAATCTGGATGAAATGGACAATTTTCTAGACACATAACACATGCCAAAGTTAAAACAGGATCAGATAAAACATATAAACTGTCCCATAACACCTAAAAAAATAGAAGCAGTTATTAACAGTCCTCAAACCAAAAAAAGCCCATGACCAGATGGGTTTAGTGGAGAATTCTATCAGACCTTCAAAGAAGACCTAATACCAATACTTTTTAAACTACTTCACAAAATGGAAACAGAAGGAACACTACCCAATTCATTCTATGAAGCTGCAATTATGCTTGTACCTAAACCACACAAAGACCAAACAAAGAAAGAGAACTCCAGACCAATTTTCCTTATGAACATTGATGCAAAAATACTCATTAACATTCTTGCCAACCGAATTCAAGAACACATCAAATTGATCATTCACTACAATCAAGTAGTCTTCATCCCAGGGATGTGGGGATGGTTCCCTATTCAAAAATCCATCAACATAATCCACTACATAAACAAACTCAAAGAAAAAAAACTATACATGATCATTTCATCAGATGCTGAAAAAGCATTTGACAAAATTCAGCATCCCCACTACTTTCTTTTCTATTTCAGTGTGTCTAGTTATGTGTAAGTCCTTGATCTACTTCAACTTGAGCTTTGTACAAGGAGATAAGAATGGACCAATTTGCATTCTTCTGCATGCTGACTGCCAATTGAACCAGCACCATTTGTTGAAAATGCTGTCTTTTTTTTCCACTGAAAGGTTTCAGTTCCTTTGTCAAAGATCAAGTGGCCAAAGATGGGTGGGTTCATTTCTGGGTCTTCAATTCTGTTCCATTGATCTACCTGCCTGCCACTGTATCGATACCATGCATTTTTTAATCACTATTGCTTGAGGTCTACGATGCTGATTCCCCCAGTAAGTTCTTTTATTATTAAGAATAGTTCTTGCTCTCCTGGGTTTTATGTTATCCCAGGTGAATTTGAGAATTGTTCTTTCTAACTCTCTGAAGAATTGATTTGGACTTTCAATGGAGATTGCATTGAATTTGTAGATTGCTTTTGGCAAGATGGCCATTTTTACTAATGCCAATTCATGAGCATGAAAGATCTTTCCACCGTCTGAGGTCTTCTTTGATTTCTTTCTTCAGAGATTTTAAGTTTTTGTCAAACAGATTTTTCACTTGTTTGGTTAGAGTCACACCAAGATACTTCATACTGTTTGTGACTATTGTGTGAGAGTGTTGTTTCCCTAATTTCTTTCTCAGCCTTTTTATCTTTTGAGTATAGGAAGGCTACCAATTTGAGTTACTTTTATATCCAGTCACTTTGCTGAAGTTGTTTATCAGCTGTAGGAGTTCTCTGGTGGAGTTTTCTTGGTCACTTAAGTATACTATCATATCATCTACAAATAGTGATAGTTTGACATCTTACTTTCCCCATGGGAATTGATACAGAGACAAAGTGTGGAGCAGAGACTGAAGGAAAGACCATCCAGATACTGCCCCACATACATTCCACATACAGTCACTTTTGTGGATGCCAACAAGCACTTGCTGACAGGAGCCTGATATAGCTGTCTCCTGAGAGGCTTTGCCAGTACCTGACAAATACAGAGGTGGGTGCTCTCAGCCAACCATTGGACGGAGCACAAGGTCCGCAATGGAGGAACTAGACAAAGAACCCAAGGAGTTGAAGGAGCTTGCAGCCTCATAGGAGGAATAACAACATGAACCAACTAGTACCCCAGAGCTCTCAGGGACTAAGCCATTAACCAAAGAGTACACATGGAGGGACCCATGGCTCCAGCCACATATGTAGCTGAGTATGGCCTTGTCAGACATCAATGAGAGGAAAGACCCTTGGTCCTGTGAAGGCTTGAAGCCCCCACTGTAGGGGAATGCCAGGACAGGGAAGCAGGAATGTGTGGGTTGGTGAGCAGGGGGAGTGGACATGGGATATGGGGTTTTCAGAGGGTAAGCAAGGAAAGTGGATAACACATAAAATGTAAATAAAGAACATATCTAATAAAAATAGAAATTTAAAAAGTGTTTCTTTTAGATAGCATATTATAATTTTTATAATTTTCCAAGGGCACAATTAATTCTTTATGTTCTCATTTATTAAGCCAAATTTTCTTATCATCATTGGTGAGAAACTATAGCATGGCAGAAAATTAATTAATCTTTATTTATTTATGCACGCTAAGGATCAGGTCCTGTTGTCAATAAATTTCCAAATATAATGCAATTTGATGAACAACCTTGCAAGGCAATTTCAGTTTCTTTCAGCACTTGAGTGCTTAGGAAAGGATAAGATTTGGAAACTAAATCAGAACCATAGGACACAAAGCTATGTTTTATACACTATATTCATTAATGTATCTTATACTGACTTTGGCTTATCAGTGTATATGATTTGAGGCTAATGAAAACTCCTATTTTTATATTAAAGAATCTGAAAGATCACAAGCCATTTCTAAAACATGATGATGAATAGTAAACATGTATAATTGGTATAATAATAATAATTCAAAGTGTCCTATTCTCTAAAGCAAATAAACTATTTTTTATGAACTTGATAACGCAAATCAATTATTGAATTCTGCTGAGGTTGTGGCACTGTTTGTTGAAAACAACAGAAGTGACAGGTTTCATCCTCGTTCTTGTCAACATTTTGTATTGAAATTTGAGAGTCCCCACAGACGCTTGAGTTTCCTTTTACAATTTCCTCATCTCATAAATTACCAAGTCCTTTTCAATTCCTTCTTCTAGTCTTCATCTCAGTTGTGTTAAATAAATCTTATCACTTAAAATTTCAAAAAAAAATACATGAATGGCAAATTACCTTTTCTTCCTACTTTAGTTGGACTTGAACTCATGACATTTTCAGTCAGAAGATCTCTGAATGAGATCCACAAATGTGTGTGGTATAGATTATGTGCTGCATTAACCCAAGGAGGCTTTGTTCATTTTTCTTTTCAGAACACACTGGAAAGGTTTCTCTCCAAAGCCCTGGAGGGCCCTACAGGAGTTTGTGTTTATTCTGACCAGGACTCTACAGAGATGGCTCCAATAAAGTATTTGTGTTTTCAGAAAATTCTCATTTTAGCTATACCAGTTGCTCCAACTTCTAGTTTTCTTGGTTCTAAGCATGAAAAGGATTTCATTTCTACTCATTAGAAGAGTCGAAGCCCGGTGTGATAGTCTTCATAGGTCACAAGGCTATGCAAATACTATACAAAAGACCAATAACTCTAAAAATATAATCTTCTAGAGAAAAATGTCTTTAATTTTAATGTGGGAGGTCTTGCTATATAGCCTAGGTTTAGCCTCAAATGTATGATCCTCTTTCTCAGCCTCCCAGGGACTGATATGGCAGGCACCAGCGAACAAGCCTGACTCAAAGCATTTTTTCTCAGTATGAAAAATTTAGACCAGAAATGGATTTTGACATCCTAACACGTGGCCAGGACATGCATAGAAAGCAAGCTTATATAAATCACTTCTATAATATCCTCAGGGCTTGGTCAAATCTTTTGCATGTTCTCTCTCTCTCTCTCTCTCTCTCTCTCTCTCTCTCTCTCCCACACACACACACACACACACACACACACACACACACACACGTGCACAAGCACACATGCATACACACACACACACAAGTTCTGCGTGTGTACATGTGTGTGTGTTTCTGTGTATGTGTCTGTGTCTGTGTTTGTGTGTCCCAATAATCTTCTCTTATAGTGGTGTCTCTACTGTTTTAAGAATAAGTCTTTGTAAAGAAATAGCTCCTAGACCTCATCAGAGAAATTTCCTTGTATAATGGACAGTGGCTGCTTTTGACACTCACAACTCCGTGAAGAGTGTAGAAAACAAGTAAGTGTAGAGGGCTCAGCCATGTCACACTTCCTCCCCTCAGGGACCAGCTATGAGAGAGGGCTGACAGGACATGGAGGGCCAGAGAAGGCCAGAGCAAACCAGTATCTTGTGGATATATCAGGACCACTCCATTCATGAACTTAGAGCACCCGTGTTTACCTGCACAAGACATGCACAAGATCAAGCCAGCCAACAATCTGGCATGGAGCACAAAAGTGTTCATGAGTCCAATCAACTAACTGAGGAGATCTGTGGAGTTGATGGCTTTTGGGTGTAGAGGGAGTCTATTGTCTTAAAATGTTTGTCTCTAGATAGATTGGTCATACTTCAGTGGATAGCCCCATACTCAGAAGTATACAGATAGCATAAGCTGGAATTAATGACTTTTTTAAAAAGAAGGATCCAAAGTTGAGGGGGAGATGATCTGTAAGGAGGAGCTGAAAATGAATATGAAATCCTGAAATCCTGCATGAAATCCTGAAAGAATTAATAAAACATTTATTTTTTTAAAAGAAGTAAAATGAAAACCGCAGCCGCAATTGCTAATATAAGGTCTGTGATGTCAACAATAAGTATAATAATCATGATCTCTATTAATACAGTCTCATAATTTCCTTTAACCCTTACTGGTCTCTTTGTTGTGATTATGACTTTTTAAAGTGTTATTTGCTAGTCATTTGATGTCTTTATAGAATAAAAAAACATACATATGTTTAAATTTTTGAAAAACATTTATAATAAAATGTTAATGACCAAAATGAAAGTTTTTTAATTTCTCTAATACAGAGCTATCAGATGAATTCACTGAATGATTCCTTGATTTACAAATCCATTAAGAATCTGGGATCTAGCCGGGCAGTGGTGGCACATACCTTTAATCCTAGCACTTGGGAAGCAGAGACAGGCAGATTTCTGAGTTCAAGGACAGCCTGGTCTACAGAGTGAGTTCTAGGACAGCCAGGACTACACAGAGAAACCCTGTCTCAAAAAACCAAAAAAAAAAAAAAATGAATCTGGGAATCTGGAATCTGGGGCAAGGGAACTTTGAAGAAATGGAAACTAGAATGCAGTTGTATAAAGTAGAAATGGAGAACAGTGGAACTGTGCGGTTAAGTAGGGTGAGGGATGGGTGGAAGATGAAGTATGAGGAGAGACAACTATCACTAAAGGCTTTGTGAAGAAGTCATACTACTGTAAAAGCTTCGATTTGTACAACTATAGTGTACTTTATTGTATGTGTCTGCATATATATACACATATATGTATGTATGTATGTATACAAATATATGTATATATCTATACACACACATATATATTTATGTATATATGTGTATGTATGTATATATATATATATATAGAGAGAGAGACAGATAGAGAGAGACAGAGACAGAGAGAGAGACAGAGAGACAGAGAGAGAGAGAGAGAGAGAGAGAGAGAGAGAGAGAGAGAGAATTAAATCATTACCCTTTAAGGGGTCAATGCCATCACAGGAGGCTAATAGTATTAAAGCCCCAGTGCCAGGAATTGGGCACCTCTTTTGGAGTTGTTGGCCAATGGGGTCCCACAGATCCAATACCATGCAGTTTTTAACTCTACTGCTCTGTAATATTGCTTGATGTCCAGGATATTGATTCCCCCAGAAGTTCGTTTACTGTTGTCCTGAAGACAACACTTACTTGTCTGAAACCTCATCCTTACTGGCTAGCTTTTATAGTGCTAGAGGGGGCTGTGTATGCTGCTAGAGGAGAAAGACGATCATCAGTGTTACCCTGCTGTGAGCTCTGTAAACTAAAATAGTGACCAGTCTGGAAATATAAGTCCACCAATACAATAGTGGCATGAACAGTGTGGGAATGACCAACCACTTTCTGATTTAATTTAAGGGCTGTTCCACAAGATGAAACCTACACCTGCTACTGTTCTCAGGGCCAAGAACTTGTGGCTGAGAGACTATAGGCTAAGTTGATATAGTAATTAACCAACTCTTAATGGTTTATCACCATACCCATAGATTAGTGCATCTCCCAAGCCTCATCAGAGAAACTCTTTTTGCAAATTGCAATTAACATAAAGACCCACAACTGGTCAAAGTGCAGAGGACAAGATGCTGAGGTGTGGTTAGTCTTAATGAGACAGTTATATCCCATCCCTTCCTTCCAAACCTCAGGGGTCAGAAAGACTGTAAGGTGGTAGATGAATAGAACAAAAGAGTGTTCTCAGTTGTACATGTGAAGTTTCACTAGTTGTAGCAGTGCATGCAAGACCTGTACTGGGAATTGACTGGCAACTGATAGCTGTTAGAAGAGGGTTGGTTTTCTTTAAGAGTGTGGTTTCTACTAGGCTGACCATGCTCAAGTGCTGGCCATGCTTGAGTCGATGGTCCCACACCCAATAATATGTGGGCAGCACAAATTGAACATAATGGAGAAATGCATAAATTTAAAACAGTGACAAAGTTGGGTGGGTAAGAATGGGCCTGGAAAGAGTACGGGAAGGGCATAAATAGGATCAAAAGGCATTATATAAAATTCTCAGAGGACCAATAACAATATTTTAAACAGAGAAGAAGCTGTCTTTCTTATATAAAGTCCAACCAATATAAACATCAATATTTTGCACAAAATTGATCTATTATTTTCCTCTCTATTACACCCCAAATTAAGGGACAACAGGAGATGTCATAATGCTAAAACCCATACTATAGTTTAACTTTTTGAATTTGTTTATTTGAGGTTTTTTATTAAATATTTTTAAAGGGTGGTGACTTCAAGCAATTGAAATCTGGGAAAGTGAAATTACAGTGAGGAGAGATTGCTGTGTAGAATATCTCCAATACACAAATTTCTTCCTTGTAAAGACATCACAATTACTATTGCTGCCAATATGTAGTATTTATTATTTGACTGCTTGCATCCAATGTCATGTCTATAAAATCCACTGACATTTTGTTACATTCAAATAGTTCACATTTAAGTTAATGAATAGATTTGTTTGCTTACAATGGAATTCATATAATGCACAGATGGGAATTTAGTTGTTTCCCATTTGCTTTTCAGTACTCCTACTACAGATTTCTGCTTGCTATATAGCAGGGAATAGGGTTTGAGTTGGTGAGTTTAAGTGAATACCAGAAAATAGTCTTCTGAAGTGATTATTTCAATTTCCGTTTGCATCAGCAATATAGTAGTAGTATCAGAATTTAATTAATCTTCATTTTTGTAGGTATTTAGCATTGTTAACTGTTTTTATTTTAGTATTCCTGGTAGGAATTCTATATTCCATATGCACATGTATATTTGAGTATATATATCAAATATATGTATATATATATTTATTTATCTCAGAAGAAACACAAAGTTTGTTCAAAGTGGTATAGAAAAGACAGAATAATTATAACCATTGAGAGAAAGAACATTAAATAAAGTTCAGACTTGGTTAAAGGCATCAAGACAAGAAAACCATAGCCTAAAGGGATATCTTTTCTGAAGGAACAAATGAATGCTTACATCTGCAGAAACATTAATTTTTCTTGCTTGTTCTAGGAGAAGTTTTGAATGCCATTGAGTTTATCTCAGATTTGACATCTACCCTAGGTATTATTGACTCAATATTTAAGACAGACGTGGTCCTTACCTAGTGCAAGATCATGTACATTCCTACAGTTGGTGTCAGGAGAAGGCTACATAGTGGTTGAGAGGAGAGTGGCTTAATCCAAGTTAGTTAGAACATCCTTGCCTTGCTTCATGCTAATATCAAAGACCTTAGCTCCCTCCCTGTATGTGATGAAACAAGGATCCAGTCATAAAGCTTTACATATGACTCCATTGCTTTCATTTCTCAATATAATTTTACCAAACTCTGTGAAGAAAACAAACCAGGAATACCCAGGGCTAGTCGCAGCAGTCATGACTTAGAATGACCACAGTCGGGTTACAGTAATGCAGACAGACATATTACAGACAGTAAGACTCGTCATCAAACAAGCAACAGGAGAGCGCTAGGATAAAAAGCACAGGAGACTGATTTCACATAACAGGCCAAACCTGTGGTCGACGGTGGCCTTTCACACGCATTGGACAGTGCAGTATGTAGACTGGCAGTTTCCATCCAGGAACCAGGAAAGACAGTTGGCCCAAGGTCAGCTTCATTTTCCTCTATGTTTAGACATGGCACTAAAGTATTAGACAATGATTATTGGTCTCACCCAGGAGATGTAGGAAATGAAACTCTGGAAATGTAAAGACCAGGAAAAAAGGGAAATGTTTAATCCCTATAACCCTTTGGTCTAACAGCTTTAATTAGTTTTGTGAACTTTAAAATATTTTCTATTTTCTATTTGTCTTATGGGGTTTATAGCATTCAAGAGTTGTGATTTTATATTAATTACATTTTGAGAGGTTTTTTATTGGATTTTAATAAAATTAAATGTTTGAAAACATAGATGGATTAAGTTTATAAGAATTTTTTATTACCTGTGCCAATATGTAATTATTTAGGGAAATGCTACCTTTTAAAGAATACTAGTTTATTACCAAATTAAAAATGTTTATTAACTAAAAAATAAACCAATAGTAACCATTAAAAACATATTTTCTTTATATACTAAAGCTCCCTAAACATTTTTTAAATCTGTGAACTCCCTGCCTTGAGCTTCAAGGCCTTAGTAACACCAGGTTCATTTCAACTCTGGTGACCTAACTATGAATTGTTAAAGTTATATGGAACATATCTTGTGTAGTATTTCCAATTGCTGACACACATAAACCATACTTGGAACATCTATTCTCTTGACCAATACCATTAAGCTCTTGGGAAACATTTCTTTCCTATATTAAGCTATGTGTGGAAATAAAATAAATATGGGGTGGTGGCTCTGTTAGTAAAGTTCCTGCCACCTAATATGGGGACCTCAGTTCAGATCCCCAGCACACATATAAAAGGCCAGGTATAGCAACAAGTTCCAAGGAAAACCCTGTCTCAAAAAATAAGTTGGAGAGAAAAGCACCTAACAACAACCCATGGCTTCCACATGTGTATGCAAACATGTACACACATTGGCATGTGCACACACACACAAAACACACACACACACACACACACACACACACGGACAAAACACTTGCATACTCTCAATTTTACATCTGTATAGAATTGTTATAGGTTCTGCTACTGAGTTGGCCAGGTCTAAGAAGCATCATGTTTCCAGGGGAACAGTAAATGTCTTAGTCACTGTTCTGTTGCTGCAAAGAGACACCATGACCAAAGCAACTTATAAAAGAAAGCATTTAATCAGGGGCTTGCTTAAGGGTGAGTCTATGACCATCATTGTGGGAGCATGGCAGCAGGCAGTCATGGTAAGGGAGCAGAGGTGGAGCGCTCACATCTTATCTGCAAGTTGGAGGCAGAGGGAGAACTAACTGGGAAAACCTTGAGCTTTTGAAACCTCAAATCCCACTTATGCTGTTTTGTTCTTTCGGATCTTCTCTCTCTATGCCCTTTAGTTAATTGGATAAGGGCCTGTCAGTCTTTTCCCAAAGAACCAATTCTTTGTTTCATTGATTCTTTGGTTGTTTTTGTTTTTGTTTTTTTGGATTTTATTGATTTCGGCCCCAAATTTGATTTCTTCTCGCCTATTCTTTTTGGGTGTAATTTCTTCTTTTTGCTCTAGAGCTTTCAAATGTCCTGTTGTCACTCATATGAGATTGCTAAAAAAAATTTTATGAAGACACTAATTTGTATCTTAGAACAGCCTTTGTTGTGTCCCCATAAGTTTGTGTATGTTGTATATTCAATTTCATTTAATTCTAGAAAGTTTTTAAATTCTTTTTTTTATTTTATTTTATTTTCTATATTCTATGTTTACATTCCAAAGGCTTTCCCCTTTCCCAGTTCCCACCCACCATAGTTCCCATAGTTCCTCTCCCCCCATCTGTTCCCCAATAATTCCCCCCCCTCGGTTTCTTTACTAAACTGGATGCAATCTTTACAGGCCCAGGGTCCTCTCCTTTCTTCTTCTTGGGAATCATTTGACTTGCTATTTGTGTCTTGAGTATTTAGGGCTTCTGGGCTCATTAATATCCACTTATCAGTGATTGCATTTCATGTGCATTCTTTTGTGATTGGGTTAATTCACTCAGGATGATATTTTCCAGGTCTAACCATTTACCTACAAATTGCATGAATTCATTATTTTTAATTGCTGAGTAGTATTCCATTGTATAAATATACCACATTTTCTGTATCCATTCCTCCTTTGAGGGATATTTGGGCTCCTTCCAATTTCTGGCGATTATAAACAAGGCTGCTATAAACATAGTGGAGCATGTGTCCTTATTGCATGCAGGGGAATCCTCTGGGTATATGCCCAGGAGTGGTATGCCAGGGTCCTCTGGAAGTGACATGCCCAATTTTCTGAGGAACCGCCAAACTGATTTCCAGAGCAGTTTTACCATTTTGCAATCCCACCAACAGTGGAGGAGTGTTCCTCTTTCTCCACATCCTCGCCAGCACTTGTTGTCTCTTGAGTTTTTAATCTTAGCCATTCTGACTGGTGTGAGGTGGAATCTCAGGGTTGTTTTGATTTGCATTTCCCTGATGACTAATGATGTTGAACATCTTTTAAGGTGTTTCTCGGCCATCCGAATTTCTTCTGGTGAAAATTCTTTGTTTAGCTCTGTGCCCCATTTTTTGACAGGGTTATTTGTTTCTTTGCGGTCTAACTTCTTGAGTTCTTTGTATATATTGGATATTAGCCCTCTGTCGGATGTGGAGTTGGTGAAGATCTTTTCCCACTTTGTTGGTTGCCGTTTTGTCCTTCTGACAGTGTCCTTTGCCTTACAGAAACTTTGTAATTTTATGAGGTCCCATTTGTCGATTCTTGATCTTAGAGCATAAGCTATTGGTGTTCTGTTCAGGAACTTTTCCCCTGTGCCCAAGTCTTCCAGGGTCTTCCCAAGTTTCTTTTCTAATAGTTTCAGTGTGTCTGGTTTTATGTGGAGGTCCTTGATCCACTTGGAGTTGATCTTAGTGCAAAGAGATAAGATTGGATCAATTCGCATTCTTCTGCATGTTGACTTCCAGTTGAACCAGCACCATTTGTTAAAAAGGCTATCTTTATTCCACCGGATGGTTGTGGCTCCTTTATCAAAGATCAAGTGACCATAAGTCTGTGGGTTAACCTCTGGGTCTTCAATCCTGTTCCATTGATCTGCTTGCCTGTTGCTATACCAATACCATGCAGTTTTTAACACAATTGCTCTGTAGTACTGCTTGAGGTCAGGGATATTGATTCCCCCAGAAGTCCTTTTATTGTTGAGAATAGTTTTAGCTATCCTGGGTTTTTTGTTGCTCCAGATGAATTTGAGAATTGCTCTTTCTAGATCTATGAAGAATTGAGTTGGGATTTTGATGGGGATCGCATTGAATCTGTATATTGCTTTTGGCAAGATGGCCATTTAGAAATCAAAGACTTTTTAGAATTCAATGAAAATGAAGGTACAACCTACCCAAATCTATGGGACACAATGAAAGCAGTGTTAAGAGGAAAACTCATAGCTCTAAGTGCATCCAAAAAGAAACTGGAGAGAGCATATACTAGCAGCTTAATGGCACACCTTAAAGCCCTGGAAGAAAAACAAGTTAATTCACCCAGGAGGAGTAGAAGACAAGAAATCATCAAACTCAGGGCTGAAATCAATCAAATAGAAACAAAGAGAACCATACAAAGAATCAACAAGACCAGGAGCTGGTTCTTTGAGAAAATCAACAAGATAGATAAACCCTTAGCCAGACTAACCAAAGGACACAGAGACAGTATACAAATTAACAAAATTAGAAATGAAAAGGGAGACATAACAACAGAAACTGAGGAAATTCAAAACATCATCAGATCCTACTACAAAGGTCTATACTCAAAACAACTGGAGAACCTGGAGGAAATGGACAATTTCCTAGACAGATATCAAATACCAAAATTAAATCAGCATCAAGTAGATCAGCTAAATAGTCCCATAACCCCTAAAGAAATAGAAGGGGTTATAGAAAGCCTCCCAACCAAAAAAAGTACGGGACCAGATGGTTTTAGTGCAGAATTCTACCAGACCTTCAAAGAAGACTTAACACCAATACTCTCCAAACTATTCCACAAAATAGAGACTGAAGGGACACTGCCCAACTCATTCTTCGAAGCCACAATTACGCTAATACCTAAACCACAAAAAGATCCAACAAAGAAAGAGAACTACAGGCCAATTTCTCTTATGAATATAGATGCAAAAATACTAAATAAAATTCTTGCCAACCGAATCCAAGAGCATATCAAAACTATCATTCACCATGATCAAGTAGGCTTCATTCCAGGGATGCAGGGATGGTTCAATATACGGAAATCCATCAATGTAATCCACTACATAAACAAACTGAAAGAAAAAAACCACATGGTCATCTCATTAGATGCTGAAAAAGCATTCGACAAAATTCAGCATCCTTTCATGCTAAAAGTCTTGGAAAGAGCAGGAATTCAAGGCCCATACCTAAACATAGTAAAAGCAATCTACAGCAAACCAGTAGCCAACATCAAAATAAATGGAGAGAAACTTGAAGCATTCCCACTAAAATCAGGGACTAGACAAGGCTGCCCTCTCTCTCCATATCTTTTCAATATAGTACTTGAAGTTCTAGCAAGAGCAATTAGACAACATAAGGAAGTCAAAGGGATACAAATTGGAAAGGAAGAAGTGAAACTATCATTATCTGCAGACGATATGATAGTTTACCTAAGCGACCCAAAAAACTCCACCAGAGAACTTCTACAGCTGATAAACAACTTCAGCAAAGTGGCAGGTTATAAAATTAACTCAAGCAAGTCAGTGGCCTTCTTGTACTCAAAGGACAAGCAGGCAGAGAAAGAAATTAGGGAAATAACACCCTTCACAATAGCCACAAACAACATAAAATATCTTGGCGTAACTCTAACCAAACAAGCGAAAGATCTGTACAACAGGAACTTCAAGTCCTTGAAGAAAGAAATCGAAGAAGACCTCAGAAGATGGAAAAATATTTCTTGCTCCTGGATTGGCAGGATCAATATAGTAAAAATGGCCAAGTTTTTAAATTCTTAATGTCTGTCTTCACCCTCATTTCATTTATTAGAGAGTAGTTCAGTTTCCATGAGTTTGTAAACTTTCTGTTGTTTCTGATGGTATTGATATCCAGCTTTAATCAACAGTGGTCAGATAGGGTGCGGGATGTTATTTCAATTTTCTCATACCTTTTGAAATTTGCTTTGTGTCTGAGCATGTGGTTCATTTTGGAGAAATGTCTGTGAGGTTCTGAGAAAAAGGTGCATTCTTTTGTGTTTGGATGATATTTCTGTAAATATTGTTAGGTCTTTTTGGTTTATAGTGTCTGCTGGATATTGAAGTCTCTCACTGTCAGTGTGTGAGAGTCAATGTGATTTAAGCTGTTTTCTTTATGAACTTGGGTGACTGAATGTGGTGGATATATGTTAAGAAGGGCAAAGTCCCCTTGTTGGATTTTTCCTTTGGTCAGCGTGTGGTAGCTTTCCCTAGCTCTGCTGATTAGTTTGAGTATGAAGTCTATTTTGTCAGATATTGTAATGGTTACATCGACTTGCTCCTTAGCTTGAAATATCTTTTCCATCCCTTAACCCTTGATGCTAAGGTGTGTCTCATGGATACAGGAGAAAGATAGATCCTGTTTTCACATCCTGTTATTTTCAGTTTATGTAACAGTTTCACATACTGTTATTCTGTGTCTTTATATTGGGTAATTGAGACCACTGGTGCTAGGAGATCTCAATGAGTAGTGATTGTTGATTCCAGGTCTGGGATTATTTATTTCTTGCATTTTATTAGCTGGCCTTGACCTCTTTAGATTGGGATTTTCCTTATAGTACTGTCTGTAAGCTAGATTGGTAGATAAATGTTGCTTAAATTTGTTTTTGTTTTTTTCATAGAAAGTCTTTTTTTTCCCTCCATGTATTGTAATTGAACATTTTGCTGGGTATAGTAGACTAGACTAGCATCTGTGATGTCTTAGAGGCCATATAAGATCTTTCCATGCCCTTCTGGCTTTGATAGTCTCCATGAGAAGATGGGTATTCTTTTAGTAGGTCAGCCTTTACATGTTACTCAGTCTTTTTCCATTGCCATTTTTAACATTCTTTTTTTCTGTTCTGTATGTTTACTATTTCGATTATTATATACCACGGGGAGTTTATTTTCTGGCCCAGCATCTTGTTTTGTTTTTGCATGATGCCTCTTCTTCTCCTTCTATTGGTGTTTCAAGACAGGGTTTGTTTCTCTGTGCTCCCTTGGTTCTCCTGGAACTAGACCAGGCTGGCCTTGAACTCACAGAGACCTGCCTGCCTCACAAATGCTGGGATTAAAGGTGTGTACCATCCCCTGGCTGTATGTTTCTATTATCTTTTTATTTTCTACTTTTTTTTAATTCTCTGACAACTTTATGCATTTGTACAATATACGCTGACCACACCCACGACCCACTTCTTTCCTCCCATTTTCCCCAGACATCTCCCAGCATGCCACCCTCCTGCCTTCATATTCCACCCCACCTCATCTCACCTGCCCCCACCACACACATACTTCTTCTGTAACCTCCTAATTCATCTCGTGCTGCCTGCTAAAATTATGTCTGGTCCTTTTGCATTGGACTTGTGCAGATTTTGTGGAGGTAATCGAAGCTGTATCGAGATCATGATAAGGCCCAGCACTTATCTTAAGACCTCTTGGTGAATATCTTAGGACCTATTTGTGAAGCAAATGGGCAACCATAATTTCCCCCATCACTTTGCATTCTGGTTAAGTGTCCAGTTAGTCCCCTGCCCCATTCTGTCAAAGCCTGTTACAAACACCCTGGTTTTCTACATCCCTAAGGTTCAGGTCTGGTCTGCCTGTGGCCCTGTCAGGGTCCTGCCTCAGTGTGAGGAGGGGTCCTGAGAAAGGTGGGAATGGGAGTGGTGCTCGTTCAACAATGACTCAGGGTCAGTAGTAGATGCAAGCTGCTGGTTCAGGTACTCTCTCTGCTCCCTGACGATTCTTGGTATTCTTTATTCTTCAGCTTCAACTTAATTAATCCCTTCTCCCCCTCATACTACTGCCTTCTCCCCACCAGAGAGCCCGAACCAGTCTTTTATTTACTAAAGCTACATCATCAAGGCTTTGATCATTGTTCATAATTATGGAGAGAATTCTTAGATTTACATAAGTGGGTGGTTAACTGGTTACTTAACCAGAATAAGTAAGTCCCGGATCGATAGCCCCAGCCCCTCATTTCCTTAGAGCAGAGCCAAGCACAAAGCAAAAACCTTATAGGTTTGCACAGCCTGTTCTTTACTGGCAGTTGGTCACAGCTCTTCCAGGTTTCCAGTACAGCAGACAGCAGCCTTTAGTAACTGCTTCCATGTAAGAATAGGGAGACGGCCGACTACTAAGATTAAAATGATTCCCCACAAAGTTTTGGATTCATGTGAGTAAAGAAGTAAGACAGTTAAGCTCTCTCTAATATCTTTCCAGGCATTGTTATCTTCAATTCTTCAATCAGCTAGAAAAACAGAGTACTAACTGTTTATATGTGTCTACATCATCTTTTAATTCTTTAATCTTCATTTCCTTATCTTAGTAATGCCATGGCCTCATGGACTGTCCTTCTAATACTACTCATTCATAAACTATATATGAAATTTTGTTTTTCTATCCATACCCCTTTCCTTCTGCGATCACTGGAACTCTCTATCCCTGTTATCTCTAAATTCATCCTGGCTACTCAATGCAGCAGTCATTGAACTGGAGGGGTACATGTGCTTCCTCTTGATTCCAACATCAAGGCCAAGTCTGGCAACGAGCCATGTCCAAAAAGGTCTGTGTGTGGGCTTTTCTGGTCCTTGTGGTTATGTTGTCTAGATCCTTTCCCATGACCCTAAAGGCCAAGTGGAAGAAGACCTGTTCCCCATCCTCCACAACCTCATAACCGTCTCCATTCCTCATTCCTGAAAACCACGTCTGTTTCATTTATTATAGCATGGTTAGCTCTGAGTAGTGGGGGAAGTATATTAGCAGAAGGGGAAAAAAGGTTGAAAGTAGAGTAGTAAATACAGTAGATCGAGTTTATGGCAATAGCAACCATCAGCACAAGCGGGGGTCATGTGATCAAGGTCTGGCAATGCTCTCTTGGGTTGAGGGCCTGCCTCTGCCCCTGCCACTGGGCAGGGCCACTTGAGAAAGCAGAATAGAGGGAATTGGACTGTGCTTATCCCACTGACACCCGCGCCAGGGCAGGTGCTGGGCCATAGGGAAGCGCTAAGGCACCGCTCTGAGGTTGGGGAAGCACAGTCTGAGATAGGGAAAGCCAGAGCTGGTTCTAGGATCCTAGGGCCTGCGACGAGGCCGGGGCTGTGAGGTTCTCAAACTCTTGGACACCCAGGCTCCTCTGGGAGTCACAGAAGAGCACAGAATGGAGTTAGGGGGTCACAGGCTGGGGACAGCCTCTAGCCCAGTTCCTCGGGCTGAGACAGGGGGCGGTAAGCCCAGGCTCGTCCAGCAGGGATGACTACCCTTAGCTTGGTAGTGGTTGGCTTAGTGGCAGTAGTGACTAGGAGCACAGAGAGGCCATCTATGAGATATTAAGCCGTGGCTCTATAGACAAAGGTCTTGATGGCTCCCCAAGGAGGATCTTGGTGAAAAGAGACAGTCTGCGGTTCCAAACTGTTTACTGTCATGATGGAGGTGGAGGTGTTGTGAGACTGGCCGAGGAGTTTGTGCCCAAGGTCTGCTCAGGGCACTGGCCCAGACAGACCGGAAGGAACCTGTGCCACTGGTTTGGAGGAGTTCCTGTGTGTCTGGGTCCGGCTGGTCCCTGTTATTCCTGGTTGTGTCCGCACCTCTGATCCTATGATCCTGGGCGTGCTAGAGTGGCTGGGAATGGAGCTTCCTTTGGGTGTTGTGGTACTGGCTTGTGTGGGAGGGGGGGAGGCAGGTGCACCCAAGGTCTCTAAGGTCTTTGTCTTATGTATCAGCTACTTTGCAATACTCAGGGCCTACTGTGTATTGGATATCTGTGGTTAGGTTGCTGGGCTTAGTAGAGACATATTGGCTGTTATTGATAGTGTTTTTAGGCCGGGTTTGAGGCATCTGAATTTTGGGAAGTTGTAATTCAAGGTGCCAGTAATTTTTTTTTTCTGCTAGATGGCTATTTTGTTCCTTGGTCTTTGCTCCCCTCTTTTGTTCTTAGAAGAGTTATAGGGTCTTGTATTGCCTGGTAGGATATTCTTCTTGGATCCCGATAGGTGTGGCCACTGGGACCTCCAGGTAGAATGTGTTCTAGGTATTGGGAGTTGACACTTGGAAATAGAGATGCTCTGGGGTAGAATGACAGGAGCCACAGGAGGGAGGACAGCAGGCTGTTTCTCAAGGCTCTAACCGGTCTTCTAGGAATTGCAGGCCGTGAGTAAGGAGAGGCCTTAGTAGGCAGTCTATTACAGAGCCAAGAATGAGACAGGGGTTTAGACTTGGAGGAATGGAGATTGGAAGTAAAGATCTGCATTTGGCCTGCCTGCTTCTCCTGCTGGAGTAACCTATGGGTTCCCAGGAAGTACTTGCTGGAGCTGGGGACTAGGCTAAGGCCGTGAGTTGGGGGAGAGAAGCAAGGAGAAGATCTGGGTGACCCACTGGAGACGGGGAAAGAGAAGGGCGAGTGCAGCAGGCAGCCTGCTGGAGAGCCAGAGATGAGTCAGGGGCTCGGGTTTAGAGGGGAAGGGGGATAGTTCCGATCTACCGTTAGCCTGCATGCTTCTCTGGCAGTGATACTCTGCCAACTTTCAAGGTACATAAAAAGCGCGGTTTATATTGTTTTAAATAGAAGAGTGCATTAGTCAAGGCTGCAGAGTATGGCATCTGGCTTACTGACGTGTGAGGTTTTTCACCCTCATGTGCGTGAAATAAGAGCCTCGTTAGCTTGTTCTCTTATATCACTTCTTGTTGACATGTCTGCTCATCAGACTGAGATTCTCCAGGTTGACGCTCACTCCCCTCCGCCCCAACATATGCCCTAGAGGAAGTGCAATGAGATGCCTCTCGTCCCCTCACATAGCTTGAGTGCCTCTATAGTATAAAGAATGAAGCCAAGTTCTGTCAGACATCTCTCTCCACCCCAGGCAAGTGGAGGGCCAGGCAGGCCTTTGATCCAATCACCTATTCATTCTGCCAGTTTCTATGGAGATAAGAAACTTTCAGTGCAAGAATTCGCAGGCTCTGTGAATTCTCCCTCCTCCAAGCTAACTGAGGGGAATTCCAATATGCTTGTGACATAGCAGGACACAGGTGTCCCCACTTCCTGCTGGGGTTAGTCCAGCTGCTGGAAGTCATCGGCCTATCACACCACCACAGAGAAGCAGCTCTTGGAAGAGTCTACAATTGTAGATCCATGGAAGAAATTGGCGCTGTCCTTGGATTTGTGTACATGTGTGTGCTCACACGTGTAGATGGCTAGATACTCATGAAAAAGTAATGAAAGCAGAGACTAGTCCAAATGCCCCATGATGGAAGCAAGAAGGGTGTGGAAAGAACTAGGAAATTCCCCATGTCTAAGATTCAGCATGGCAAGGGTAGTGGTGTTCTCCTGAAGCCATTGGTATGACTGGGTTCCAGCTATCTTGAAGGAAAAGAGAATTGGGGCTAGTGGAACTAGACAACTCCAGACACGTCAGCTCCTATGGACTGGAACTTGTGGTGTGTTAGCCAAATCCCAGATGGTCCTCTCTCCAAATCCTTGCTTCTAGGTTGCCCCACTCCCCTAGTCACTGCCCACATACTGTAAAACCTAGTCATTTAGCAGTTGACAACCAGCTGAAGAAGGCATTCTTTGCCTCAATGAACTGTGTGGTATAGGTAACCTCTGAAGATCAGAAAGAAATCATCAACTGAGCCTGACAAAGAATTTGGATTCCCACCAGAATGCCAGCAAACAAGAGTATAAACAACACCAAGTCAGCTAAAATAGGCTTTTTCTCTTCAGTATACCCAGTCTATGCCACAAAGAGACTGAGTCATAAAGGGATAGTGTGTATATTTACACCAGTGTTTTCTGTGTTACCTTCTCAGATCTGTCCTCTGAGGACAGCACTTGCTTCTCCTTACAAGAAGAATTCACAGGGACTGTGGTTCTTCTTCCAAGTATCTGAGGGAACTAGAAAAGAATGAGTCTAGCATAACAGGGAAAGCATTTCCGCGCTTATGGCATGTTCATTTACATATGCTGACTATGCCACAAACATGTCACATCACACAAAAAGGTATGCAGAAAGCCACATGCTAACAAAATGAGCCCTGCCCCTCCATAGTTCCTTGATCAACCCCAGGCTTCTATTTAAATACTCTAGCCTCAGTTAAGACCTAAGGTATCTGTATTCTAATCTGACAGATGGACTTCAACATCATGAGAGATTGAGGTCCCAAACCTCTGAGCTAATTCATTGCAAATTCTTCATCCTCAGAAACACAAGTAAATAAATGTTTGTTGTCTCAGGTGGCTAAATATTGAGATCATTTACTAGGTAGCAGTTGACAACCAGCTGAAGAAGGCATTCTTTGCCTCAATGAACCGTGTGGGGTAGGTAACCTCTGAAGATTAGAAAGAAATCATCAACTGAGCCTTACAAAGAATTTGGATTCCCACCAGAATGCCAACAAACAAGAGTATAAACAACACCAAGTCAGCTAAAATAGGCTTTTTCTCTTCAGTATACCCGGTCTAAGACCCGGCCTGGGGAAGCCCAGAAGGACAGAAGAAAATCTAGGAGGTAGAGAGAAAGGAAAATGAAAATAAAATAGCCTGGGACTTTTTCTTTTATCATCTATTGCCGGGGTCCAGCCTCGACACAGGATCGGAGTTCTCAACTGGAAGCAGGGATATCTGGAAGGCACATACTAAACACACAGCCTACTTTTTGGGTACAAGCTGACAGGCACTTTTTCAAGGCTTAAAGTTTCTCTTCTCTCTCATTCTCTGCTCTCTTTCTCTCTCGCTCATTCGCTCGCAGCTCGAGGCTGCACACACTCTGCATTGTCCTGCACACTCTGCTTTCCTCCTGTGCGCTTTTCTTTTCTTGCACTCTTGCTCAGACACACTTCTGTGTGTTCCCCTTTCACTCACACACCCACTCCTCACACATATCTCACACACACACACCACCTGCACTCTCCTTTCACTCACACACCCTCTCTTCACACACATCTCCCATTCTCTCTTCGCTCACTCTTCACAAGCTCTTCTCATGCTCTCCGCATTCGCTCTCTCACTGGCTCTTCACAAGCTCACCACTCGATCTCTACATTCTCTCTGCATTCCCTCTGCCCGCTCTCTACAGTCTCACTGTATTCATTCTACATTCTCTCTACAGTCCCTTCTCATTCACTCTTCATTCTCCCTTGCCTTCTTCTTGCCCCAGTCTTTTATTGATACTCCAAAAGCAGATAAAAAAGAAGACATTGTATAATCGTTGCCAAATCAAATTCAAAAGAATAACCACATCCCACAAAAAAAATCAAGAATTACAATTGTTCCCCAAAGTTTCAAGCTTCCCTATTCCCAGGCCTATAGCCAAAAAAATAATAATTGCAAACTTATCATTATTTAAGCTTTAACTTTA
The DNA here is from genome assembly GCA_964023405.1 of Apodemus agrarius. Lineage (NCBI taxonomy): Eukaryota > Metazoa > Chordata > Mammalia > Rodentia > Muridae > Apodemus > Apodemus agrarius. The sequence continues at coordinate 14,679,424 of OZ030027.1, forward strand.
ACTATTATACTTCAGAGCTCAGAGCTCCGAGGCCAGCTACTTGCATTTCCTTGTAAAGCTCTAATGATAAATGACATGGGCAAAGCTGCCAGGCAGTGGCCAGAAAGAATCAAGTTAACCCTTAACTCCGTAGTTCCCCTAGCTTTCCACTTCTGCACATTGTACACAATGACTCTCCTAAGAGTCCCAGTGTTTTGACTTAATTTTACTAATCTATGATTTAACATATTCTATAACTTGCTTATCCAGGAAAAACTCTCAAATGTTGTGCAGAACTTATTTCATAACTTTAATAGTTTTTTCTTTCTTTGGGGTCTCAATGTTGGCTCTAACTCATTTTCTAACAATTTCATAAAACTTTCTTTGCAAGTCAAACATTAATCTGGAACTGCCATTGTTATTGCATTGTTGCAGTTATTGCATTGTTTCTAAGATGAGAACACACAGCATGCACCTGGGCTATTAGGACTGTGCTGTGCTGTGCCCCATGCCTCAATTTTTAATTGTTTTAGAATCATTACATCAGGGAGCATCTAGTTTCACAGAACTCTCCAGAGCAGAAGGGGAAAAGAAGTAAGAAAGTCAGATATAATAGAATAATTATGCACACCAAGGCCAACTGAAAAACAGTCACGCACAAATGAAATCTATACAGCCGTTGTCCAGGGCTAAGGTTAGGAGAAATGGGAACAACTGTTGTTACAAAGAGCTGCCGTGGGCTACTGAAGATGTCTCCATCCAGGCCTACTGCAGGCAGTCCCTTATTTCAGATGGTGGGTCCCCTGGAGGGATGTGTGTCCTGCTTCTCAGTGTCCCAAACACCATCCTTTTCTACAAGGAGCTGCTGCGGGCTCCTGAGATGTCTCCATCCCGGCCTACTGCAGGCAGTTCCTGTCATTGTTTGCTGTCCCCAGCAGTCTATCTATCATCTATCTATCCATCTATCATCTATCACGCCTCTAGTATGTCTTTCTTTTCTTCCTTCTTTCCTTCCTTCCTTTTTTCTTTTTCTTTTTCTTTTCTTTCTTTTTTTTTCTTTTTTTTTTTTTTGAGGCAGGGTGAATGATCTCCAACTCCCTATGTAACCTAGGATGGCCCTGAACTTCTGATTCTCTTTCCACTCCCTCCTGACTGCTGGGGTTATAGGTAGATCCCACCAATTCCTTAACTTCACAGTGACAGAGGTGGAGCACAAAGCTCCCCAGCACTCTACAGCCCCAGTTACATCCCAAGCCCAGAATCCAGGCCTCTTCCCTGCTGTAGCTGCGTATGCCATAGAACAGTCCAGAGTTGGGGAGGACATAAGGTAGGTTGAAGAAATTTTAATTCCTGCAGTTGTAATTTGGTAGCCTTATTTGGAAGATTTTAATTTTTTATTGGGGCACAATACATAAAATATAAAACCTATCATAGCCATTTTAGGTATATCTCATACACACACACACACACACACACACACACACACACACACACACGCCCAGAGGCTACTATTGCCACTCTAATTTCCCATCTCCTGATCATTCCCACCTTCCATTGGACCACTGAATTGTGGTCCTCTATAACAGAAACTTGGTGTTTTCTCACTCCCTTTGGGCAAGACGTTGGCAACCATGACTCAGATTTCTTAGGTTATACTTCAGATATTCAGATACTTTAAGTAGAATTTTTCAATATTTGTCTTTCTTCGACTAGCTCTCTCTCTCTCTCTCTCTCTCTCTCTCTCTCTCTCTGTGTGTGTGTGTGTGTGTGTGTGTGTGTGTGTGTGTGTGTGTAATATTCTCAAAGTTCATCTCCATGTTAAAAATCAAATGCTCTTTTTAGGGGCAGAAAACTATTCTATTATATAGACATGCTGTACGCTGAATAATTATCTCTTCACATGAGTCAAAAGTCTTTTAGAAATGACATTGAAGCTGGGTGTGGTGGTGCATGCCTGTAATCCCAGCACTTGGGAGGCAGAGGCAGGCGGATTTCTGAGTTCGAGGCCAGCCTGGTCTACAGAGTTAGTTCCAGGGCAGCCAGGGCTACACAGAGAAACCCTGTCTCGAAAAACAAAAACAAAAACAAACAACAAAAAAAGAAATGACATTGAGTATGTAGTTCCTATGATATTCAGACAAAATGGAAGTGGCCAGGCCATCACCTTCCATGGTCTATGTGCTCAGAGCTCAGACATCTGAAGAGTGTGTTTTCCTTTTCTAATAACATTCCTAGAAAAATAAACGTTAATTTCTTAATGCAAAGCACTATCCCTAACATACACACCTATTAAATGGAATTTAGTCCTTTAAGGCCCTTGACCCTAAAAGTGCCATTTAAAAGAAAACATCAGTTCCAAACTTCTATCTTGAGATGACAGAATGATTGTGCATGAGGTTTGGTTTGGTTTGGTTTGGTTTTCTTATATGCTTCAATTTTGTTTTTCCAGGTTGTGCAGTAATTTTTACAGCCTAATCCATGCACAGGAAGGTTCTAGTTCAGCAATGTAGCAGAAAAAGTTTTCCTAGTTTCTTGCCTTGATCAAAAAATTTTGTTGTTTACAGTTAGGTGTAGGAAGCCCGACCAAACCAAGGTTTTCTCAGAGGCCCCGATAAAAGAACAAAAGGGACTTTAATTCTGTGTCCTTGTCTAGGAGTGACTTGGAAAGGCTAGTTAGGGCTGTTGCCAGGACCTCATAGGAGTCAAGGTTACAACGTCTAGAGACCCAACTCTTCCCCCTGAGTTGCGGTTATCAATCCTTATGCAGCTGTGTCTGAGTATCCTATGTTCTATTTGCCAACATTTGTCTGAATTAGCTTTCTGCTAACCTTGGTCATCTCTGTCAAACCCCTGCAAAGAGCGTGATGCTATATTTCTTAATGAATCTGCTTGTGTATGTCAGAAGCTTGTGCAAGGTCTCCAGATCCTAACTATTGCTTTTGTCTCCTTCATGTCTTCTTCTGCCTCACCCTTGTCCTCCTAGCTGACACCTCATTGTCCAGGACCATTATTTCTACAGGCTTAGGTCAGCTAGGGACTTAACTCAGTTAGCTTACCTAGAATTTTACCTGTTAGCATCATATGAATCTGTCCCTGTGTATAATTTCAGTTCTTCAATGCAGAAGCAGGAGGATCATGAGTTCAAATTCATCCTTGGCCACAGTTTAAAAGTAACTTGGGCTACATGAGACCTGTCTTAAAAAAAAAAGGTACTAACTATAATAACATTTTGCTAAAACCTAAGGAATTTTCTGAACCTGTATAACCAGATACATTTTTTTTGGAAAGTCCCTGAATATTTCTCCCAAGGCTTTGGTTTTGGGGTGTCTGGATGTGGAGGGGAAGGGGGAAGAAATGCAGAAGAGGTAAAAATGACCTGCGTGAGAAGCAACATCCCTTTGTATTGTATTGTGCTAATATGTTGTGTTTCTCAGAATGTAACAAACTTAAGTAAACCAGAGGTTCTTTCTCAAGGCAGTGTTAAAAGAAGAAGTAATAATATTTATAAGGAAAGGTGAAGTTTTTGAACATAGAAAAAAATCAAGTAAAAAAAATGAGATAGTGTCTTGCTTTGAAAAATTTAGCAGCACGTAAAAGCTTCGATAAGATGTGTTTCCACATGTGACTGTAGGAAAGCAGGCACACGTACCAACCTGCATAGGATGAGGAAATAGACCCTAGGATATCCTCAAAAGTCAAGTGAGGTGCCTTCAACAAAATTATAGGCTATATGGACTGGAGAGATGTCTCAGTGGTTACCTGTGTACTGTTCTTACAGAGAACTTGAGTTTGGTTCCCAGCATCCATGCTAGGTATCTTTCAATTTGACACCTCTGGCCTTTGTAGGCATGTGAACTCATACTACATACACACAAACACACACACACACACACACACACACACACATACACACACACACACACGCTCATTCACACACGCATACTCATAATTATCAATAAAGTAAATTACAAGATACAAATGTTTGCTTAGTATGTATAAGATGTATATAATATATAGCAAGCAATGCCTCATATATAATGTATATAGAATACACATATAAAAGAGGACTTAAAACAGCAATGGATTGGAAGCTACCAAAAATGTGAAAATAGAAAGCATTTGAAAAACCATCGTGTAGATTACTGTCCCATACTGCCCAGGAATTAGAATGTACTGCTGTGAGACATTATTGATCATTTCCCTCGCCCCTTCGAATTGTGCTCATCGTTTGCAGAGCTGAGGCCAGAGTGCCTGAGGTACTTTTTAGCCTTCTATGCAGCGAGGCAAGCTTACATACTCAGCACTCGCCAAGCAGGAGTGAATGGAATCGGCACATATACCTGCCAGTTCATCCTCTGAAAGAGTTGCTTTTGAATCACTACTGATATGTTTTCTGTTCCGAAAGCCTATGGGACTGTCTTGTCTAGATGTCTTGACCCAGGGGTCCTGAATGATTTCATGGAATAGGACCCTCTGACTAGTCCTGTGCTGGTAAGAAATAAATATCTTTCAGACTTAAGCCAGAGACCTTGTGTCCCCTTGACAGCTCAGTACTTGCCCTGAGTGATACAGAAAGGGAGCGTGGCACCAGTGTAACCAAAGCCTAGATACGTGGCTCTCAGCCTTCCTAACGCTGCAACCCTTTAATACAGTTCCTCTTGTTGTGGTGGCCCCCAACCATAGAATCACTTTTGTTGCTGCTTCATAACTGTAATTCTGCTACCATTATGAATCATAATGGAATTATCTGTGTTTTCCAGTAGTTTGTCATTTGACCTCCCAGGGGGATCACAACCCACAGGTTGAAAACTGCTGCTCTACAGTGTGGCGGCGTTGGTACAGTGAGGAAGATAGGAAGAGAATCTTAATGAAGGATTGTCTAGGCCAGGTTGGCCTGTGGACGATGGGCAGGACGGGGTTCCTTGATTACGTTAATTGATGTGGAAAGACCTAACCTAAAAGTGCACTGCCATTCCCTGGATTTGGGTCCTGGAAGGCATAAAGAGAAGAAAGTGAGTGAGTGTAAGCATGTGAGCATTCATACTCCCTCTGCCCTTGACCGGATGGACCAGCTGCTTCCAGTTCCCGCCATCTTGACTTCCTACTGCCACCTAGACTTGGGTCTGAAATAAGCCCCTTTCCCTTCATTTGATTGTTAGGGTGTTTTATCACAGTAGTGGGAAATGGAAGCAGGATGGTGGGAAATCGATGATGGTGGAAAGCCAGGCATTTTGCTCTACAGGTCTGGTGCCCTGTTGTCACATTTGGTAAAAGCATCACCTGCAATAGGTGAGAGCTTGCAGGCCTGTTCCTTTACTCAGTAGAAGTCACTGGAAGTCATGAGGATGTTGAGATGGAGCAGCTGTCTTGCTATTTTGTAGACATTTTTCCTTCAACGAACAAAGGCAAGACGTGGCAAGCCTGCAAGCAGGGAAGAGCAAAAATAGAAATCCAGAAGGATGAGGCGGGGTAAGGCTTTGATAGAACAGCTGGTAACACGGCCCAAGCTGAAGGAGAGAAAACTGTTGCACACGGGCTTTCTCAGGGGCCTGTCAAGACTCCCCCGCCGAACTGAGCAACCCTTGAAAGTCGTCTTCCTACACAAGCTCATATTTTTTTTCAGGTGATCTTAAGGCACCTGCCATTCAAAGAAGAAAAGAAATCTGTCAAAAGACTAGCATACCATGTCCGACTAAAGGTCTGGGTACAGAAAAGAGTCGTGAGGGTCTTTATTGGCTCAGAGTGGTGACAGGAACCATAGCGACACTGACAGGAAAAGAGATGTTACGAAATGCCTCATCTGCCAAACGCTGTGGCCTTCACAAGATACAGTTAAAATTGTTTAGATTGACCAAGAGATTAGGACAGCTCATAAAATTACTTGCGTGGGAGGTAGTTGGGGAGAGATAGAGGAGAGGGGTTTTTCTTACTTCCTTGGTCTTACTCATCTGTCTCCATAAACTGCCTCCTGTTACACATGGATTGCTCCTACAAACATGCTATCAGTAGACTGGAACATGGCAGCAGGATATATGCTATCTTTCATATATAGTTCTTACTCAGTAGATTTAGGAATATGCCAACCCAGCTGCCCAGAGGGGCATGGTAATAAAGAAGAATGTAAGAGACCCCAAGGAAGAGGGGCTCTGGTACCTCTCTCAGAGGCAAGGCTGACCACCCGAGCAGAGGGTTTACAATCAAACCTTGCAGTGATTAGCTTCCATTTTTTCTTTGTTTCCATTCCCCCGCAAAGTCTGAGGCCCGGAGTTGGCACATGGAGCAGATCTCTAGGATGCCACTCCGTTACCTTCTCAGTGGTCCCGAATTAAGTACATCTAAAAGATTCAAATGCAGGACCTCTGTTAGCTTTGATAGTGGCAGGCAATACAAGCTCTGATGTTCTCGTTATGAGAACAAGTGGACTGGACTTGATGTCAGTCAAGTTTGAGTTCTTTTGTAAGAAACAGTGTTGTGTGTTGAAACAAGAAAGGAGGCAAATGAAAACATTAAAAAAGCCCACAGTCCTGGCGACACAGAAGCATCCCAGGCCAAGAAAGCCAAGCCAAATATAGATGTGTTCACACCCCTGAGGGCAAATTACCGTGTTTTCCAAAGCATGCCAACATGCCTTGTGTTTCCACGTTGCTATGACCGTTGACTGATGGAATACTAAGACTGCTCAGCCTCAAGGCGATGAAGCCCGGGCTGCAGAGCCAATGCTGTTGCATTATGTTTCTCATTTCAGTGACAGAATGGCTGACAAACAGAACGTCAGGAGGACAGGCTGACGTTCACCATGTGAAGATGAGGCCCTTGGTGGTGGGACAGTCATGGAGGCAGGAATAGAGGCAGGGACAATCAGGACGCAGAGAGGGATGAACGTGTGTGTCCGGCTTGCTCTCTCCTTTCTATTCCATGTCAGGACCTCAGCCTGTGTAAGGGTGGTGGCCGGGTTTAGAGTGGCTTTTCTCACCTCAGTTAATCCAGCCTGGAAACTCCATCATGACTTGCCCAGAGCTCTGTCTCTAGGTAACTGAAGGTTCTAACTAGCCGACAACATTAACCACTGGAGTCACAGAGGACTCAAGCCCTGCTGCATAGACACTCATTCGTGAGCACATTCAGGAAAAAGGATATGTGTGGGAAAGAGACTGAATGGGTCACATTTTTCAGAGTGGATCCCCCTTGCTTCTGGATTCTAAATATCCTGCAGTCCATTTGTTCCACAGAATTACCAACCCCCAAAAAACTGGAATATACTTCAGAAGAACTTATTTGAAAATAGGAATGGCACTTTTGGCACATAGCCAAGGGCAGGCCCAGAGCGTGTTCTGACAAGGGACAGGGGTAGGGACGGGAAAGCTGCAGGGGAAGGCTCTTCTATGGCAACCGGTAGCGTACAGTCTTACAACCATCCACGCCTGGAAAGACAAGAGAGCTTCTCAGCCCTGCACACTCAGCTAGTCTACCTTTTAGAATGAAAGGCGCGAGTGTCGAGATGGGGTTCGTTTGGCTTTTCCTAAGTTCCAAAGGATGTGGTTGCATTGCGTACAATCATGAAATGTTCCTCCTGCTTCATGGCTTGAAAGAACAAACCACATCCACTCACTTGTGATGGAGTTCTCGCATTGTGTGAGCATATGGAATCTCACACACAGGCATCCAGGCTTCCATCAAGTCTAAGCCAGTTGTATTTCTCAGACTAGACTAATTATTTGCTGGCAAAGGTAGGAAAGTATCTTGACTACTATCAAGGCATGGCATGGACTTCCTGTTTGTTGCAATGCCTGCTGTTCCTTCCTTCCTTCTAATTTTCATATACGACCAGAGTAACCTGTCTAAAACTAAAGTTAGAACAGGGCTAAAATCTAATCTTCAATACATTCGATCAGGATGCTTTCATACATATTCAATAAATATCACATGTGCGCCAGTTCTAAACCACAAAGCATAAACAGAGAGAAAAACAGAAGACCGTTGTTTATCCTTTGAGTCTCCACAACATGTGCTTCCCTGACAAAGTAACTTAAGGGGGCTCTAATTTTTCACTGATACTATAAAATTGTGCCATCAGTCACGCTTTGGACAGTTGTTCAGTTTTCTTCCGAAGTACAAATGCACTTGTCTCATAAACAGGAAGAGAATTTCCTTCTAGGAGAGACTTCAGCAAAATCTCAGGCCCAAACTTGTTCAACATTGTATATATAAATATTATGGGTTCCTTGACTGAAAAGAAGGTGAAGGTATGATATATTTTAGGATTAGGTTTGTAAAAATTGTAACTTCAAACCCTTATATTACCTGAAATTTTAAGTTCAGCTGATGTCTTTTTTCTGGCTCTGTTTATGACTCCTTTAGCAATGGCAGCCTTTAGCAATCACTCCTAAGAAAGCTTCCGTGATTTTCTTACTTTAAATATATATAAAAGTGGAGGTTTCAGCCTTCATGTTTTTCAGTGCTTCACCAGAGGACAGAAGCGTTGTCAGGAACTGAAGAAGATGCGATCTTTAATCTACTTGGAAGGGACTAAGTGAGCTTTTCAGCACTTTGTAGACGCTGACAGAAGACAGACTCCTGAATCAGACAAAGGTCTGTTGGCAGCATCAGAGAACACCATCTTGTAGCAGTTCAGTGTGCAATACGTCTAGGTTGGGGTCCAAACATCATGTGCTAATTACTTTTAACGTGTCATCCTGAATGAAATCCAGGAACAACAACAACAACAACAACAACAACAACAACAACAACAGAGCACTAGGTAAAAATAAGGCCGTATTTACTTGAAAAGGAGAGACTTTAGGTAACAATGATGTGTTGATCTTAGGCCATCAACTACAATAAATATACCCTACTGACATCTGACGCTAAAAGGGAGAAACTACATGTGTGGTACAGGTGAGCTCTTTGTGCAACCTTCACAGGGATCTTGCTAATTTTAAACTTCTCTGAGTTTGTTTCTTCGTCTTAAGAAGAGTCCACTAAGTATTTTAAATCAGTGGCAGGGCAGGTTTTACTTGTATTAGAACCATTGAGAAAACTGGAGCCAACCAGCTGCAGGTTGGGAAGTCTGGGAGCAAGAACTGTCTGCTGGCCCTGCTTCTTTTTTCCCCCACCAGTGGGACAGAAGGATGCATGATTAAACTGCACCAACATCTGCCATGGGTGACGACTTCAGCCGCTTCTTCAGTGGCAATAATTAGAAGAGTCTTACATCAGGAAGAATGAACAGCACCTAACCCCCGGAAGCAGAGTTGACAGTGCTTGGGAAGTGAAACATCTCTGCTGTCTGGAGGGAACCAGGTCCGTCTCGGTGTCTGGATTCCCCGGGGATTTCTTACCAAAGTGTCATTATCAGCACTTGGTTTACCACAGGGCATGGCTCCCCAGTAGCCTCTTTTCGGTTTAGTGGCCCCACCTTGGCAAACATGAACCCTTGTCTGCAGACAAGAACTATGACCCTGAGAGACAAGAGAGGGAGCTGAAGACTTGACCACATGAATCCTTTACCACCTGACTTCCCACGCCGTGCACAACCGGAGGAGGACCTGGGGAAGAAGTGGGTTATGGCACAGGAAGCAGGCCTACCCCCAGAGTCCCATTCATTCTGCAATGATTTGTATTTCTAACAAGTCCAGAAGGGATAGCTGAGACCCGGGTTGAGCCCCCACTGAAGATCTACTGGTTCAAATGATCCCAAGAGCAACTTTCTGCTCTCATGTTTGTTAAATTTATTTGTCTCGAATTCATGCAATGATAAGAATCACCTAGATGTCTGGCCAACTCTACAGCTCAGACATCCACTTGAGAGTCTTAGCCTGTGAGCCTTTGGTGAGCATCTGTGGTGATTCCTATCACTTTATTATGCCAACACTCAAGGGAACACTGGTGAAGGTGGACATGGAGCAAGTCATGAAGGAATAACAGTGGATATTCCTGTTGGATATTCCAGTGGATATGGAAGGAAAGACAAGTGGATGGGCTCCAGAAAAAAGGGAGATGGCTGAAGTAGAGGATGAGAAGGCACCAACTGGGCCCTGGCTCAATGCGTGCAAACCATCTCAACCACTTGACTAGGGCTTTGTTAACCCACGACTAATCCCATGGACAGGGAGCAAAAGACTCAAGGAAGTACACTCAGTGTGTTTCCAGATAAAGGGACAATACTAGAAGATCACTGATAGAGCTTTAAAGCCACTGAGTATATTGGACATTAGTGTCCCCAAACATTTAACATATACATGTGAAGTCTTTTGCTTACTCTTTTAGTTGTTTTGTTTCCTCTTAGTATATGGTGGTGTTCAAACACAAAAGCTGGCATGGTAGGTACTTATAATGTGTCTTTAGCAACTTAAATATCAAGAGGAAGCTATTGAAAGAACAGTTAATATTTATTTGGGATGAGAGTGGGAATACATGGGCCACAGTCAGCTATGAAAACATGCACAGATTTGGGTAAGGGGAAGTTGTTGTATGTCTCTGTGTGTATGTCTATTTCTGTGTGTGTCTGTCTCTATGAGTATATGTCTGTGTATGTGTGTGTCACTCTCTGTATATGACTTTGTCTGTGTGTATGTCCTCTGTGTGTGTGTATGTTTCTGTGTGTATCTCTCTCTGTGTATATGTCTCTGTGTGTGTCTGTCTCTGTGTGTGTCTGTCTCTCTGTGTGTGTCTGTCTGTGTGTATATGTCTCTGTATTTGTGTCTGTCTCTCTGTGTGTAGGTCAGTATGCATGTCTGTCTGTGTGTGTGTCTGTCTGTGTGTGTCTGTTTTTTTCTGTGTGTCTGTCTCTCTTTCTCTATGCATGTATGTGTCTATCTGTGTGTCTGTCTCTGTGTCTATTTCTCTCTCTCTCTCTCTCTCTCTCTCTCTCTCTCTCTCTCTCTCTCTGTGTGTGTGTGTGTGTGTGTGTGTGTGTGTGTGTGTTAGATTGTGTTTCTGACAGTGATTTGAAAGTTACTACCAGGAAATCATGAATGACATTTCCTGCTTTGTGGACTTCTCTGCTTTGTTTATTTTTTGTTGTTTGCACAAGGGACTCCATTTTCATTATGACAGCTTACACAGCTTCTAGTTACTCTTATAGACAGGAATACCAAAGATACAGGTTCTTCCCTGGATAATTGCTATTATCCCAGGAGACTCTACAGTCTTCACTTCTCTCTCAAAAATATCCTACTGTGAATGATAACTAAGTCATTTTATTGTAAACCTAATATTCTACATGTTCATAAATACCAAATTGTAGTCACTGATATTTGTCCAGTGTCTTGTGTCTTAAGAGGTATTTTTATATGAGTTGGAGATCTTAAACCTACTGTGAAGTTCTACAAACACAGATTCAGAGAGGCTAGGTAGGATAGTCAACATCACAAGTTTATATTGCTGGCAGAATAAATAGTTACGCCTCTTCTAATGTCTAGGACAATGGGCTTCTTCCAAAATGGTGTTACTGAAAGGTAAGACAGTATTTCTTTTTCCATTATTTTACCTGTTTGGCCTAGAGATGCAATTCTACAATGAAGATTTTTATTCCTTGGTGTGCTTCTCCCCTCCCCGCCCCCTGCAGCCTTCTGAGCATGAATCTCAGACCTCAGTGCTAGCCGCCATCTCCCCCACCTAGGGTGAAGCTCTCAGACCAAGGTGAAGTCCATTGTTCTTCCAGATCTACAATTTCCTGAATTAAGCAGGTGACCAGTTTTGTGGACATGTTTCCAGACTTTGGTACAAGGGTCTCCCACCCACCCCTCCACCCCTGCCTTTATATTTGAAGCTCCCCCCTTAAACATTGAGCCTTGATCAAAAAACTTTTTGTCTTCCCTCTCTCTCTCTCTCTCTCTCTCTCTCTCTCTCTCCCTCTCTCTCTCTCTCTCTCTCTCTCTCTCTCTCTCTCTCTCTCTCTCTCTTTCCCGTTCTCTTTCATCCCCATCTTTCCTTTCAGGTGACCTTGGTTCCCTTAGCTGCAGGCGGCTACACTTTCAGTCTTAGAGGTCTCTTTAAAAAATATTCCAAGCCTCTACCAATCACTAGAAGTTAAAAAGAGAGGCCATAGAAACCGGAGAGTCTACTACTGTCTAACCACCCTTTCCTGGTGAGCAGCAGAGACCACACGGGAAGAGAAGTGCAGGGCAGTGCGTGAAGACAGGCCTGTCAGAGGGCTGTGGTGTGCAGTTCTAAGCTAAGAAGGCATCTTGTTTACTCTTGTGACAGCATTACTGGCAAGAAAAAACAAATCGAGAGTAAATGGGTTTATCTGGGCTCAAATCTGAGTGTGCAGACCCTCGTCACTTAGAAGGCTGTCACATAAAACACACGAAGTGCTGACACACGCGTCTATACTCGGGATGGGGAGAGGTGGAGGCTGAGGCTGAGGCTGAGGCTCAGCTTTTTCCATCTGTCTTGGACTCCATCCCATCCCATAATGTTGCCGATATTCAGAGCAGATCTTCCCTCCTCATTTTAATCTCTGTGGAAATGCCTCCACAGACAGACTCAGAGCCTCCATGGACCACTATAACTCCAGCTAGGCTGACAGAGACGATTAACCAACACAGAAAGCATCATCGTGCCGACTCCCCGTCGCCTCTGTAGTCCTCAGTGAGTGCCAGCTGACTTGAACTAAACAGAAACTAATACTGGACTCTCACTGGAAGCCATCAGAGGGTAGTTTGGCCTAAATCTTCCTTTTACGGATTAAGGAACAAAAAAGACCCTATCCAGTGATGGCAGGCCAAGATTCTTCATGTGAAAATGTAATTTCAAAATGCCATTATCAAATCAAAACAAAACAAAACAAAACTGCTGTGTCGAGATATGCCCACGTATCCAAGGAGACCATGAATCGGAGCCTGTCTCATGCTCCCGACAGGTGGGATTCTGGACCCTCACTTTCCCCTGGAGGTGGTCCATCCCTTCTTCCCTGAAGTGTCACGGGGCTGATCCACTGACTAGAGGCTCAAGAGTAAGGCTGTTCGAAAATTGGAGAGAGAGGCGGCGAGAGAGCAGATGCTCCTGCCTTATAAATTAGCAGACGATTATGCATGGCCAGCTGTACCGTATAAATGCCCAGTTTTTATACCACGCCATGATTCTCTGTGTTTATCATATGGTCCAGCAGCTGGTCAATTCTGCCCCCGACTCCCATATATCTATTCCAATCAAGCATTGGCTGGGGATTTATTTGTGTGTACTTCTCCGTCCCAGTCAGGATCCCTGCCGGCCGCGTGCTAGCTTACAGTGTGGTAGGGAATTAAGCCAGCAAGCCTTTTGTCTCACAGATAGGATCTTCACTCACCTGAGCATAATGGTGGTGAGACACACACACACACACACACACACACACACACACACACACACACAGAGAGAGAGAGAGAGAGAGAGAGAGAGAGAGAGAGAGAGAGAGAAGACTAGAGTTCAAGGTTTTTATATATGTTATATATTATATATTTATATGTATTTTATATGTTTTATTTATTTTATATGAATACATATTTTATATATTCAGAGACACTGAAATAAGGTGAAAGCATGTGTGGTTTGCCTTGTATAGCTAAGAAAATGGTCAAGAGACTACACTGTGTTAAAAAGAAAACTTGAGCTAAATCTAAGGCTGTGCATGCCTTGGCTACCTGGATCTCCTTTGTACAGTCAGGCCATCCATTGTTTGTTTGTTTGGAACCTGGGTGCAGGAGCCCATCTCTGTGGTTCAGTCAAAGGCGATGCTGTCCCTCTTCTCAAACCATCAAAGAAACTCAAGGCTGACCCAACAATCAACATGAACGTACTATTGGCTTAAACTTAGAAGGAAGCGCCTACTTTTCTATTTCTCTGGCAAGTAGAGGGACTTTAGAGCATAAAGCAATAGAAGGGGTCATGCTGACAAAACATTCAATATTTTGTAGCATACATACGGCTTTGTGAATCTTTTTTTAATTTTCTATATTCTTTGTTTACATTCCAAACACTTTCCTTTTTCCCAGTCCCCCCCTCACCATATGTCCCATAAGTCCTTTTCCCTCCGCCCAATCCTCAATCACCGCCCCCCTCCCATTTCTTTGTTCGGGTACTCCCCTCCATACTGGATCAAGTCTTATCAGGACCACGCCCTCTCTTTCCTTCTTCTTGGGAATCATATGATTTGTTAATTGTGACTTGAGTATTCAGAGCTTCTGGGCTAATTAATATCCACTTATCAATGACTATATTTCATTTCATGTGTGTTGTTTTGTGATTGGGTTACCTCACTTAGGATGATATTTTCCATTTCCAACCATTTGCCTACAAATTTCATGAATTCATTGTTTTAATTTCTGAGTAGTATTCCATTGTATAAATATACCACATTTTCTGTATCCATTGAGGAACATCTGGGTTTTTTTCCAGCTTCTGGCTATTATAAATAAGGCTGTTATGAACATAGTGGAGCATGTGTCTTTGTTGCATGCAGGGGAATCCTCTGGGTATATGCCCAGGAAGGGTATGACAGGGTCCTCTGGAAGTGACATGCCCAATTTTCTGAGGAACCGCCAGACTGATTTCCAGAGCGGTTGTACCATTTTGCAATCCCACCAACAATGGAGGAGTGATCCTCTTTCTCCACATCCTCGCCAGCACCTGTTGTCTCTTGAGTTTTTAATCTTAGCCATCCTGACTGGTGTAAGGTGGAATCTCAGGGTTGTTTTGATTTGCATTTCCCTGATGACTAGTGATGATGAACATCTCTTAAGGTGCTTCTCATCCATCCGAATTTCTTCTGGTGAAAACTCTTCGCTTAGCTCTGTACCCCATTTTTAATAGGGTTATTTGGTTCTCTGGGGTCTAACTTCTTGAGTTCTTTGTATATATTAGATATTAGCCCTCTGTTGGATGTGGGATTGGTGAAGATCTTTTCCTAATTAGTTGGTTGCTATTTTGTCTTTCTGACGGTGTCCTTTGCTTTACAAAAACTTTGTAATTTTATGAGGTCCCATTTGTCAATTCTTGATCTTAGAGCATAAGGCTTTGTGAATCTTAAAACCAACATAAAGTGAATTCAAGGTGGAACAATGAGATGGGAACTCTGTGGTAGAGATGAGAAACAAAGAGTTAATATTCTTAATATTTAAATACTTGCAAATCAATAAAAATATCAGAGCCAACACAGGCAATTCTCGGATGAAGAAATTTAAATCGCCATTTATTTTTATTTTTTAACTCATTGATAATTTCCAAATATTAAACAAAATGTCATTGTATGTGTGAACTAGAAAAATATTAAATTATAATATTCACTTTGGCAAAGATGGAAGGCGATCAATAAAATTAGGGAAACCAGTTTGGAAAACAATTGGCTTTAAAACATTCATATCTTTTGACTGAGTAGTAGTGTTTCTGGGCTTAGTTATACCAAAAGCAAAAAGATTTTAGCCCAGATAGAAAAGAAGGAAAATATTTCTTTATTAATTATCATTCTTGTACTGTTACTAATAATAACAAAAAACACAAAAGTGGAAAGCATCAAAATGTTTTTCAATTGTAGGGATTATGTAAAGCATATAAGTATGTCCGTTGGGCTATTGTGTTCTCATTAAAATATTTTTCTTAGAGCTGGAGAGATAGCTCAGCAGGTAAGAGGACTGGCTACTTTCTCAAGGTCCCAGGTTCCATTCCCAGCACCCATTGTTTATAAATCTAGTCCCAGAGAATCTACTGCCCTCTTCTGGCCTCTGCATTATATACATGTGGTGCACAGCATATATGCAGCATAACACCTATACATTTAAAATAAAACTGAAATGAAAACATAAAATATATGATCTTACAAGAACTTGTAGTGACAGGAGTGGATGCACATTGTTTTCTCTGACTTCATGTGACAGCTTTTCCATGGACACTCATGGGTGGGTGTGTTATCTGGTAAAGCTCTCATCCATGCCTAACATGTAAAGGTTCCTTTTTTGATCTTAACTGTTAGTTTCATTCTCAGTTGATCTTTGGAATAACTCCCTGAACTTGGCTTATGTTTCTGTGCTTCACCAGAGAGTAAGCCCAAACTCCCTGAGTTCAGATTCTGGACTCTAGTTTAAACGCAGATTGACCAAGCTTCACAGACACGCTCTGGCCAATGCATCACACTGTCAAAGGTTGAAGGATTCAAGAGTGGTCAGCACACTCGGCCAAATGCCTCTTTAAGAAGCTGTTGCCTGGAGCAAAGACTGAAGGAATGGCCAACCAATTACCGGCCCAACTTGAGACCCATCCCATGGTCAAGCACCAATCCCTGACACTGACACTCTGTTAATGTTTGCAGACAGGAGTCTAGCATAACTGTCCTCTGAGAGGCTTTACCCAGCAATTAACTGAAACAGATGCAGCAGTTACCCACAGCCAAACATTGGATGGAAGTTGGGGACTCTTTCGCGAGAAGGATTGAAGTCCCTGAAGGGAATAGGAACCCCACGGGAAGACCAACAGAGTCAACTAACCTAGACCCTTGGGAGCTCTCAGAGACTGAGCCACCAACCAAAGAGCACACATGGGCTGGAACAACAACCCGGCACGTATAGAGCAGATGTTCAGCTCAGTCTCCATGTGAGCCCTACAACAACTGGAGCGGGTGGTGTGAGGGTGTGGGGGGTGGGGTGTCTCCCTAAAGCTGTAGCCTGACTGACTGTGGTATTGGTTCACCAACAGGGCTGCCCTGACTGGACTCAGTGGGAGAGGATGTGCCTAATCTGGTAGAGACCTGATGCTCTAGGATTGGGGAAGATACATATGGGGGGAGGGGGAGCAAGAAGCACCCTCTCGGGCAGAAGGGGAGGAGAAAGGGGGGAGGGTCTCTGTGAGGGGGAACCAGAAGAGGGGCAGTGTTTGGGATGTAAATAAATAATTTTTTTTTTAAAAAGAAGCTGTTGTCATTTATCCTAAGCATTCAGTTTAATACTTTTATGGGGCTGCCGACTGTGTGAACGAGTGGGTCTCTGATTCTTGGGCCTGCTTTGGGACTCTCATTTTTCTGATGGCCTGGCTTGACTGTTCTCTTCTGATGAGAGACAGAAAGGGTAAGGGTGTGGGTGGGAGAGGAAGTGAGGAGGAGCTTGCAGGAGGAGAGGGAGGAGAAAGAAAGGGTCCTCAGATTCTACTGTGTGGGAAACAAATCTGTGTTTAGTACAAGAGGAAAATTCACATGTTGGCCAGTCTAACTTTCAAGGTGACAATACTGGGAAGTGGAACTCTGTGTTGCTATGGCAATCATACCTGACAGAGACAGAAGAGGAAAGGCTAATTTTGGTCATGGTTTCAGAAGTTCGCCATTTCTAGGCCCCAGGTGCTTGAGCAGAAAATTATGCATCGAGATTGGTGAAACACGATCATGGTTGACCAGGCAGCAGAGACAACGAAGGTTCCGAGCCAGAGATTGGTTATTGTCTTCCAAGGCCCGCCCCGGTGAGTTGCTTCCGCCACTCAAAGTCCACATCCTAAAGGTGTTTCATATTCACCCATGGTAGAACCACTAACTGAGGAATAATGAAATCATAAGACTGGCAGGACATTTAACAGTCAGACTTAGCCAGGATATCACAGAGACCCTTAGAGAATGGAGAAGGAGCTTTCACAAACGGAAGGAACATACTTACCAAAGAAGCACACGAGAGAACGTTCATCTTTCTACCCTCTGGAAACAACGCAGCGAGAAAGTGCTACCCAGGAAGCTGGGCATGGGCTCTCAGCAGATTCAAAACCTGTCCAGTCCCTAGAGCTACGGGGGAGGGGAGATGTAGTTTAGAAGCCACCGAGGCTGTGGTATTTTATTATTAAGTCCAAGCCAACACAAGCACTTGCACTTTGGAGGACAAACCAGTATTTTTCTGAATATTTTTCTCACCGTTTCATACAGAATTGCAAGCTATTTCAAACTCTTAGATATACTGTAAAAAGTGGTGTCCTTTGAGGGTTTTTACATTAAATTTTGCACGTTCAATATAGGTAGGCCATCACTTCTGGTGGGGATCACGCCATCTATGTTACATTGGCTTCTTCTAAGGCCATGGTATATTTCGATGTGGCACTTCTCTGAAGCTGCTGGAGCATACTACAGAAAATGGAAATGACCTCTTCCTGTGAGACTGTAGCATGTGGAGAGAGAGAGAGAGAGAGAGAGAGAGAGAGAGAGAGAGAGAGAGAGAGAGAAAGACAATTTTTCTTTGCAGTCTTCATTATACAAATTATTTTACTTGTGTTTATTTTTCCTGTTTTCTCCCGCTGAACTCTGGCTTCACAAAACTCAAACATATCTTTGTAGCTATCTTCAACATAAAGCAAGGTCTAGAGGCAATCCTTTTGTATCCAGAGGGTTAAAGCACTGTTCCTTGGTCAAGGTGTCTTGATCAACTGCTCTTTGCCTAGAGTCTCACCACACCTGCAGGTAAATGTTTTGCTGGGGGTGAGCGGAGAAGCTACTGCCGGCTCCTTGGAGCCTCGTGGTTTCTCACTTAGACTGTGAAGCAAGCCTGCTCACTGTGGCTTTGTCAGGAGATGGGTATGTTAAAATCTTAGTGTTGTTTCACATTTCTTAAAAGAAAAAATGATCATGCTGAGACAGTGTATATATATATATATATATATATATATATATATATGTGTGTGTGTGTGTGTGTGTGTGTGTGTGTGTATGTGTGTATACACATGCATACATACATACATACATACAGGAGGAAAATTAGAATCAGGGCTTTTTTTTTTTTTTAACTAAGAAACTTTCTGATATCTGGAGGTAAGTATGCCTATAAACTACTGATCCAAAAATCCAAATCTGGACCCTGAATTTTTACTGAGCCAATGCTGTAAGTGTGCCCCAGCTGTTAACTACATGGGCTACAAAGAGAGGGAATCGCAAAATGGCTCATCAAGTGACTTGTAAATATTAGTCATGCAAGAAGGAGAAGTTTATGCGGTTTTTCCCTATGACATTATGATGCTAAATCTACTCTCTTTATTGGATTCTAGTACCTTCATTTTTTTTATTTTGTTTTTAACCATATTCCAGTCTCACATCAGGATGGAGGTATTCAAGTTAGTGTTGGTAGATGAAGGCTCACTAATATTGTCTCTGGCGTAGAGAGGATTTATGTAAGGCTATGAAGTGACTTTGAAGATATTTAACAAAAAAATACCATTACACATTATTTTACAAGGAAATAGAATTTTTAGAGTCTTTCTTAAAAAGATTTCTTTATTATATATAAATACACTGTAGCTGTCTTGAGACTGACTCCAGAAGAGGTTGTCAGATCTTCTTAAGGATGGTTGTGAGCCACCGTGTGGTTGCTGGGATTTGAACTCAGGATCTTCGGAAGAGCAGTTGGTGCTCTTAACCACTGAGCCATCTCTCCAGCCCAAGGAAATAGTTTTAAAAAGCAAAAGTGTTTGAATTAGGTCCTTCTTTGTAAAGACGGTTTATCGTTTCATTTTAAGTGGTAGCTATTGTGCAAATACGTCTATAAACAGCAGTTTGGAATCATGGATGTGGAATCTGAAGCATCTTACCGAATGGAAAGCTATAGACACAACCACAGTAATTCCTACACACACTGAGACATGGGCGCCCCCAAACGGTCAGCTGAGTGGCTTTAAATAGTGATAGCATGAGAAATATAACCTGAGTTTTATATATGGGCACCACTGTGATTTTTTTTGTTTTTGTTTTTGTTTTTTGTTTTTTGTTTTTGGAGACAGGGTTTCTCTGTATAGCCCTGGCTGCCCTGGAACTCATTCTGTAGGCCAAGCTGGCCTTGAACTGAGAAATCCGCCTGCCTCTGCCTCCCAAGTGCTGGGATTAAAGGCATGCACCACCACTACCCACCGCCACTGTGATTTTTAAGGCTATAGATTTTGCTTCTAGTGACCCACTTCTCCAACAAAAGCAATTACAAGTATAATCCCGTCATTTACGAGGTGGGTTGTCATCAACCTGGAATGGCGATGATGCAAATGTCTTTTCATAATAGGGTGTGATGCCCCTGTGTCCAGTCATACTACGAAATAGTCTTCGTCCCATCCCATCTTATCTGGGGAAGCAGACATGCTAGGAAAATGGGTGCCCTCTCCAGGAACACTGTAAGGCTGGTGTTAGATGAAAAAACAATATCCATTTGGAGAAACAGATGCAGTCGCTTTGAAGTTGGTTGGTGTTTTGAGGCAGTAGTTTGGTTTTAGGCACAGGTGTTAAGCCACTGTGGGCTATTTGAAAAATGGATGACATTGAACTTCAGAAACTGAGCGAATGGTTCTTCTTATGTCATCTAATATTAGCCATCAGATGCAGTGCGGTGGTCACATAGAAGTGACTGGTGATTCACGCTTAGGAATCTGTGCTTTAGTAAAGAAGTGTCTGGATATACACGTGAGCACACAAGGCGCCCACTGGTCTCAGCCCAATGGATTTCAGAGGTATATGCATGTTCCACTGATTGGGTTTAAGAGATGAAGTTACTGGCCCAAGAGGAAACACAGCTTGAGAGCAGCAGCCTTCAACGCTGGAAGGAAAGGAGGCCAAGCCCTAGTGGATGTTTCCATGCAACTCATGGGCTTCCCACTTATTTTCAGACACCCTTCTTCAATTCAACCCCCAGGGCAGGATGGTCGGAAACCCTGTCCTCTCAGTCTAGAAAATACTGTTGTCATTTTCTTTTAAACATCCAATTTCTCCTTTATGGTCATTGTTGTACTGTGGAATACAATTCAGGAGACAGTCCACTTCCCACCAGCTAGAATCCCCTTTAAACCAGAAACTTTCACACTTATAACAGCTTGAAGTGTAAGTTTGCAGAAAACAGATCCTTTCCTGGCAATTATTAATAAAATGTTAGTTTATTTCGAAAGATACAAAATAGTTCTAAGAAGTTTGGGGCAAACCCATGTTTCCTTCAGCAGAAACCACAATCTCATAACATCCTGCTGGACTCTGCTGCTCCTGGGGACTTGCTGGGAATCTCACATCTGCAGCAAATGATATCTAAAAGGCCCCAGGCCTTTGGCATGCACAGTCCAAATGGGACCATCTGTTGGCGATACACATTGGCTATGTGCTTTTCCTCTAACCGCCAGTAAATAATAGAAAAAGATCTAAGTCCCTGATGGCTGCTCAGGAAAAAGCACTGCCTTCTCCCCATCTTCTTTGCCCAAATATGAAGGATATTGAGTATCCAGAACCACAAATGTTAGGGCCTAATGACAGACACCTACTGTGGTGGTCTGAATAGAAGAGGCCACCACAGGCTCATGTATTTGAATGTCTGGTTATTGGGAAATTGCAGTACTTATCAGAGATTAGGAGGTGTGGCGTTATTGGAGGAGGTGTGGCCTTGTTGGAGGAAGTGTGTTGATAGGGGCAGGGTTTTGGGGTTTCAAATGCTCAAGCCAGGCCCAGTGTCTCTCTCCTTCCTGCTGCCTGTGGATCCCGATGTAGCACTCTGAGCTTCCTCTCCAGCACCATGTCTGCCGGTGTGCTTCCATGCTGCTGGCTATGCTGATCCTGGATTACACCTCTGAAACTGTAAGCAAGCTCCAATTAAATGCATTTCTTTATAGGAGTTGCTAGGGTCATGGCGTCTCTTCACAGCAATAGAACGCTGAGACACCTACATTATTTGACTTACGAGTGACAGTAGTTCCCTTATTTCTTACTCATGACAATGCTAAAGATAACTCAAAGCCACAAGAAAATGAGCTACTACCTGTAACGATTATATTCAAGATGTTATAGAAGTACCGTTCTAAATATCAAAGTGATTCTCTATTGTGCTTAACAGATTTCTTGCATTAGCTGTGTCTTGGTATATTCTCTTTTCAAACTAATGATCTAAATGTGATATTTGTAGTAGCAATATTACCCACAGCCTAGGATTAATGAAAATATTCATTTCCTCAAACACATATTTATCATAGCACATGACATTTTATGACTATATTAGTGGGTGTTTCATTTTGTAGATTAAAAGAACACCTTGTTCAAGCTAAAATACCATTTGTTTAAAGGTTTTAAAGGAATAACATACTCTTAGCTCAGAATAGGAAAGTTGTGGCCTAATACTATATTGAAGGGTTCAATTTTACTGCTTTGGAGAGCACAGCACATGAGTGACCCCCTGTGGCCACATTTTCTTTCTTGTTTTTATTTTTTTATTAATTATTTTGTTTACATTTCAAATGTTGTCCCCCTTCCTGGTCTCCCCTCCACAAACCTCCTACCCTATACCCCCCCTTTGCCCCTAAGAGGGTGCTCCCACACCCTAGCCACCCACCCACTCCAGCCTTGCCCCTCCAGTGTCCCCCTTCTCTGGGGTATCAAGCCTCCACAGGACCAAACCCATCCTCTCCCACTGATGCCAGATGAGGCCGTCCTCTGCTACATATGTAGCAGGGGGCCATGGAATGTCCCATGTATGCTCTTTGGTTGGTGGTTTGTCCTTGGGAGCTCTGGGAGGTGCAGTTAGTTGATACTGTTGTTGTTCTCATGGGGTAGCAATCCCCATTCAGCTCCTTCAGTCCTTTCTCTAACTCTGCCATTGGGCTCCCAGGGCTCAGTCCAATGGTTGGCTGTGATTATCTGCATCTGTCTTAGTCAAGTGCTTGCAGAGTCTCTTAGAGGACAGCCATGCTGGGCTCCTGTCTGCAAGTATATCTTGGCATCCACTATAGTATCAGGGTTTGGAGTCTGATGATGGGATGGATCACATGGTGGGTAGTCTCTTGGTGACCTTTCCTCCAGTCTGAGCTCCATTTTTGTCCCTGTGTTTCCTCTAGGCAGGAACAATTCTCTGCTAAAATTGTTGAGATGGGTAGGGGGCCACATACCTCCACTGGGGGCCATGTCTATCTACTGGAGATGGTCTCTTCAGGTTCTATCTCCTCACTGTTAGTCATTTCAACTAATGTCATCCACATTGGGTCCTGGGAGACTCTCACATCTCTGGCATCTGGAACTTTCTAGTGGTTCCCTCGGTTCCCCCCACCACTACTACATACTCATACTATTCATTATCCTCGCCCTCCAGACTTCTTTCCAGTCTCTTCCCACACCTGATCCTACCCTCTCCCCCACCCACCCCCAGCCAGGTCTCTCCATCCTTCTGCTTCCCCTGATTATTTTGTTCCCTAAGTGGGATTGAAACATCCACACTTTGGCCTTTCTTGTTAATCTTCATGTGGTCTGTGAGTTGTATCACAGGTATTCTGAGTTTGGGGGCTAATATCCACTGAGTGTCCTTTGGGGTCTGAGTTACTTCACTCAGGATAATCTTTTCTAGTTCCATCAATTCTATTTTACCTGCAAAATTCGTGAAGTCCTAGTTTCTAATAGCAGAGTATTCCATTGTGTAAATGCGCCACATTTTCTGTATCTATTCCTCTCTGGAAGGACATCTGGGTTCTTTCCATCTTCTGGCTATTATAAATAAGACTGCTATGAACATAATGAAACATGTATCCTTGTGATATGGTGGAGCATCTTTTGAGTATATGCCCAGCAGTGGTATAGCTGGGTTTTCAGGTATGACTATGTGGTGGATGGCCTTGGTGCTGTTTGTATTTTGATGCTGATTCCACTCTCCTGGGAGGGTCTTTGGACAAGAAGGGATTCATGTATCCAGGTTACTTCTTGTGAAACTAATGAATAAAGGAGCCAATCCCTGGGCAAGAAGAAAGAGAAGGAGAAGGAGAGTTAGGGCCTTTTGGACAAGGATAGTGTGAGGACAAGATGTAATTACTAGTGTCTTTTGGTTTCAATGGCAGAACTGTCAGGATTTGCCTCTGGAGGATTTAGATTTAATACAGCTTACAAGACTAGGATTTTAGTTGTTACGCCCATTGACTGAGTTACCACTGTTTCTGAACTAAGTTTGTGTTGTGTTTTCTTTCACACGGCAACTCATCTGGGTTCAAGAGACAAAGGTCTGGTGGCAAAGCATGGGTTTGCCTAAGATTCACCACTTAGTTCGTGGGGGATTTGAAGCATGGGGTTGATGTGGTAGTGACCTGAGAGTGAGAACTTATTGAGCTGGGTGGAGACATTTCAGGCCTGAGCAATTGGTGTTCTGTTCAGGAAATTTCCCCCTGTGCCAATGTGTTTGAGGCTCTTTCCTTCTTTCTCTTCTATTAGATTTAGTGTATCTGGTTTTATTTGGAGGTCTTTGATCTTGACTTTGGTCTTTGGTCTTGGACTTGAGCTTTGTACAAGGAGATGAAAACGAATTAATGTGCATTCTTCTACATGCAGACCACCAATTAGACCACCACCATTTGTTGAAAATGCTTTCTTTTTTCCACTAGATGGTTTTGGCTTGTCAAAGAACATGTGACCATGGGTGTGTGGATTTATTTCTGGGTCTTCAATTCTACTCCATTGATCTACCAGTCTATTTCTGTATCAATACCATGCAGTTTTATCACTATTGCTCTGTAATACAGCTTGAGGTCAGGATATGATGATTTCCCCAGAAGTTCTTTTGTTGTAGAAAAGTGTTTTAACTGTCCTGGGTTTTTTTTTTAATTCCATATGAAGTTGAGAATTGTTCTTTCTGTCTCTGTGAAGAATTGAGTTGGAATTTTGATGGGGATTGCAATGGATCTGTAGATTGCTTAAAGCGAGCCTTGATGATAGATACACAGTATCTGCAGAAGTGGTCCCCTTGAAAGCTAAATCTGGATGTGTCATCATTGGAAAACTAGATAGCATGCTTGCACATGGAAACAATGAACTAGTAAGCTCAATTTTTCTCTGATTTTAAAAATTATAGGCTTGGTTTTAATGACTTGCACGCGTCCTTACCCATAAAATAGTATGTATAAATAAACATATATGTATATATTCACATGTATACATTTTACAATATTTATTACTCATCTGTTTGGAGCATTTGACAAATACTTCACTTATAGCTCATTTGATCATCATAACAACTGCATTGTCTTCATAATTTGATAGGTGGGAAATGAAAGTTAAAGATTTGGAAATTTAGATTCACCCAAAGAGATTTTGAAAGAAGAATTAAAATCTCTCCTTTGCTGATATTTATTTCTAACATGTCGCATGAAGGCTTCTAATCACCTGTTTATTTTTAGTTTATGTTTGTGTTAACTACATGTGTGCCTGGTGCTTATAGAGACCAGAAGAAGACATCAGATCTCCTGGAACCAGAGTTACAGATGCTTGTGAGCTACCATGTACATATGTGTATTAGGGGGCCAAAGCTGGTCCTCTGCAAGAGTAGCAAGTGCTCTCAACTGCTGACCTATCTCTCCAGCCCACCAGGACTACTTTCAACATGGAGGAAGCACCCCCTCAAGACTATAGTACTTGGCATGTATTTCTTTATGTTATTTTATAAGTATAAAATAGTGGTAATTGGGGGTGGGAGGAGCATCAACATGTAAATATTAAACTAAAAATCTGTCTGGGACAGTATTTGTAGTCATGGCGGGAGGGACGCATGGCAATGTTTTGCTGCATGCTAGGGATATCTGGAAATTCACACCATGGTCTAGTTGGCTGAATCTGGCTCATCTGTGTGTGGTTCATGTAGATTCTTGTGGTGGTTTGACTATGCTTGCCCCAGGGAGTGGCACTATTAGGAGTTGTGTGGCCTGGTTGGAGTCAGTGTGTCCTTGTTGGGGAAAATGTGTCATTGTGGTGGTGGGTTTTGAGACCCCCCCCACTCCCAGCTGCCTGAGAGACAGTCTTCTCCTAGCTGCCTTCTAATCAAGATGTAGAACTCCCAGCTCGTTCTCCAGCACCGTGTCTGCCTGGATGCTGCCATGCTTCCTGCCATGATGATAATGGCCTGAACCTCTGCACCTGTAAGCCAGCCCCGATTAAATGAAGACTTGCTTTGGTCATGGTGTCTCTTCACAGTGATGAAAACCTTAATCAAGACATTTCCATAAGAGAGAAAACTGAGACTATGAGAAGTTAAATCAATTGCTTCTGTGGGTTGAATTATATCTTATTAAGATTCATATAATGAAGTTCTAAGTCCCGATACCTAGAACATTTTTTCTTTTTTGATTAAAAAGTTACTGTGAATATTATTAAAGATGAGAATCACACTGGAAATGGCTGGGCCTGTAGTCCAATATGACTGTTGTCTTGTAAAATGAATGGCTAGGAAGAAGCAGGCACTCAGATGAGGAAAATATATACAAAGCCAGGAGTTATGCTACCACGTGCCAAGGAATACCAAAGACTGTCTGTCAGCAATTGTCACCAGAGGCTAGGCATGGGACATGGAGCAGAGTCTTGCTGGTGACTCCAGAAGAACTCATCCATGCCAACACCATGCTCAGACTTCTCGGCTCTAGAACTGGGAGACAGTATGCCCATTCTGGTCTAAAAGTACCACTATTTGTGGTACTTTATCACAACAGACCTGGAAAGAAGAAACATGGAAGATGTGGAAGGAAAGGGCAGGGATGGGGGCAGAGGTGCCTGGGGCCCAATGGCAGCCAACATAGGGGATCGAGAGGAAAAAGACCTCATAAAGAGTCCCCACTGTAGATACAGTAATTGTCCCAACCTCTCATTTATATCTCATTACAAGAATCTGCAATTCAGTAACACAAACTACATATAAAAAACTTCATATAATAAGCTGTGTACAATAAGTTATATAAAATAAGCTGTACCTATTTTCAGTGTGCATATACCATGAAAATGTTCCACAACCCATGCCTTTTCCACATAGATTTGACTTCTGATTTTTTTTAACTTGAAACAACACATCCATCCAGTGTCTAAAGAAACTGAGGAGAGGACAGATGGTGCAGGTGGTCAGATTGCAAGGGACATTGGAAGTCCCTTACTCTCCACACATTTTCCTATTACTATCCCTGCCTGCTCTGGCATTGTGGAAATGCCACAGCCTTAAGTGTTGGAGTCCATGGTATATTAGTCTCTTTAGGCTACTGTAAATCTATTATAAACTAGGCAGCTTCAAACAAACAGAAATTTATTTCTCACAGCTCTAGAGCTGAGAAACCCAAGGTCAAGGACTCCACAAAGTTGGTGCCTGACAAGAGCTGGCTTCCTCAGAGAATTGATCTTTCTGCTGTATCCTCTCAAGAGAGACAGGGTGAGGAGTAGCTCTGAGGCACCCTTCATAAGAGTACTAATTCCATTTGTGAAGTGTCCCTCTCCTATATAATAACTTCCCGAAGGCCCTGCCTCCATCTTGGGTTTGAAAACCATCTTACATTAAAGTTAAACCAGGTTCATTCCTGTTTATGATTAAACCTCTGTTTCTCAAGGATTGGGCTATTCCCTACCTGTAACCTTAACTACAAATGGTTCTTGTGCTGGTCTGAGGAAATATGGCCTCAAAAGTCTCATGTGTTTGAATGTTTGGCTTATGGTGAGTGGCGCTATGAGTAGGTGTGGCTTTGTTGGCGTAGACATGCCCTTGTGGGAAGAAGTGTGTCACTATGGGAATCAGCTTTGAGGTCTGCTAGTGCTCATGCCCTGCCCAGTGTATAATTAAGGTCCTTTCTGTTGCCTGTGTATCAAGATATAGAACTCTCAGCTCCTTTTCTCACACCATGTTTGCCTGCATGCTGTCATGTTTCCCACAATGATGATAATGGACTGAACCTCAGAACCAGTATGCCAACCCCAATTAAATGTCTTCCTTTATTAGAGTTGCCAGTAAGCCAACCCCAATTAAATCTCTTCCTTCATTAGAGTTGCCTTGGTCATGGTTCACAGCAATGAAACTCTAAGGCAGATTGGGTACCAGTAGTAGGGTATTAATGTGATAGGCATGACCTGGATTTTATTTGGACAAATGAGGATTTGGGGAGTTTGGATAAAGAAAGCAGTGAGGTTCTTTAAGAGGGGCTTAAAGGGCCATAATAGTAAGAACATGGAAGACAATTGTACTGAGGCTGATTTGAACTATGGTGACCTGACTCAAGAGGTTTCAAAGAAGAATAATATGTTGCCTAGAGATTCTCTCTCTCTCTCTCTCTCTCTCTCTCTCTCTCTCTCTCTCTCTCTCTCTCTCTCTCGTGTGTGTGTGTGTGTGTGTGTGTGTGTGTGTGTGTGTGTGATATTTTGGTGAAGAATGTGGCTGCTTTTCACCCTTGTCTGAAGAGTCTACCTGATACTGAAGTGAAGAGATTTAGATTAATTATATTGACAAAGGACATTTCAATAGACCATGCCCTGTGGTTCACTCCCATGAAGGTTATTTTAATCAAGTATAGCAAGCTTAGGAAAGAAAAATGAAAAAATGTATAGTTCAAGTATTAAAGGGTCACCAGGAAGTGGAACGGAACTAAGTCCTGTGTTCAAGGAGAAAAACAGATTATGAGAGTGGTAACCTTGGGGCAAGATCTTACCCAGCTAAGTCCATTGTTTATGTGTTTGTAGCTGTACAATGCTTAATCATGTTAGGCATTCTTATGACCTGGTTGTTGTTTTCTTTTGGACATAAGGAGATATGATGATGAATTGTGCTGACTCTTCTTGTTTGTCAACTCAACAATATCTGGAATGAGCTACAAACCAGAACTTATAAAAATCTTGTGAAAAGATAAAGAAAGGCTGAGGACCTCTAATACCAGCACTCAAGAGATGGAGACATGCAGATCTCTGAGTTCAAGGTCAGTCTACAGAGCAAGTTCCAGGGCTTGGTGGACAGTAAGCCTTTTCCCCCCAAGTTGGCTTTGGTCAGTGTGTTTATCACAGCGACAGAGAGGCAAACTAGGGTAGCAAACAACATGAAGTACTAAGAGAGTTTGCCCTGCTTTCTGTATACTAAATCTTTGCACATTGGTATGCTTAACATGAACTTTCAACTGATTTCTCTTCCTCTAAGTATATTTGTAGAGGTCATGTAAGCCCTAAGCCCATGGAATGTTAGCAAATGCAACATAGAAACAAAACGAAACACAACCTCAAATCCATAAGCAAATTAATTTCTCTATCACCAGACCATTCGGAAAATTTAAAATTCAGCCCAGTGTGAATCACCAAGGCAAGAACCATTAAACAGTTTACTCGAATTTGTTTGAGAACAAATCTCCTTTTTAAAAGTGAATTGCATAAGACTAGTATGGCTTGGAAAGACACAGACCACTTGCTAATCAAGTTCATCCTCTTGTATAGCAACGGAGGGCTGCAAAATTCTCCTTAAAGTGGAGAATGGCAGATAAAATAGTCATCAGGGATTAAGGCACTACCATAGGTCACAAATGGGTAAATTGACAAAGACAAAGTCACTGTGATTTTACAATAGCGTGGTGAAGATGACCTCCTCTGAATGTCTCTAGCCCAAGCTGGCTTCAAATTCACTGTATATTGAATGACCTTAGACCCTCCACTTCCCTAGCACTAGGATTGCAGGCATGAACCACTATGCTGAGATTAAATGGAGGGCTTCTTGCATGCTAAATAAACACATGACTAACCGTCCCCAGTGCCCTGGTGACGATTTTGTACATATCACGAAATTTGGCAATAGAAATTCATTAGTGGTTTTCTGGGATCAATTTTGCAGTCAAAGAACTGTTTGGATTCCATCCTTTCAGTCCTCCAAAGTTGCTATGAAGTGTTCCTTTATTTGTCATTTGCTCTGACTCTCACAAGCATGTAGAATTCCCAGTCTTCTTTTGCAGGCCTGAGCTTCCTGGTGAAGATGTGGCTTCTCTAGAGATGAATAAAAGCAGGCTGTGAGAGAACGCTGTGTGATTTCACAACTCCGTAAAAATACATGGACCAGACTGAATTGACCCACAGGGATTTCTTTCCATCCATTTTAAGACCATTTTCCTCGTGGGCCCTGCTGCTTTGTCCAGCAGGATTTTATAATGCCTTTGCAGGTGCTAACACACTTTGGAATTCCTTGCCTACTTCTTTATCATAATTTGTGATAGATGTTAAAGGTATATGTAGTTGTACTGTTTTTTTTCTTATGATGACATCTAAAGATTTATATTTACTACTTTCTTTTATGGAACTAGATTCATAAATCTACTTTCATTATCACCCTTTACTTGTTGGCCAAATAGCAAACAATAGCAACAAAACATTTTCAGGAGATGGAGTTATATTTCAGATTGATAGATTTTTAGTTAAAAGGGAGGTGTTCAAATTCATGCCCTAGAAGTAAAAGAAATGATTTCTGAGACTGTAGAGTTATGAGTAGATTTTAACTAGCATATTAGAATTGAAAATTAAAACAAAAATGATTAAAAAATATTTTCTCTATTTTTATTCATGTGTTTGTCTGACTGTCTCTGTCTGACTCTGTGTGTGTGTGTGTGTTTCTATGTGTGTGCCTGCACACACACAATATCTATGTGTTTATGTCCAAGAGTTCAGAAGGTGCTGGGTCCTTTGGAGTTGGAGATTCATGCAGTTGTGAGCTGCTCTATATAGGTACTGGGAATTAAACATGGGTCCTCTGGAAGAACAGCAAGTACATTTGACCACTGAGCAATCTCTCCTGCCCCATAAAACCAGTTTTAAATGCTATCCAATTGAAAAGAAAAGCTGCAATTATCATATTGTTTATTAAGAAACATAAATCCATTTACTCTAAGTTTATTTTTTTTCCTGGATCTTGGGTGACCTCTCCTGAGCACCTCCCCAACAAAAGATGCTGGGCAAATCTCTTCACACCACAGACTTTAATGAATCATTTATTGAGCCTCTTACCTTTGTAATTAATCTTTGTGAGTGCTCTCAAATCCTCGGGTCATACGGCACATCAGATTAATAAATTATTATAAAGCATTTGTAAATAGCTAAGCCTTGTCTAAACATCAAATAATAATGAAAGGGAAATGAGGGTAGGCCATCCCAGATGGTCTTTAATCCCTTTAAATTCTCAGGCTGATCAGTTCTAAAGGAGGATTTCTTCCTTTTCTTTCTTTAAAAATATCAATCAAAGTAGGAGAGTTGTCTCAGCAGCTAAGAGCACTTACTGCTCTTGAAGAGGACTTGGCTTCTGTTCCCAGCACACACACACACACACACACACACACACACACACATACACACACACACACACTCACACACACATGCACGCACCCCCATGGGGCTCACAACTCTCCACCTCAGGCTGTAACTCTAGTTCCAGAATATCCAACATTCTTCTGGCCTCTGAGGGTACTAGGCATGCAGACGCTGCACATGCATAGACACAGCTGAATACTCACATTCATAAGATATAAAATACATTTCGAAAATTTAAAAAATACGTATTTATCAATAGAATATAATTCTGATTATAATTTGTTGAAATCTGACCTATAAAGGAAGCCATCTACCCATTTAACCACATAGACTGATAGATGCTACATGCAGGAAGTGTTCCTTTCTTTTACACCTGGTCCACTGAGCCACAAAGACATCATTCTACGTGAGTAGGGTATCTCCTTAATTTTGGAACACAGGCTGGGTATAGTAGCACATATGCCTTTAATACCACTTAGGATTCTGAGGAAGGAGAATCTCAGTAAGTTCAAGGCCAGCCTGTTCTACACAGTGAGTTCCAGGGTAGTCAGGCGCATGTAGAAAGATCCTGTCTAAAACAGCAGCAGCACATTTGGAATGCACAGGTGGTTGAATGATTGAGAGAACTTCATGTTTCACAGAAGTCAAGGGCACAGATAATTGGATATATCTTAACAATAGTTCAGGATTCATGGCGGTTTGAATGAGAATGGTTCCCCCTCGGCTCATGTATTAGGATCCTTGGTTTCCAGATGGTAGAACTATTTGAGAAGGATTAGGAGGTGTGGTCTTGTTGGAAAGGAAGTGTGTCACTGGAGGCAGATTCTTTTCTTGCATTATTCCCAGTGTGTGTGTGTGTGTGTGTGTGTGTGTGTGTGCCTTGTTGTGGTTGTGGATCAAGATGTGAACTCCCAGATGTGAGCTTCACTCTCTCATCATGCATGCAAAGTCTCCATGAAACCGTAAGCTACATTAAACATTTTCTTTTATAAGTTGCTTTGTTCATGATGTTTTATCACAGCAACAGAAAAAGAATGAAACCATGGATCTTATAGTAATAACCTGAGCCTACCTTTGGTCCTCTTCTGCTGCTGGATATCTGGCTATCTAAAGATATCTTTTCAGGTTATGGAGGAAGTTTTATTAAAAATAATTGTAGTTGCAATACCTCATGGGCAATTCTAAATAATGCTAAAAAAAAAAGGAGGTACATTGATTACTGCAACAGACTTTACAAGGAGTTTTCATAGGGGTCATTGTGCCCCACATCATTGAAAGAAGGACTAGAAAACTATGGCCAGCCAATAACAATCATAAACAAATGTTGTGTCTTAATCTTCAATATAACTCGTGCATTTTAAAAGTAAGTTTATTAAGACACAGGATGTTCTAAAGGGAGAGGAAATACTGCCTCTAAGTAAGGGGAGGGAAAATATTCTCTCTTGTAGGGAAGCTCTTGCATGCCCAGGAAGTAAACAATTTAATTGCTTCAGGAAGTTCCAGAAATTGACCAGATTTACCTTGGCTCCTCCCAAGCATATTTAAACAGTGAGGGCTGCTGACAGCAACTCTCAGGCAAGACAAGCTGCCTGCAAGGGACACTTTCTAATCTGTTGAGTCACCTGCAGGTGTGGTCCAGATTTCCTGCTTTCTTGGGTAGTCAGTCAACTATGCTGAGGTGGACATGGTAATCAAGTTGTCTTTGAGTCATTTCTGCTTTTTAAAAGTAATTCCTCACCCATACTTTTATAAGCAGCCCCAATAAATCCATTGCCTTGTCAGGATGGATTTTGGTGGCATCCTTGCATTGGACAGTTATTGATTCCTTATCTAGGGTTGATAGATATCCATTCAGGTATTTCTAGAAATAGTGCCACACAAGTAAGATTAGCAGTGCTTGACCACACAGTTGTTCTTATTTCTCTCCCTGATGTGTCTTCTCAGGGATTAGAACAAGGGTACAGAGAGTGCAATCTATCGCCAAATCAAGATGGCTTGTAACATCTTATGACCTAAGGATAAGTTTTTAAAGATTCACATATGTATTTATCATTTATGTATTTAATGTTGTCTCTACACAAGTTGGTGTGTGCCATATTCCTGCAGGTGCTCTAGGTGACCAGAAGATGGCAGTGAATCTTCTTTTACTGCCAGTTGTGAGCTACCTGATGTAGGTGCTGGGAACCAAACCTGCGTCCTTTACAAGAATAAGCACTCTTAACTGTTGTCCTATCTCTCCAGATCCCTAGGAACAATATTTATATGTTTAAAAGGATTGCAAAACCAAAGAATAATATTGATCCAGAAATCCTCAAATACTTTCATGTGTGGACACTACAAGAGGCCTAGAAGTTTGTGCCTTCCTATGCTCTGGGAGCTATTAGTGGAAAAACACTCGGAAATAGTACTGCTTGAAAAAAAGCATTTTGGCTTTCCTGGTGAATAAGAATGCCAACTTAAAGACAGGTTATACATGTCCCTGGACCAGGATGTACATGTTGCTGCCCAACTCCAAGCTCAGTGATATCAAAATGAAAGCACGGCATACTGATGGAAATATTCGCAGCATAGAAACTGAGGGAAATCTCCAAAGAAGACTTTCTCTTCTTCAACAGCTGGGCCTGTGACAAAAGCGCCCCTCTAAATGCTTGTCATTTGATGCCTGAGGATTTATTATCAAAACTAAAGTATGTATGTCCCAGTAAGAAAGAAGTTTGGATTTCCTAATTTCACAGGAAACCGTTGTCTTAGTTAGGGTTTTACTGCTGTGAACAAACACCATGACCAAGGCAACTCATAAGGACAATATCTCATTGGGACTGTCTTACAGGTTCAGAGGTTAAGTCCATTATCATCCAGGTAGGAAAATAGCAGCATCCAGGCAGGCATGGTGCAGGAGGACCTGAGGGTCTTACATCTTCATATGAAGGCTGCTAAGAGAAGACTGGCTTCCAGGCAGCTAGGATGAGGGTCTTAAAGCCCACACCCACAGTGACGCACCTACTCCAAAAAGGCCAAACCCACTTAAATAGGGCCACACTTTCTAGCAGTGGATCAAGCATATACAAACCATCACAACCATATAACA
The DNA here is from genome assembly GCA_964023405.1 of Apodemus agrarius. Lineage (NCBI taxonomy): Eukaryota > Metazoa > Chordata > Mammalia > Rodentia > Muridae > Apodemus > Apodemus agrarius. The sequence goes on from OZ030027.1 coordinate 14,713,476, forward strand.
ACTTTTGACATTATACTGAAGAATTTTCTTAGAGGATAAAACCAAGGGCATATATAGACAGATATCATTTGGAGAGAATAATAAAAAAATAAAACATTACATGTTGTTATGAGAATTAAGTGTCTAAATATGTTCACATTTCCAGTAAAATTTTATAATTGAAGCTATAGCAGCATCCATCACATGCTAATCATTCACTTAACATCTACCATTTACACATGAGATGCTAATCTGGGCAATAGAGCCCAGCTAGGCAATTTGAATATTCCAAAGAAATACTGTAAAATGCTTCCTTGAAGCCAAGGCAGGTTGGAAACAGAATAAGACAGGATTAGAGAGAAGAGGGAAGAAGAGAGAGGGAGGGAGAGAGACCCACATAACTCATGATGCTATAATTTTCCTATTTTATAAGCAATATTGATTTCTTATCATTTTATATGCCTAACCTATAAATTAAACTTTATTGTAAGAATGCCTTTAGGGAAAGAGTAATGTCTATGCACAGAATTTGGCACTCTGTGATTTTAGGATCTCCTGGGGTCTTAGGCCATGGGCCCTTAGCTAAAGGGCCTAAAGGCATGTCAGTTTCCTGATGCCTGACCTGTTCATCAGTAAGGAAAGCTTAATGTCATTCGCCTTGTTGGGGGTGGGATGTCGAGGCAGGACAAGAAAGGGGAAGGTGCTTCATTGATGGTAGTGTACCACACGAACAGGAGACATTATGAGCTTCAAACAGTGCCTTGAAGTGTGTGTGGGAAGACTTGAGGTGACACTTTGCCAAAAAAGAGGAAAAAAATGTGTCACATCTTTCTCGACCTCTCGCCTCTTTGTTGGAAGTGAAAACATGGCTGTCATGTGATCCCCATGAACACTTGTATCCTAATTAGAGGGGCTCTGGGGGCCATGTATGCTACAGGGAAGCAACAGCGTGACTGGGAACCAGGAATCTGGACTCTCCCAGTGCAGAAGAAGGGCAGGACGCTCCAACAGGTCATCTGCTGCTGCTGTAGAAGTTGCGTGTCTACAGAAGTGCTGTCCGTACCCTCTTAAAATGCTAATTGTGCTGTGGACTTGAAAAAACGGCTGCATGTTCACATCTCTCTCTCTCTCTCTCTCTCTCTCTCTCTCTCTCTCTCTCTCTTTTGCTATTGACAAGGTACTTGTCATAAGATATGATCTAAAGTAATTTATAAGAAATAAACTGATAGCCGGGCGTGGTGGTGCACGCCCGCCATTAATCCCAGCACTTGGGAGGCAGAGGCAGGTGGACTTCTGAGTTCAAGGCCAGCCTGGTCTACAGAGTGAGTTCCAGGACAGCCAGTACTACACAGAGAAACCCTGTCTCGAAAAACCAAAAAAAAAAAAAAAAGAAAAAAAAAAGAAAAAAGAAAATAGAAAGAAAGAAAGAAAGAAAGAGAGAGAGAGAGAGAGAGAGAGAGAGAGAGAGAGAGAGAAAATGATAAAAACAGTAATTGGCTACAAGATGAACTATGAAAGATGGGTTGGAAGAGAGAAATATTGCACCTTTTTAGTGAGGTTAGTTACTAATTCTTTTGGTCCTTGATATTTAAACTTCATCATCAGAGTTCATCCCCCACCTGGACACACACACTAGGTATCTGGTTAAAATGTGGTTTCCATCTCTCTGTAGTTGGCCTGATAGTGTGTGTTTCTCTTGGCTTTGGGTAACACAAAGGCTCCTCTTCAGCGGAACCATGCCTTAAGCAGTGAAAGCTACACAGTAGACAGCAGGAAGACCAGTAAATCCCATCCTAGCGGCCACTTATCGTGGTCTTCAAGAACCAACGTGCTCTGTGCTTCCATTCTAGCTGGGGTCAGAATGAAAGGTAACCCTTGGTTACTGGTGGTGTCTGGTGGGCAGGACTTAGCTCAGCATGAGTTCCAAATGGACTTGTTCTCTGAGCCACTGCCAAGTCAGTTGCCCAGCCTACTGCAGAGACTCCCAGGTGAGAAAGTAGAGACAACACTCATTTTCTGGGGCTGGTCCACTTCAAAGATGAAATAAGTAGGGTGGAGAGGAATTCAAATACTAGTTTTATTTTTCCTAATGTGGAGGGGCTAGAGCTAGCCTAGGGTTCAGTGCTTCACAGGGGTACAGATTCAGAGAAGCCTGGACCGGGGGCCTCCGGGCATCTATGATGGAATGGTCACAGCCTTTACAATGTTAAAAGTTTACTATTTTGCGATGCTGAGGATAACATAGAGTTCATAAGTTCTCTTAGCCACATAGCCTGCCTCGCCACCTTTAAGGTTTTTAATCTCTTCCAAATATTTGTTTATTGTTTTTAAAATTTCAGAGTACTTTTTTCCCAAAGATTTATTTATTTGCTTTATTTATATGAATAAACCATAGCTGTCTTCAGACACACCAGAAGAGAGCAGCCTATACCATTACAGATGGTCGTGAGCCACCATGCGGTTGCTGGGAATTGAACTCAGGACCTCTGGAAGAGCAGACAGTGCTCTTAACCACTGAGCCATCTCTCCAGCCCCTCAGAGTACTTTTCGAAAGTTAAAATCAGGCTAGAGAGATAGTTCAGTGATTAACAGAACTGGCTGCTCTTGCAGAGAACCTGGGTTCGGTTCCCAGCACCTACTTTGAGGCTCAACAACCTTCTTTGACTCAGGCCCCAAGGGCTCCAGCATCCTCTTCTGTTCTCTATGGGCACTGCATGCAACTGATGCACAGGCACACATGCAGGGAATACACTTACTCTTAAAACAAAACAAAACAAAATGTTAAAATCCTGACATAGTTATGTGTTTCTATATATTCCACGTAGTGTTGTGGATTGAGGAAGGGTCACAATTCAGGCTTGGTGTGGATACTCTGTGGGACTATTGGTTTTTCGAGGCAGGGTTTCTCTGTGTAGCCCTGGCTGTCCTGGGACTCACTCTGCAGACCAGGCTGGCCTCAAACTCAGAGATCCACCTGCCTCTGCCTCCCAAGTGCTGGGACCCAAGTGCCTCCCAGTGCCACCACTGCCTGGTGAGAAGCTCTTGACCAGGGGTCTCAGCCTTCTCAGTGCTGTGATGAGCCTTTAATGAGGTGCCGCCCCAACATACAACTATTTTACTTCATGACTGCAACTTTGTCTGATATGAATCATAATGTAACTATCTGATATGCATGATATCTGCTATGTGACCCCTGCGGAAGTGCTGTTTGATCCCCTAAAAGGGTTGTAACCCACAGGTTGGGAACCACTATGTTAGAGGCTGGGCGGTGGTGGCACACACCTGTAATCCCAGCACCCTGTCTTGAAAAAATCAAATCCAAAAAACAAAAAAAGAAAGAAAGAAAGAAGGAAAGAAAGAAAGAAAGAAGGAAAGAAAGAAAGAAAGGAAGGAAATTAAATTCTTAGCTGTAATTCAATGACAATGGCGTGCTTCCACACACACAATACTCTGTACCGGATCTGTTCCTTACTTCTCAGCTCTCCCCCCAGAATATTAATGATTTTCTGCCTTCCCTGTGGCCTAGCCAAAGTTACCCATAGTGGTGATTAGCTGGTGTTGACTGTCAACCTGACAGGATCCAGCATCACCTTGGAGACATCCCTGTGAGGGATGATAGTTTAGGTTATCTGGGCGTGGCTGTGAGGATTATCTCCATTAGGGGAGTTGAGCTGGGAGGACCCACTGTACTCTGCTCTGTGACACTCCTTGGGTTGCCTAAAACAGGAGAAAGTCAGCTGAGCTCAGGTGCATCTCCCTCTGCTACAGATGTCACCAGCCACCTCAGGCTCTGCTTTTATCAAGACTTCCCTGCCACGGTGAACCCTACCCAGAATCTGTGAACCAGTGACATCTGCCACCTTTAAGGAGGCAAATTCAACGTTTGTCTTTGGCATGCAAATAAGTGAGACTCCCACTAAGACTGGGATGTTTTAAAACTTTTTTTTTTTTAAAGTTCTTTAACCCTGGGTGAAAAATTGGACCTCTAACCTTACAAGTTAACAACTCTTGAAAAATGTATCAGTGTAAATAAGAAAAAGTATAAAAGTGGGTCTAGGGAAAATAAAATAAAAACATAAAAGATGATTTAAAAAATATTTGCTTGGGAGGTCGATCGTGATTTTAGAAGTAAATAAAAGTATCATAACTATAGCTATCTCCACATGAAACACCAACGGGCAATTGTTGAAAATGGCCAGAAGTGGGTGGGAGAGGGGAAGAGAGAGAGAGGAGAGGGTGGGGAGGGGGAGGGTCAGAGGGAAGAGAGAAGGGGCAGAGAAAGCTGATTTCTACCATTGTTTAATGACAATGATGGACCGGTGAAAAAGATTTCATTTAAGGAATCCTGATGCACACTGGCTTTTATTCACCCCGTTCCTTATTCTCCCAGAATTCTCCTGGAGGTCATCCGTCTCGGGCTCACCACCATTGAAGTCCAGCTTTCTGAGTGAAATGGGTGTGTCTTGCTCATCTCAGGAGAGAAAGCCTGTGTCTGCTTGTTCATCCCCGTGTCTCCAAGGCTAGGCCCTGACCAACACTTAACGGATGCCGATAAAATCTGGGCTATGAGAATTGAGGATTGATTCTTAGCTTTGGAAGGGTGATGGCTTTACACTCGTCTTTCAGGGGCCCGTGGCTTCCGATCACACTCTGTGGCCATGAAAGAGGATCGGCCCAGTAGACATTAAACTACAATGTTATTTTCATTTTCTCTGTATTCTAATCTGTTTGAAACAGGACATTCAATTTTTGAGAGAAAGAGACAGAGACAGAGAGAGACAGAGACAGAGAGACAGAGACAGAGACAGAAACAGAGGGACAAAAGGAGACAGGGACAGACAGACAGACAGACAGACAGAGAAGGAGAGAGAGAGACTAAAATGTGTAACTCTTACACTAAATGGAATCCAGCTAAACTTTATCCCTGGATAGATCATGAGGTCACATGAGACTGGGGGGAAAGGATGAAGTGAGAGAATTTAAAAATGTCTTCTTTGCACGCAGCCTTAGGGTTCACATTTGAGCAGCAGAGAAGGAGGCCCTGAAATGGAAATTTGATCGTTTTGTCTTCCACTGCCCCCCCCTTTCCACCAATAAAGCCCATACGACAGCAGCGGGTGATCTAACAGTTGTCAGACATACCCCACCCCCACCATGATTTTGCAAAGTCCGCGAACTGAAATGAAGCAGAGGCCATGCGAGGTGGCAAGCGCTCCGGTGTTGCTTCCTTCCGGGCATGCTCTGTCTCTGTCTCTCTCTGTCTCTGTCTCTTTCTCTCAAAAATTGAATGTCCTGTTTCAAACAGATTAGAATATAGAGAAAATTGAGGCCGTGGGATGCCCTTCACACAGAGCAAGGCGGTGGGGGGCACGGGGGGAGCACGGGGGAGCACGGGGGGGGCACGGGGGGCACACATCTGATCAAGTATCTTCCAACTCTATCCGGTAGGGAACAGACAAAGTCACAGTGCATTTTTCATCATTCTGCTGGCAGAGTGCAGGAGAAAACAAAAAGTGCTGCTTCAACGAAATGGAAAGGGATCCGGGCACTCTCATATTTCTTCCCTGAGCCTGGATTTGAGCAGAGTCATTACACTCGATTGTAATTTCTACCTGTAAGCAGATGGGCAGGCGGCACACCAGGAATGATAATAATCTAGGCGGAGTGTTCCTAAGACATGAGTTAGTGCTTCCGGACCCATAAAGCTTGGCGTTTTATGAAGATGAGCCCTATTATAGGCCCGCGTGCAGGCACAAGCTCGTCAAATTACCTCACCCGAATGCACAGCTCAGATGCTTTGTCCGTCTTAACCTTCTGGAATGGACCTCACTCCCGCACCATTTCTCCCGCCGAAGGATTCGGCTCACATGTAGAAAACTGGGTTCCTATTATGCCTCAGAGTCCTTGCTGTAAAGTGATCTCGAGAAACAGAGTGCCATACTGCTAATACCCATCCGTTATAAACTGTAATTGTCACACACACACACACACACACACACACACACCCGCCTAAGACTTCAGTGATGCTGCCTGTGCGGTTCTCAGAGAGAAAGGCAGAATAGACAGCCAATTTCACCACAGAGAGCTTCTGATTAACCACAAGGAACTGAGCGCCAGTTTGGGAACAATGGAAAGAAGGCGGGGCTTCGTATCGAAGGAGCTGGGTGTGAATCAGTGGCTCAGGCACGTCCTCCGCCAATCAATCATGTGATCCTAATACTCTGTGGGAAGAACAGACATGACTACACATGCATCAAACAGAGATCGCGTGCAGCGTCTAGCAGGCCCGTGTAACACACACACATAACAGAAGCAGCCCTTGGAGCTAACGTTCACATCGCAAACCAAGACTCTTACAGGACTGAGAAGCCCTCATTCCACTGGCCCCCTTCAAGCCTCTGGTGACCTGAAGACCTCCCAAGATTCCTAGCAACGCCCAGTGCTGCCTTTACAGACGGGTGCTTCAGGGACATCATCCAAACTCCAGCAACAATTAGTGGTATCAAGAAGTTAAGTCTTAAGCCGGGCGGTGGTGGCGCACGCCTGTAATCCCAGCACTTGGGAGGCAGAGGCAGGTGGATTTCTGAGTTCGAGGCCAGCCTGGTCTACAGAGTGAGTTCCAGGACAGCCAGGGCTACACAGAGAGAAACCCTGTCTCGAAAAACAAAACAAAAAACAAAAAACAAAAAAACAAAAAAACAAAAAAAAAAAAAGAAGTTAAGTCTTCCGCTCTCAGAATCCTTACCCTTAAATGCATGAAGAGCTACATACTGTTGCCTAGCAACACCCATCTGCAGCCCCCCCCCCACAGAGCCAACAAGCCCCAATTTGCTCTCCTGGCTTAATACTAATACCTTTAATGGGAACATCTTCCTACTTTCAAAGCTTGCTGACGTGGAGTTTCTTAATGGATCTAACGACAACACAGGAGACAACACAGGAGACGAACATGAGGGACCTTTTACTCATTAGAAAAGTGAGGTTTGTTCTGGACCCCAGTCCCTTCTCTCTGCAGTCCTGCCCTGATTCCCAGAGTCTGAGCAGTGGACCAGCTGCAATCACAGGAGGAGCTAAGTCAAAAAAGTGAGCAGATTCCAAGTCGGATCGTAGTACTCTGAGATCTCAGGACGTCACGAAGTTACAGGGACACCGGATAGCATGGCTACCTAGGTGACCTCATCCCGTGTGTACTGTAGAACTGAAGCCACAGAAAACAACAAATAATACCACATTAAGAATTATAGGCTGCATTATATAAGGCTAATAGGGCTAGGATATCCATTATTCATTTTTTTAAAAAAAGCATTCTTTTGTATGAGAATGTATTTTATTTTAAGTTCACATGTGCATGAGGATATGTGCATGGGATTGCAGGTGCCCTCAGAGGCCAGAAGGGGGTGTCGAATTCCTTGGAGCTGGAGTTACAGGCGGTTATGGAAACCAAACTCGGGTCCTGTGGAAGAGCAGCAAGCACCGTTGACCCCCTTAAGAACTCATTCTTGTAATTCTCAATGATTTTATTTTGCTCGCTTGTCCTTCTGAACTAAATATTTTTAAAATAAAAAGTGATTTTTGCTTGCAAATGTTGTTGGCAGAAACCTGCCGTTGACATGTAAATAGCTAAGATTTTTATTTACAGTTCTTTGAGAAGTTATTGTTAAACCAGAAAGTGTATACTGGTTAGAAATACCACTTGAAGCATATAGTAAGTAATTCACAGTCTGGTTAAGCACCACTAGAAAAACATATTTTTTTTTCTTTTTAATCTAGCTTTTATTTCATTCCAAAATGCATATTCATTCTATTACTTCTGGGGATCTTTGTTTAAAACAAAACCTTTTTTAGAAGAAATATTTATTTTAGATAAATGGAATATCTAATGTAATATAATCCAAATAGACGCATTTATTTTAGAAATTAAAAGGTGAGGCAGAGAGATAAATTAAGGGTTTTCAACACACGTCAGAAGACATCCAAAATAAAGGACACTATTTGAGAAGAGAGCAAGCAAGCTTCAGACTGCACGTTCCTGTTTCCCACGACCCGTTGACTGCTTCTGGGAATGTCCTTCTCAAGGCTCTGCCTTTGCCTGAAAGGAATTGCCCCCACCCAAAACTGTGCTCTTACTGACTGAGGAACGCCAGGTCACTCCCCTTGGTAGCCTCTGGCATCAACTGAGACAACTCAGAGGGACCGATTCTGCTCCCAGATCCCCCAGCTCCCGAGTGGGATTGGCCCCAACTTCCGCAAGGAGTGGACAATGCAGCCTCTACTATAGTAACTCCCTCACCCCCTTGCTGGTGTTAACCTTCAGAGCATTTGCCAGTAAATTAAATCACTGCCCATAAGTCTCCGTTTCATGGGCACAAGTGTCATCAGGACTGTAGAACGGGGGGAGAGCTGACTAATGCAAGGCCCTGGCTTCACGGTAGAAGTCAGCAGAGCTCAGACTGGCTCTTGAGTGCGCATGTGGCAGAGAGGAGAGAGAAGTGAGAGAGCTGTTACAAAAGAGCTAGCGAGCAGTCAGAGGAAGCTTCGATTACCAAAGTCCCGAGGCGGAAACTGCCTGGCAGTTGGAGGAAGTTCGAGCTGGTAGTAAACCTCAGAGTATAAAAAGGTGTTGCTTAATAGTGCTGAGGAAGCGGGCGTCGTCCGAGTCACGACTGTGACTGGGGGGGGGGGGGGGGGCGTTAAATCGTAAGAGCAAGGACAAACTACTGAAAGAAGTAAAGAAGTTCCAGAGTGAGACTTATTTTTAAAACTCTTTGGTCACAGGCACAAGGATCTCATGAAGCTGCCCCTGTAGACAGAGTAGCTGAGTAAGCCACTCCCTCGGTATGGGAAAGACAAGTCCTTCTCCCCACGCTGACGATATCTACAAAGCAATCTGGGCCCTTCTGCCTCAAGATCTCAACACGGAAATGCTTCAAGTCTTCAGTTACTGGGTACTGCAGGTACTGTGCCCCTGCCAGCCTCTGGAACTCAGAAAACAGCATCCAATAAATGCACGTTGTCATGTTGAAAAGCAGAGTAAATACACTCCCCGGGGGTGCCCCACTGGGAATAGCTCCAGGCTTGTTGAAACCTTGATGTAAACAATAAGAAGATATATTGGCTCAAAGCAGCTTGTGTCATCCTGGTAGGTAGGAAGGGGGTACTCTCAGGCCAAGCCTGTAGATGGAAACCTTCAAGGAACTGGTGCTAGGATCCCTTTTGGTTCAAGTTGTAAGCTTTGCTGTTAAAAAGTTCTCCCCAAGGAGGAAAAAAAAAATCCCCAATTCCATGGTGGTCTCTGAGCCCCATTTGGCACTTCCCGTTCTGTTTTGAAATGAAAGGATATCGATGTTCTATCTACATACAAGCCATGCCCACGCTGAACCTGAAATGAGTAGCAGTCCTTGATTCTAGGCTAGGACCCTGTAGGTGAGCCTGCTGTTTCTTCTGGACTGCCAGATCCTAGCAGCTATGTCCGAGCACCACCTAAGTGCCTGGATGGGAAAGCACTATCTGAGCCCACTCATCTCTTCCCAGTCTGTGCTGCTGAGAATCAAAACTCGATTCCACTTTGGACCTGCAGATGATTCCGGGTAGAGGGTTCCTGCATAGCTGAGCCTCTGCCCTCTGGCACCTTTCCATGTGCAGAAGCCTGGAAGGACAACCGGACTTGGGAGCACGGGCAAAGAGCGACACCCAGTGGCCAATGGGTCACATTTCTGCTGTGCAAGACGCTCGGTTTCTGAGAATGGAGCTCATGGTTTGCCCCAGAAACTGACTTCTGCCCCTGTTCCAGGAAGACTATGATTTCAGATCAGGCTCAACCTTTGCTTCCTGCCCATATTCCCCAGAAACTTACACTTCCAGTATAAGCACTCTGTTCTCTCTAGAGCTTTGAAATACGCTACAGGTGTAAAAAAAGAGAACTTGCGGCTCTTGAGGAGGATCGGAGCCCCCTCATGAAGACCCACAACCAATCAATCATAACTGCAGTTCCAGGGGACTCAAAACCCTTTTATGATACCTTCAGGCACCAGGCACACACATGGTACGCATGTATACATACAACAATCGTACACATAATTTTTATGGGTTTACAGAGGAGGCTCAGTGGCCTGATCCTCCAGAAGACCAAAGTGGAGTGAACCACAGTTCATAACTCTAGTCCAGGGACATCTGGCGCCCTCTTCTGGCCTTTTTGGATACTGTGGCCACATGGTGAATGGACATAAATGCAGGGTAAAATAGATACCTGTACACATAAAACAGAGTATTCTGAAATAAATAAAACTAAATTTCTAAAAAGTATAGAACCCAACATTATATTTCCTTTTAGTTTTCAAAATAAGATCTAGCATTCAACAAATGTTTACTGAGCACTTACGAGAAACATAGGGATACTTAGAGAATTACAGCTTACATTCTTATTAGAAAGGCAGGATGTAATGTGTACAAAAAGCTGCACAAACGGGCGGGCACACATGCACTGACAAACAGTGGCAAAAGCTAAGAAAAGCAGCATAAGGTGAGGTCTCCGAGTCTGCCCGGGGGCGGGGGGGGGGGCTGGTGCTATTGGAATGTGTGACCTGTCAAAGTCGGCTGAGGGCCAGCTGAGGGAAGAGCTCCAGGCCAACGATGAAGTGTGCAACAGAAGGACGTGCCCAGAGAAACCAGAAAGTCAGACCATCCGTGTCGATAATTACACCTGACAACAATGGCCTTCGGTTAAAGAGAAAAGGTGCTGCAGGAGCATGACCATTAATGAAGGTTGGCTTTGGATTAGGAACTCAACTCAAGAATAACACCGTATGCTCCAATAACTAAGCGGCCTGCAACGATGACCAAGGAGACTATTGATTGAATGTGCAGACCGAGGCTCCACCTCCAGCACACACACGTCACAGGGGCAAGGCAGGCACCTGATTCTTTTTTGTCGGCAAAGGGCATCCTACACACATGCACACGTGTACACAAGCATGCACACGCACACCCAGGAGCACATACAGGCGTGCATAATGCATGGCACACATTCTTCACATGGCAGTATTTAATAGAAAATACTAAAAAAGGTAAAATATTCCTGTGTTTTTCATATTGATGCACATCTTACATGTAATAAATCTCACAATTCCGCATGACTTAAGGGGTATAGTGTGTTCAACTTTTTCAGTGGATCAACTATCTCCTGAGAGGTCTCATTCAGACTCCATCTCCCTTTTCAGTCATGTATATCACATAGCCTATACTCTGAACTTGTACACCATCTCATTTATATATATATATATATATATAATTATCTATATTATGTTATATGTTTTATGTGTTATGTTATATGTCATGTGTGTTGTGTGTTATATGTTATGTCATGTTATATGTCATGTCATATGTTATGTGTCATATATAATATGTATACATGCATTTATGATGTGACTTTTTTCTTAATATTCTATTTGTGAAATGTATTAATGTTGCTATGTGTAGTAATAATTTACTCTTCTTTGCTATTTAGAACTCCACAATATAAATATGCCACAGTGTACATCTTTCATGGGTATTGGGGCTAATTCTTTATTTGCAATTATGAAAAATGTGTTACCAACATTTTATAAATATTCATGATAAAAATAAACATTTACTCTCATTGAGTATACATTTATGGCTAAAATTACTGATTCATAAACTGAATCAGATACATAATTGTAAGTCCCAATGTAGACTGAAAATTCAAGGGCACTTATTCAAAAGTCAGGAAAAAGTAATACTAAAGCACAGAGATATAATTTTAAAAAATTCTTTCTCCAGTGACCAGCCATTTCCTCCAACATGGTATATAGTATATATCTGCTATTTAGTGTCACTCCAAGTAAAGAAAAATTACAGTGGTTAAATATTAGCTTAAATCTTAACATCTATATTTTTGTGCAGGGGCAATTTTAGAAGCAGATATAAGAATATCTAGACTGTTAGTGGAATCCTTAAATTCTGTAATTCATAATCTATACCTTACACATGTAAATAAATTTTGTTCCCAAATATACTAAAGAATTCAGTTCTTGGAGTGTTTACATTAGGTTAACACATTCTACACTTTTAGTCTACTGGTAACAAAAGGACTAAGAGAAATGTGTGTGTGTGTGTGTGTGTGTGTGTGTGTGTGTGTCCTTAGATGGCAGCCTTCTTTCTGCATTCACAGTAGGTGAACCAAGGTATTTGGTGGTGTTCAGAGTCCATTCCCATGCCAACTCTGCTTACCACATACCCCCTTTCTCACTGAGTGCCCTGGCACTTGGTACCACCAGGACTCAGTGCTCATGTGACATGAGAACAAGGAACAGGGACCAACAGTGACAGATACCCCACCTGCTCCTCCCTCCTCTGCCCAGTCCTTGCTCCATGATCTGTTGTCTTCCACGCTTAAGAACTTGAGGGTGTTGAGAGCAAAATAGTGAGCCATTCTCAGGACTCTTCTAAGCTTAGGGCAGTAGTTCAGGTCAACTGTCCATGAAGCTGGAGATGAATGTATGTGTACATCAGTGCTACCACTGGCCTGCTTCTGCCAGTGATGTCTGAAGCTGGAGATGAATGTATGTGTACATCAGTGCTACCACTGGCCTGCTTCTGCAAGTGATGTCTGAAGCTGGAGATGAATGTATGTACACATCAGTGCTACCACTGGCCTGCTTCTGCCAGTGATGTCTGAAGCTGGAGATGAATGTATGTACACATCAGTGCTACCACTGGCCTGCTTCTGCCAGTGATGTCTGGGAGGTCCAAGTGTCCCCACACCTCACAACAGTTAGCAGTGTTTGCCATCAAAATGGAAAATGGGAATGGACTCATCTCTCTTTGTGCTTTGATTTGCATTCCCACAATGACAACCGATGTCAGAGACCTGTTTTCTAAGTTGATGTGTTCTTTTGAAAGGTGCCTGCCCAAGCTTCTAACCACTTTTATACTAGTGTGGTGTTCTAGATGAAAATGGCCCCTGAAGCCTCTTGTTTTTAAATGCTTGGTCTCCAGTTGGTGAGACTGTTTGGGAAAGGATTAAAAAGTGTGGCCTTTTAGGAGATGTGTCACTGGGGAGTAACTTAGCGCTTCTCTCTCTCTCTCTCTCTCTCTCTCTCTCTCTCTCTCTGCCTCATACTTGTGGGCCATGATGTAAGCTCTTAGTGAAAGACCCTCAAAGTGAGGACACCCTGTGCCTCTACTCAGGAAAGGTGACACCCAAATCACTCACGAGAAACGATCTTGATGCAAACAGCAAGATTCTTATTCCAAGTGTGCTGGGGCCCACAGTCATACACCATGCAGGGGTGGAGGACTGTAGCCCCTGCGTGCAGAATCAGGACAGCTTTCATAGGGTTACAACAAAGCCCGTGCATCGCAAACCAATCATTTTTTCATCAAGAGCCCACGCAGTGTGGGGCTATCGATTTGTACCACTCCATGGTTTCTAGGCCAAACATTTAAAATTATCCCAGCCTGCACTCCGTGGACCAATCAGTTTCCCACAGTCTCGGAGGTTCACATTTGCACGGGCTCCTGGTTGGGGGCGGGGGGCAAGCAGTTTACAGAAGCTAGATAAGCGGTTAGTCAGCTCATTTCCTGTTATCTTGCTAGGACAGGATCACATACTTTTTGTTTTGATAATAAATGACAACCTATTTGGCTTTATTCATCATTTTGTAGATACATCTTTAGTCTCTCATAAATTTAACACTTGAGCATATGAAGTTCATTACAGTAAAAAATATCACTTTGTCCATGTTAAGAATTAATTTACATAACTGTATAAATCAAAACAAATTAAAATGGGGTATGTTTTCATTCATCCACTGAACATTCATTTCAAGATAGAACACCAAAACATATCCATGAAATAAAAAATTAAAAAATTCCATTATAGAACCAGTTATTTAGTCTTAAAAGTAAATATTTCTCCTCACATGTGAATAAAAATACGTCCACCGGCTCGGGCAGGAAACCGCCAGGCTCGGGCCAGGAGCGAGAGTCAGGGTGGATTGCCAGGGCCAGGAGCGAGAGTCGGGGCAGATCTCCAGAACACCTCTATGGCGCAGCTGAGAGTTGTGTGTCCCGCGGCTCTCCTAGCCCCCTACACCGCAGGTCTCCGGCTTGCTCCCAAGACACTGGCAGAGAGCAGCAGGTAACCAGGCCTAATAGGAGCCTGCCATTGCCCGGGGTGGGAAACCACCAGGCTTGGGCCAGGAGCCAGAGTCGGGGTTCTCCCGCGGTTCTTCCAGGCCCCTAAAAAGACCGTCTCCCCAGAGCCAGAGGACCTCGGCAGGAGATCTGTGCACCTACAGCCCAGTAGCTGGTTGCTGACCTCTGGAGACCGGCTTGCCAGGCTTTCAGTGAGTCTGACATCTTGCCTCGAGACACCTCAGGCTGCTGGCAGCTGGGGTCAGCGAGGCTGTCATCGTGCCTCAAGTCACTGCTGACCACTGGCAGCCGGGGTCAGGAGCACAGACTGCCCTCTACTACAGCAGTTCAAAAGGCCAGGCTCGCAGGAGCTTCAAACTCCAACCAGTAACAATAAGACCAACTAACTCCAGAGATAAATAGATGGCAAAAGGCAAACGTAGGAACGTTACTAACAGAAATCAAGGCAATATGGCACCATCTGAACCCAATTTGCCAACCACAGCAAGTCCTGGATACCCCAACACACACAAAAAAACCAAGAGTTGGATATAAAAGCACTGGTCATGATGCTCCTAGAGGAACACAAAAAAGACATAAACAAATCTCTTAAAGAAATGCAGGGGAACATCAATAGGGTAGAAGCTCTTACAATGCAAACACAAATATCACTTAAAGAACTCTAGGAGAATATGGAACAACAGAGAGAAGCCAATAAAGGGGAAACAAGAAAATCACTTATAGAAATGCAGGCGAACTTGAACCAACAGGCAGAAGTCATGAAAGAGAGAGCACAAAAATATATTAAAGAATTAGATGAAAACACAAACAAAAAAAATGAAGGAACTGAGCAAAACCATCCAAGAGCTGAACACAGAGTTAGAAACAACTAAGAAATCACAAAAGGAGGCAACTTTGGAGATAGAAAACCTTGGGAAGAAATCAGGGGTCATAGATGCAAACATCAACAACAGAATACAAGAGATAGAGATAAGAATCTCAGATGCTGAAGATAACATAGTAACCATTGACTTCACAGTCAAAGAAAACGCAAAATGCAAAAGGCTTGTAACCCAAAACATCCTGGAAATCCAGGACACAATGAGAAGACCAAACCTAAGGATTATAGGGATAGATGAGAGTGAAGATCAACTTAAAGGGCCAGCAAATATCTTTAACAAAATTATGGAAGAAAACTTCCCTAACTTAAAGAGAGAGATGTCCATGAATATACAAGAAGCCTACCGAACTCCAAACAGACTGGACCAGAACAGAAATACCTCCTGTCACATAATAATCAAAACCCCAAATGTACTAAACAAAGAAAGAATATTAAAGGCAGTAAGAGGAAAAAGGCCAAGTAACATATAAAGGAAGACCTATCAGAATCACACCAGACTTCTCTCCAGAAACCATGAAAGCTAGAAGATCCTGGGCAGACCTCATGCAGACCCTAAGAGAACACAAATGTCAGCCAAGACTACTATACCCAGCAAAACTCTCAATCAACATAAATGGAGAAATCAAAATATTCCATGACAGGACCAAACTTACACAATATCTTTCCACTAACCCAGTTCTACAAAGGATAATAGAAGGAAAACTCCAATACAAGGAGGGAAACTGCACCCAAGGAAAAGCAAGATAGTAACCTTCTTCCATCAAACTCAAAGGAAGATAACTACTCAAAAACAAAAATAACATCAAAAATGACAGGAAGAAATAATCACTATTCTTTAATATCTCTAAACATCAATGGACTCAATTCCCCAATAAAAAGACATAGACTAACAGACTGGATACGGAAGCAGGACCCTACATTTTGCTGGATACAGGAAACACACTTCAGAGTCAAAGACAAACATTCAGAGTAAAAGGCTGGAAGACAATTTTGCAAGCAAATGGTCGCAGGAAGTGAGCTGGAATAGCCATTCTAATATCAGATAAAATTGACTTTCAACCCAAAGTCATCAAAAGAGACACAGAAGGTCACTTCTTGCTAGTCAAAGGAAGAATCCACCAAGAAGAACTCACAATTCTGAACATCTATGCTCCAAATGCAAGGGCACCCTTATTGGTAAAAGAAACTTTACTAAAGCTCAAAGCACACATTGCACCTAACACAATAATTTTGGGGGACCTTAACACTCCACTATCCTCTATCAGGAAAACAGAAACTAAACAGGGACACAGGGAAACTCATTGAAACGTTGGACCAATTAGATTTAACAGATATATATATAGAACATTTCACCCTAAAGCAAAAGACTATACCTTTTTCTCAGCACCTCATGGTACCTTCTCCAAAATTGACCCTATAATTGGTCAGAAGACAGACCTCAACAAATATAAAAAGATCCAACTAATCCCATGCCTCCTATCAGATCACCATGGAGTAAGAGTGTTCTTCAATAGCAACAAAAACAACAGAAAATCCTCATATACGTGGAGGCTGAACAATATTCTACTCAATGATACCTTTGTCGAGAAAGAAATAAAAAAAGAAATTAAAGATTTTTTAGAATTTAATGAAAATGAAGGCACAACATACCCAAATCTATGGGACACAATGAAAGCAGTGCTAAGAGGAAAACTTGAGTGTCTCCAAAAAGAAATAGGAGAGAGCATATACTAGCAACTTAATGGCACACCTGAAAGCTCTAGAACAAAAAGAAGCGATTTTACCCAAGAGGAGTAGAAGACAGGAAATCATCAAACTCAGGGCTGAAATCAATCAAGTTGAAACAAAGAGAACCATACAAAAAATCAACAAAACCAGAAACTGGTTCTTTGAGAAAATCAACAAGATAGATAAATCCCTAGCCAGACTTACCAAAGGGCACAGAGACAGTATTCAAATTAACAAAATTAGAAATGAAAAGGGAGATATAACAACAAAAACTGAGGAAATTAAAAAAAAAATCATCAGATCCTACTACAAAAGCCTATACTCAACACAACTGGAGAATCTGGAGGAAATGGACAATTTCCTAGATAGATACAAAATTCCAAAATTAAACCAGGATGAAATAGATCTTGTAAACAGAATCATAACCCCCAAAGAAATAGAAGGGGTCATAGAAAGTCTTCCAACCAAAAAAAGCACAGGAACAGATCGTTTTAGTGCAGAATTCTATCAGACCTTCAAAGAAGTCCTGATACTGATACTCTTCAAACTATTCCACAAAATAGAAACAGAAGGAACACTACCGAACTCATTCTAAGAAGCCACAATTACCCTGATACCAAAATCACACAAAGATCCAACTAAGAAAGAGAACTACAGGCCAATTTCTCTTATGAATATCAATGCAAAAATACTAAACAAAATACTTGCCAACCGAATCCAAGAACACATCAAAACGATCATTCACCATGATCAAGTTGGCTTCATCCCAGGGATGCAGGGATGGTTCAATATACGGAAATCCATCAACGTAATCCACTACATAAACAAACTCAAAGAAAAAAAAAAAACATGGTCAACACATTGGATGATGAAAAAGCATTTGACAAAATTCAGCTTCCTTCCATGCTAAAAGTCTTAGAAAGAACAGGAATTCAAGGCCCATATCTAAACTTAGTAAAAGCAATATAGAGCAGACTGATAGCCAACATCAAGGTAAACGGAGAAAAACTTGAAGCAATCCCACTAAAATCAGCGACTAGACAAGACTGCCCCCTCTCACCATATCTCTTCAATATAGTACTTGAGGTACTAGGTAGTGCAATTCGACAACATAAGGAAGTCAAAGTGATACAAATCGGAAAGGAAGAAGTCAAACTATCACTCTTTGCAGATGATATGTTAGTATACTTAAGTGACCCAAAAAACTCCACCAGAGAACTACTACAGCTGATAAACAACTTCAGCAAAGTGGCTGGCTATAAAATCAACTCACACAAATCAGTAGCCTTCCTATTCACAAAGGATAAGCAGGCCGAGAAAGAAATTAGGGAAAGGACACCCTTCACAATAACCACAAATGATATAAAGTATCTTGGTGTGACTCTAACCAAACATGTGAAAGATTTATATGACAAAAAACTTCATGTCTCTGACGAAGGAAATTGAAGAAGACATCAGAAAATGGAAAATACTTCCATGCTCATGGGTTGGCAGGATTAATATAGTTAAAATGGCAATCTTGCCAAAAGCAATATACAGATTCAACACAATCCCCATCAAAATCCCAACTCAGTTCTTCATAGAGTTAGAAAGAGCAATTCTCAAATTCATCTGGAATAACAAAAAACTCAGGATAGCTAAAACTATCATCAACAGTAAAAGATCTTCTGGGGGAATCAATATCCAGGACCTCAAGCAATGCTACAAAGCAGTAGTGTTAAAAACTGCATGGTATTGGTACAGTGACAGCGAGGCGGATCAATGGAATAGGATTGAAGACCCAGAATTGAACCCACATATCTATGGCCAATTGAGCTTTGACAAAGGAGCTGAAAACATCCAGTGGAAAAAAGATAGCCTTTTCAACAGATGGTGCTGGCTCAACTGGAGGTCAACATGCAGAAGAATGAGAATTGATCCACTCTTATCTCCTTGCACTAAGCTCAACTCCAAGTGGATCAAGGACCTCCACATAAAACCAGACCCACTACAACTAATAGAAAAGAAACTGGGGAAGACCCTTGAGGACATTGGCTCAGGGGGAAAGTTCCTGAACAGAACACCAATTGCTTATGCTCTAAGATCAAGAATAGACAAATGGGACTTCGTAAAATTACATAGTTTCTGTAAGGCAAAAGAAACTGTCAAAAGGATAAATCGGCAACCAACAAATTTGGAAAAGATCTTTTTCACCAACCCTACATCCGACAGAGGGTTAATATCCAATATATACAAAGAACTCAAGAAGTTAGACCCCAGAAAACCAAATAACCCTATCTAAAAGTGGGGTTCAGAGCTAAAAAAAGACTTTTCACCTGAAGAAATTCGAATGGCTGAGAAACACCTTAAAAAAATGTTCAACATCATTAGTCATTAGAGAAATGCAAAACAAAACAACCCTGAGGTGTCACCTCACACCAGTCAGAATGGCTAAGATCAAAAACTCAGAAGACATCAGGTGTTGGAGAGGATGTGGAGAATGAGGAACACTCCTCTACTGCTGGCAGAACTGCAAGCTGGTACAACCACTCTGGAAATCAGTCTGGCAGTTACTCAGAAAACTGGACATGATACTTCCGGAGGACACAGCCATACCACTCCTGGGAATATACCCAGAAGATTCCCCAGCATGCAATAAGGATACATGCTCCACTATGTTCGTAGCAGCCTTATTTATAATAGCCAGAAGCTGGAAGAACCCAGATGTCCCTCAAAGGAGGAATGGATACAAAAAATGTGGTATATGGCTGGAGTCAGGTGCGTGGACAGAGTCCTAGCTTAGCTTATCTCTGCAGGAGTTCTGGGCACCGACAGCTCAGCTGCGGTTGCAGACCACTGCGGACCGGCTCTCCAGGCCGGCTGGCAGCAAGGTGCCATCTTGCCTTGAGACACCACGCAGAATTCTAGCAGCTGGAGTCAGGGGCGTGGACTGAGACCTAGCTTAGTCTAGCACAGACAACACCATCAGGCTCTGGCCAGCACCCAGAGTCAGAAGAGATCGGCAGATCTGGGCACCAACAGATCAGCAACGGTCATGGACCCCTGGGGACAGGCATGCTGTGCTTTCAGCAGGGCCGCCATCTACAATAAGACCAGCTAACTCCAGAGATAAACAGATGGCAAAAGGCAAACGTAGGAATGTTACTAACAGAAATCAAGGCAATATGGCACCATCTGAACCCAATTCGCCAACCACAGCAAGTCCTGGATACCCCAGCACACCAGAAAAACAAGAGTTAGATATAAAAGCACTGGTCATGATGCTCCTAGAGGAACACAAAAAAGACATAAACAAATCTCTTAAAGAAATGCAGGGGAACATCAATAGGGTAGAAGCTCTTACAATGCAAACACAAAAATCACTGAAAGAACTCCAGGAGAATATGGAACAACAGAGAGAAGCCAATAAAGAGGAAATGAGAAAATCAGTTAAAGAAATGCAGGAGAACTTGAAACAACATGCAGAAGTCATGAAAGAGGGAGCACAAAAATATATTAAAGAATTAGATGAAAACACAAACAAAAAAAATGAAGGAACTGAGCAAAACCATCCAAGAGCTGAACACAGAGGTAGAAACAACTAAGAAATCACAAAAGGAGGCAACTTTGGAGATAGAAAACCTTGGGAAGAAATCAGGGGTCATAGATGCAAACATCAACAACAGAATACAAGAGATAGAGATAAGAATCTCAGATGCTGAAGATAACATAGTAACCATTGACTTCACAGTCAAAGAAAACGCAAAATGCAAAAGGCTTGTAACCCAAAACATCCAGGAAATCCAAGACACAATGAGAAGACCAAACCTAAGGATTATAGGGATAGATGAGAGTGAAGATCTACAATGTAAAGGGCCAGCAAATATCTTTAACAAAATTATGGAAGAAAACTTCCCTAAGTTAAAGAGAGAGATGCCCATGAATATACAAGAAGTCTACAGAACTCCAAACAGACTGGACTAGAACAGAAATACCTCCTGTCACATAATAATCAAAACCTCAAATGTACTAAACAAAGAAAGAATATTAAAGGCAGTAAGAGGAAAAAGGCCAAGTAACATATAAAGGAAGACCTATCAGAATCACACCAGACTTCTCTCCAGAAACCATGAAAGCTAGAAGATCCTGGGCAGACCTCATGCAGACCCTAAGAGAACACAAATGTCAGCCAAGACTACTATACCCAGCAAAACTCTCAATCAACATAAATGGAGAAATCAAAATATTCCATGACAGGACCAAATTGCACAATATCTTTCCACTAACCCAGTTCTACAAAGGATAATAGAAGGAAAACTCCAATACAAGGAAGATAATTGCACCCAAGAAAAAGCAAGACAGTAACCTTCTTTCATCAAACTCAAAGGAAGATAACTGCTCAAAAACAAAAATAACATCAAAAATGTCAGGAAGTAATAATCTCTATTCCTTAATATCTCTTAACATCAATGACTCAATTCCCCTATGTTAGACATAGACTAACAGACTGGATACGGAAGCAGGACCCTACATTTTGCTGCTTACAGGAAACACACCTCAGAGTCAAAGAAAAACACTACCTTAGAGTAAAAGGCTGGAAGACAATTTTGCAAGCCAATGGTCACAGGAAGCAAGCTGGAATAGCCATTTTAATATCAGATAAAATTGACTTTCAACCCAAAGTCATCAAAAGAGACACAGAAGGTCACTTCTTGCTAGTCAAAGGAAGAATCCACCAAGAAGAACTCACAATTCTAAACATCTATGCTCTAAATGTAAGGGCACCCCCATTGGTAAAAGAAACTTTACTAAAGCTCAAAGCACACATTGCAACTAACACAATGATTGTGGGGGACCTCAATACTCCACTATCCTCAGTGGACCGATCAGGAAAAGAGAAACTAAGCAGGGACACGGAGAAACTCATCAAAACTTTGGACCAATTGGATTTAACACACACACACACACACACACACACACACACACACACACATATATATATATATATATATATATATATATATATATATATATAGAACATTTCACCCTAAAGCAAAAGACTATACCTTTTTCTCAGCTCCTCAAAGTACCTTCTTCAAAATCCACCATATAATTGGACACAAGACAGACCTCAACAAATATAAAAAGATCGAACTAATCCCATGCCTCTTATCAGATCACCATGGAGTAAGAGTGTTCTTCAATAGCAACAAAAACAACAGAAAATCCTCATATACGTGGAGGCTGAACAATATTCTACTCAATGATACCTTAGTCCAGAAAGAAATAAAGAAAGAAATCAAAGATTTCTTAGAATTTAATGAAAATGAAGGCACAACATACCCAAATCTATGGGACACAATGAAAGCAGTGCTAAGAGGAAAATTCATAGCCCTGAGTGTCTCCAAAAAGAAACAGGAGAGAGCATATACTAGCAACTTAATGGCACACCTGAAAGCTCTGGAAGAAAAAGAAGCTATTTCACCCAGGAGGAGAAGAAGACAGGAAATCATCAAACTCAGGGCTGAAATCAATCAAGTTGAAACAAAGAGAACCATACAAAGAATCAACAAAACCAGAAACTGGTTCTTTGAGAAAATCAACAAGATAGATAAATCCCTAGCCAGACTTACCAAAGGGCACAGAGACAGTATTCAAACTAACAAAATTAGAAATGAAAAGGGAGATATAACAACAGAAACTGAGGAAATTCAAAAAATCATCAGATCCTACTACAAAAACCTATACTCAATACAACTGGAGAATCTGGAGGAAATGGACAATTTCCTAGATAGATACAAAATTCCAAAATTAAACCAGGATGAAATAGATCTTGTAAACAGACTCATAACCCCCAAAGAAATAGAAGGGGTCATAGAAAGTCTTCCAACCAAAAAAAGCACAGGAACAGATCGTTTTAGTGCAGAATTCTATCAGACCTTCAAAGAAGTCCTGATACTGATACTCTTCAAACTATTCCACAAAATAGAAACAGAAGGAACACTACCGAACTCATTCTAAGAAGCCACAATTACCTTGATACCAAAATCACACAAAGATCCAACTAAGAAAGAGAACTACAGGCCAATTTCTCTTATGAATATCAATGCAAAAATACTAAACAAAATACTTGCCAACCGAATCCAAGAACACATCAAAACGATCATTCACCATGATCAAGTTGGCTTCATCCCAGGGATGCAGGGATGGTTTAATATACGGAAATCCATCAACGTAATCTACTACATAAACAAACTCAAAGAAAAAAAATACATGGTCATCTCATTGGATGATGAAAAAGCATTTGACAAAATTCAGCATCCTTTCATGCTAAAGGTCTTGGAAAGAGCAGGAATTCAAGGCCCATATCTAAACATAGTAAAAGCAATATACAGCAGACCAGTAGCCAACATCAAGGTAAACGGAGAAAAACTTGAAGCAATCCCACTAAAATCAGGGACTAGACAAGGCTGTCCCCTCTCACCATATCTGTTCAATATAGTACTTGAGGTACTAGGTAGAGCAATTCGACAACAGAGGGAAGTCAAAGTGATACAAATCGGAAAGGAAGAAGTCAAACTATCACTATTCACAGATGATAAGATAGTATACTTAAGTGACCCAAAAAACTCCACCAGAGAACTCCTGCAACTGATAAACAACTTCAGCAAAGTGGCTGGCTATAAAATCAACTCACGCAAATCAGTAGCCTTCCTATCCACGAAGGATAAGCAGGCCGAGAAAGAAATTAGGGAAAGGACACCCTTCACAATAGCCACAAATGATATAAAGTATCTTGGAGTGACTCTAACCAAACATGTGAAAGATTTATATGACAAAAACTTCAGGTCTCTGACGAAGGAAATTGAAGAAGACATCAGAAAATGGGAAAATCTTCCATGCTCGTGGGTTGGCAGGACTAATATAGTCAAAATGGCAATCTTGCCAAAAGCAATATACAGATTCAATGCAATCCCCATCAAAATCCCAACTCAGTTCTTCATAGAGTTAGAAAGAGCAATTCTCAAATTCATCTGGAATAACAAAAAACTCAGGATAGCTAAAACTATCATCAACAGTAAAAGATCTTCTGGGGGAATCAATATCCAGGACCTCAAGCAATGCTACAAAGCAGTAGTGTTAAAAACTGCATGGTATTGGTACAGTGACAGCGAGGCGGATCAATGGAATAGGATTGAAGACCCAGAATTGAACCCACATATCTATGGCCAATTGAGCTTTGACAAAGGAGCTGAAAACATCCAGTGGAAAAAAAGATAGCCTTTTCAACAGATGGTGCTGGCTCAACTGGAGGTCAACATGCAGAAGAATGAGAATTGATCCACTCTTATCTCCTTGCACTAAGCTCAACTCCAAGTGGATCAAGGACCTCCACATAAAACCAGACCCACTAAAACTAATAGAAAAGAAACTGGGGAAGACCCTTGAGGATATTGGCTCAGGGGAAAAATTCCTGAACAGAACACCAATTGCTTATGCTCTAAGATCAAGAATAGACAAATGGGACATCATAAAATTACAGTTTCTGTAAGGCAAAAGACACTGTCAAAAGGATAAATTGGCAACCAACAAATTTGGAAAAGATCTTCCTTCACCAACCGCACATCCGAAAGAGGGTTAATATCCAATGTATACAAAGAACTCAAGAGGTTAGACGCCAGAAAACCAAATAACCCTATCCAAAAATGGGGTACAGAGCTAAACAGAGACTTTTCACCTGAAGAAATTCGGATGGCTGAGAAACACCTTAAAAAATGTTCAACATCATTAGTTATTAGGGAAATGCAAAACAAAACAACCCTGAGATTTCACCTCACACCAGTCAGAATGGCTAAGATTAAAAACTCAGAAGACCAGCACTTGGGAGGCAGAGGCAGGCAGATTTTTGAGTTCGAGGCCAGCCTGGTCTACAGAGTGAGTTCCAGGACAGCCAGGACTACAGAGAAACCCTGTCTTGAAAAAAACCAAAAAAAAAAAAAAAAAACTCAGAAGACATCAGGTGTTGGCGAGGATGTGGAGAAAGAGGAACACTCTTACACTGCTGGTGGGACTGCAAGCTGGTACAACCACTCTGGAAATCAGTATGGCGGTTCCTCAGAAAACTGGACGTGATACTTCTGGAGGACCCAGCCATACCACTCCTGGGAATATACCCAGAAGATTCCCCAGCATGCAATAAGGATACATGCTCCACTATGTTCATAGCAGCCTTATATATAATAGCCAGAAGCTGGAAAGAACCCAGATATCCCTCAACAGAGGAATGAATGGATACAAAAAATGTGGTATATATACACAATGGAGTACTATTCAGCCATTAGAAACAATTAATTCATGAAATTCTTAGAGAAATGAATGGAGCTGGAGAACGTCATACTAAGTGAGGTGACCCAGTCTCAAAAGAATACCCATGGTATGCAGTCACTGATAAGTGGATATTAGCCTAGAATCTTGGAACACCAAAGACACAATTCACGTACCAAATGATGTCTGACAAGAAGAAAGGAGTGGACACTGGTGCTGGAAAGGATCAAAGCATCAGTGTAGGGGAATATAAGAACAGAGAAGAAGGAAGGGGTGGAAGAGGGAGCAGGGGGAGGGAAAATGGCATGTGGGACCTTTGGTGGGGGTGGGGAACCGGGAAAAAGGGAAATGAATTGTAAATATAGAATATATCCAATAAAAAATAAAAATAAAAAATATATGTCCACCATATTTCAGATTTCTATTATAAATGTTACTAAGACATTTTACCTTTCTCTTATATTTAGGGAATCAAATATTATGACCAACGAAATGTGTTCACAAAAGGCAGACATAATATCAGCATAGAGTTTTCACAGTTTCTCATCTACATTAAAATTTTTGTGAAGGTTTTTATAATAAATAGGTTAAATGTTATTTTGAGTGTGCTCTAATAATCTAAAACAACTATGAGAATTTTATTTCTCCAAGTCCTCATTAAGCATAAAAATGTATAGAAAGCATTTCCTGTAACTCTGCTAGGGTTAGGAGTGGGATCCCACATTGAGTGAAATAGATAAGGAACCCTAATGACACCAGTGTGGTGTGTTCTTGGACTTGATGATCTTATCCCAAGACTCCCTATTGTTCCCGTCTGCTTTCCTCTTCCGTTATAGAATAATCCTTGTCTAATGTGATGATAGTTTATGCACTAATTCTATGTTCTTTCTTCTCTAACACCATGTAAGCTTTAATACTGTTTCTACAGAGTAATTCCAGGTCAAAAATAGGAACTGAGTATTATTGATCAATAAATACAATTAGGACATTATTAAGGGTAGACAAATGACATGGAATATATAACAAGGCTGACATCTGCTTAGCTTTTCAGGTATATTCCATGTCATTTGTCTACCCTTAATAATGTACTAATTAATTAATTTGAGGCATATAAGAAGTTATATATTGTTTGATATTGATATAATCTCTATATGGTATGAAAATAATCTAGAGGAAGGAAAGTGAAGGTTTGGGGAGAAGATCCCAGGACCACTGACAAAATTGTTTTCAGTGGAACAGTTGCAAAGAGGCAGGCATGCATTATTGAGGTATGCATCTTTCTGGGTATGTTTGTCTGGGTGTTAAAAGGAAATGTCTTAAAAGACAACTTCCACATGTTGGTAATTATTAATAAGGTAGGAAAGTTTTAATATTTATTGAGATTGGTGACACAATCTGTTGGAGGGACATTGAATTTTCTTTGTCTTTTGTACAAACACTAGCAAAAAGCAAAATGATGCATTGGAGCACATGTCTGACTGCTTCAAACCATATGGATTTCAGATGTCTTCAGATGTCAGCAGTGATAGCATGACCTAGCAGGAACAGCCAGACCTCAGCTGAATCAGCAG
This sequence comes from Apodemus agrarius, assembly GCA_964023405.1. Lineage (NCBI taxonomy): Eukaryota > Metazoa > Chordata > Mammalia > Rodentia > Muridae > Apodemus > Apodemus agrarius. The sequence goes on from OZ030027.1 coordinate 14,740,113, forward strand.
GAGTCAGCAGGAGTGACCAAGACTACCAGGAATGCCAGCACAAGTTCCCAGCCACGCCTCTCACTGAAGGGACCAAAAAGCATTGCAAAGGCCCTGTCACTGTCCATTCAGTCCTATTTATATTCCCTCAAAACATGTGTCCTCCACCAGCCCTGCCTCACTGCAGGTCTTGCCTCAGAACACTGAGTCTGTCTTAGCAACACTCCCTGTAAGTCTGTATCAGCTGATGTCACTCTGCCAATTGACCCAAGTCTGAGCAAGTGGCCAGAACACCACCAGAAGGTTTTTGGTGCACTTCTCTGTATGGAGTCATGACAAATGGAGCTCAGCTAGGCGATGTAAGGTAAACCAATACATGCATGTATTTAGAGAAGAATCCTCTATCATACATCTTTTCATATGCTTGATTAAGCAAAGCATCCTTTCACCTGTGTCAGCTTCGAAAAACACTCCCTCCCTGTCTGTCCCAGCAAAACACCATCTAACATAACTGGCATTCCAAAGAAACCATGACTTTCCACTTCATCTGTAGCTCTAAGTTCATGTAGGCTCTCTAGGTGCAGTTCATTTGACATGGTCTACTAAATACTATGTATGGTTGCCTGCAGAGGAGAATGTTGGGTGTGGTCTGATTCCAGGAAGTTTACCTGTATTGGACATAGTCTCTCCCATTGTCCTTTTACATATCCTGATGGAATTACTGCTGTGCTGGATGACATCTAAAATGACCCCATATCAACTTCTATACATAAGGCCCCTCCAGACACCATACTACCACCCATTGTATCACAGACACTGCTAGAAATCAGGTTGTGCTGAAGATGTAACACTTGCCAGGCTTATGAAACATACATTACTATGTTCTTCCTCCTGGCTTACTTTCACCAAGCTGCCTTCGCTGACTGGCTTCTCTCTCTATCCACTTTTGTTCCCCAGGTGGAAAACAGACAACATTATTACTTTACAACTTGCCAGCCAGCACAATCCCTGGGCACAGAATATGCTGACTCAGACTTATCAGTTAGCCTGTATCAGATAACCAACCTCTTTGGCTATCCACCATAGGCAGAGGCGTCTGGATCTGGCTTCTCTGAGATCTGACATGATTGTTTCTTCCTTCTCCTTCCCAAGCCTGGCTGAAAAATACCCATCCCTTTTCCAGCATCTCCTTTTCCTCCTGGGACCTGGAGGCCCCACCTGTCCCTTCCACCCAGAAATTGGCTCCCAGCCTCCTTTATTGACCAAATCAAGAACCAATTAGGGTGCTAGCATTGGCACCTCCTCCTACAAGAAAAATCATAGGATTAAGGGGAGGGAGATGAGAATGTCCTTGAGCATACTGTATGGAAAAACATAAACAACAGTCATAATACCTAACTAGGCACTGTACAAGTCAGCCCAAAACCATCAAAAGACATGTATGTAAGAAGGGAGGTTAAGTACTGGAAAATGAGAAACTTTAAAATAAAATACATTGTTTAAAGGTGTAAATCTCGGTTCCCTCTGGCTCTAACTAACTCCATGTGGTGCTCTTCCAACAGTCTGTATTTTAATCCTACAGCAATTTTCTTGTCTCACATCTCTATGAGGCATGTGGTTTTTGCCTGTGTCTTACAGAGAAAAAAGACTTAGGTTGAAGAAAGCTGAATAACTTTTCATAGATAACCCAGCAACCAGTGGACAAACATGGCCTCAAGCTCAGAAATTTGTGGAGTCTGCTTAATTAACTCTTATTTTAACTATGCATATTCTAAATTTATTAGAGAACATTTGAAACTTGTAGAAAATACCTATATTTTAAGATTTAGCTTATCAACAAAAGCCTTCCAGTTTCTTTCTGTGGTTTGAGGCTATCATCTGCCAAAGGGCTCCATACCTAAATAGTACCAGGAGAGAGGAAGCCTCCCAGGAGTGTGGACAGGCCTGTGAGTGCAGGTATTACCACACCTGCAGCCCAGAGGGACCCCACCCAGAACCCTAAAAACAACGGAACCTAGAGCCTGCCTGGGACAGGAGGCTTCCACTTCCTGTCTGCACTCAGAGATGATCCTGGTTCATAGAGCTACATACACAAATACAGCCAGCAGTAAATTGGTCTCCCAGAAGTGCCTACATACATGGGAGCACAGGTAAGACCACCACTTCTCTTTACATTCCTGGCCCAAGAGGGACCAGCTAAGAGCCAACAGGACAGGAACCAAGGATCAGTTGGGGACAGGATCCTTCTGGCTACTGTCTGCATCTCAGAGCTGACCTTGTACCACAGCTCTCCATACCCAAATTCTTTCTGCAGAGAACAGGTCTTCCAGGAGTACTGACATACAGGCTTGCAGGACAGACAAGACACAGACAGCAAGACTCTGACAAGTCTCAGACAAGTCAGAGAGAACCAGTTGGCAAAAGGCAAGTGCACAAACACTAGCAACAGAAACCAAGGCTACTTGGCATCAGCACAACCCAGTTCTCCCACCACAGAGAGCCCTGGATACACCAAACACATCATAAAAGCAAGACTTTCATTTAAAATTACATTTTACAATGATGATAGAAGACTTTAAGAAGGACATAAAAACTCCCTTAAAGAAATACAAGAGAACACAGGAAAATAAGTAGAAGACCTTAAAGAGGTCATGAAAATACCTTCAGGAATTACAGGACAAAACAACAAAAGAGATTAAGGAACTGAACAAAACCATTCAGGATCTAAAATTGGAAATAGTCACAATAAAGAAACTACAAAGAGAGACAACCCTAGAGAGAGAAATCCTTGGAAAGAGATCAGGATCCATAAATGCAAGCAAGCATCAACAACAGAATAAAAGAAAGAATGTGAGGTGCAAAAGATACCAGAGAAAACATTAACACAAAAGTCAAAGAAAATGCAAAAGGCAAAACAGTCCTAACCCCAAATATCCGGAAAATCCAAGACACAAGGAGAAGACAAAACCTAAGGATAAAAGGTATAAAACAGAATGAAGATTCCCAACTTAAAGGGCCAGTAAATATCTTCAACAAAATTATAAAATAAAACTTCCCTAACCTAAAGAAAGAGATACCCATGAACAAGAAGCCTACATATCTTTAAATATATTGGACCAGAAAAGAAAGTCCTCCTGTCACATAATAATCAAAACACCAAATGTACTAAACAAAGTAAGAATATTAAAACCAGTAAGGGAAAAAAGTCAAGTAACATATAAATGTAGGCCTATCAGAATTATACCAGACTTCTCACCAGAGACTATGAAAGCTAGAAGAGATATTGCCTGCAGCTTCCCGTCCAGCTGGTGGTGGGGAAGCCGGAGTGTCAGCCAGCGTGCCAGGTGCTCAGACCCAACCGGCAGCGGAACCAGGTACCCGAGACAGCCCGAGCTTAAGACCTTCGGGGACTCAGGCCTGGAGTGGGAGTTGGGCACAGAGTAGCGGCTGCACTCTGTACTCACGGGGCGGACCCCGAGCTCCCTGCAGGCAGCTGCCATATTGCCTGCAGCTTCCCATCCAGCTGGTGGTGGGGAAGCCGGAGTCAGCCAGTGTGCCAGGTGCCCAGACCCAGCCGGAGGCGGAACCAGCCTCCCATCCAGCCGGTGGCAGGGAAGCTGGAAACCGGACCCAGCCAGCTTCCCAGCAGCTTGGGACCAGCAGGCGGAACCAGATAACTGAGATATCCCAACTTTAAGACCCCTGGGGAAACAGGATATCAGTCAGCAAACCCTGAGCAGGAGCAGTGCAGAGCAGCCGCCCAACAGGCGGAACCAAGTACCTGGGATATCCTGAGTTTAAGACCTCGGGGGACTCAGGCCACCTGTCAGCAATCTGTGAGCAAGACCCCCGCAGGACAGTGATTCAGGTATCCCAGTCGCTGGGAAATAGCCTTACAACCCCACAGGAGGGTCAAGCACCAGCTAGTATCTACAGGACCAACTAACACCAGAGTTAACCAGATGGCAAAAGGCAAACGTAAGATCGCTACTAACAAAAATCAAGGCAGTATGGCGGCATCCGAACCCAGTTCCCCAACAGCAATAAATATTGGATACCCCGAAACACCAGAAAAACAAGACTCAGATCTAAAATCACTGGTCAGGATGCTGATAGAGGAACACTTAGATAAATCTCTTAAAGTAATACATGAGAAAATAGATCAAAAGCTAGAAGCCATTGCAAGGCAAACACAATTAAATACCAGATATCTCAACACACCAGAAAAACAAGACTCAGATCTAAAATCACTGGTAAAGATGCAGATTGAGGATCACTTAGATAAATTTCTTAAAGTAATAGAGGAGAAAATAGATCAAAAGCTAGAAGCCCATACAAGGCAGACACAAAAATCACTTAAAGAAATCCAGGAGAATATAGAGCAAAAAATGAATCCCAATAAGGGGGAGAAACAAAAATCACCTAAAGAAATACAAGAGAACATGGGTCAACGAGTAGAAGTCATAAAAGAGGAAACACAAAAATCCCTTAAAGAATTACAGGAAAACACAAACAAGCAACTGAAAGATCTGAGCAAAACCATACAAAATCGAAAAACTAAGCAATCGCAAAGGGAGACAATGTTGGAGATAGAAAAGCTTGGGAAGAAATCAGGAGTCATAGATGCAAATATCAACAATAGAATACAAGAGATAGAAGACAGAATCTCAGATGGTGAAGATACCATAGGAACCATGGATTCAACAATTAAAGAAAATGCAAAATGCAAAAAGCTGGTAACCCAAAACATTCAGGAAATCCAGGACACAATGAGAAGACCAAACCTAAGGATTATAGGGATAGATGAGAATGAAAATCTACAACTTAAAGGGCCAGCAAATATCTTCTACAAAATTATGGAAGAAAACTTCCCTAAGTTAAAGAGAGAGATGCCCATGAATATACAAGAAGCCTATAGAACCCCAAATAGACTGGACCAGAACAGAAATACTTCCTGTCACATAATAATCAAAACCCCAAATGTACTAAACAAAGAAAGAATATTAAAGGCAGTAAGAGAAAAAGGACAAGTAACATATAAAGGAAGACCTATCAGAATTACACCAGACTTCTCACCTGAGACCATGAAAGCTAGAAGATCCTGGGCAGACCTCATGCAGACCCTAAGAGAACACAAACTTCAGCCAAGACTACTATACCCAGCAAAACTCTCAATTGCCATAGATGGGGAAACCAAGGTATTCCACGACAAAACCAAATTTGCAAGATACTTATCTACAAACCCAGCCCTACAAAGGATAATAGGGGAAAATACCAACACAAGGGGGGAAACAACACCCCAGAAGAAACAAGATAGAAACCCCATCTCATCCAACCCAAAAGAAGAGAACCACTCAAATACAAATAATAATAACAATGCCCAAAATGTCAGGAAGTAATAATTACTATTCCTTAATATCTCTTAATATCAATGGACTCAATTCCCCAATCAAAAGACACAGACTAACAGACTGGATACGGAAACAGGACCCTACATTTTGCTGCATACAGGAAACACATCTCAGTGTCAAAGACAAATACCACCTTAGAGTAAAAGGCTGGAAGACAGTTTTACAAGCAAATGGTCCCAGGAAACAAGCTGGAGTAGCAATTCTAATATCACATAAAATCGACTTTCAACCTAAAGTCATCAAAAGAGACACAGAAGGTCACTTCCTGCTTGTCAAAGGGAAAATCCACCAAGAAGAATTCTCAATACTGAACATCTATGCTACAAATGTAAGGGCACCCTCATTCATAAAAGAAACTTTACTAAAGCTTAAAGCACACATCGCACCTAACACAATGATTGTAGGTGACATCAACACTCCACTCTCCTCAATGGACCGATCAGGAAAGCGGAAACTAAACAGGGACACAGTGAAACTAATTGAAGCTTTGGACCAATTGGATTTAACAGGTATATATATATATATATATATATATATATATATATATATATATATATATAGAACATTTCATCCTAAAACAAAAGAGTATACCTTTTTCTCAGCACCGCACGGTACCTTCTCAAAAATTGATCATATAATTGGTCACAAGACAGACCTCAACAAATACAAGAAGACCGAACTAATCCCATGTCTCCTATCGGATCACTATGGAGTAAAAGTGGTCTTCAATAGCAAGAAGAACAACAGAAAGCCCACATACACATGGAAACTGAACAATACTCTACTCAATGACACCCTGGTCAAGGAAGAAATAAAGAAAGAAATCAAAGACTTTTTAGACTTCAATGAAAATGAAGGTACGACCTACCCAAATCTCTGGGATACAAAGAAAGGAGTGCTAAGAGGAAAACTCATAGCCCTGAGTGCCTCCAAAAAGAAACTGGAGAGAGCATACACTAGCAACTTAACAGCACACCTGAAGGCCCTGGAACAAAAAGAAGCTAACTCACCCAGGAGGAGTAGAAGAGAGGAAATCATCAAACTAAGGGCTGAAATCAATCAAGTAGAAACAAAGAGAACCATACAAAGAATCAACAAAACCAAGAGCTGGTTCTTCGAGAAAATCAACAAGATAGATAAACCCTTAGCTAGACTAACCAAAGGGCACAGAGATAGTATCCAAATTAACAAAATTAAAAATGAAAAGGGGGATATAACAACAGAAACAGAGGAAATTCAAAAGATCATCAGATCCTACTACAAAGGCCTATACTCAAAACAACTGGAGAATCTGGAGGAAATGGACAATTTCCTAGACAGATACCAAATACCAAAATTAAATCAGCATCAAGTAGACCAGCTAAACAGTCCCATAATCCTTAAAGAAATAGAAGGGGTTATAGAAAGCCTCCCAACCAAAAAAAGTACGGGACCAGATGGTTTTAGTGCAGAATTCTACCAGACCTTCAAAGAAGACTTAACACCAATACTCTTCAAACTATTTCACAAAATAGAGACAGAAGGGACACTGCCCAACTCGTTCTTCGAAACCACAATTACGCTGATACCTAAACCACAAAAAGATCCAACAAAGAAAGAGAACTACAGGCCAATTTCTCTTATGAATATTGATGCAAAAATACTAAATAAAATTCTTGCCAACCGAATCCAAGAGCATATCAAAACGATCATTCACCATGATCAAGTAGGCTTCATTCCAGGAATGCAGGGATGGTTCAATATACGGAAATCCATCAATGTAATCCACTACATAAACAAACTAAAAGAAAAAAACCACATGGTCATCTCATTAGATGCTGAAAAAGCATTTGACAAAATTCAGCATCCTTTCATGCTAAAAGTCTTGGAAAGAGCAGGAATTCAAGGCCCATACCTAAACATAGTAAAAGCAATCTACAGCAAACCAGTAGCCAACATCAAAATAAATGGATAGAAACTTGAAGCAATCCCACTAAAATCAGGGACTAGACAAGGCTGTCCTCTCTCTCCATATCTTTTCAATATAGTACTTGAAGTTCTAGCGAGAGCAATTAGACAACATAAGGAAGTCAAAGGGATACAAATTGGAAAGGAAGAAGTCAAAGTATCATTATTTGCAGATGATATGATAGTCTACTTAAGCGATCCAAAAAACTCCACCAGAGAACTTCTACAGCTGATAAACAACTTCAGCAACGTGGCTGGTTATAAAATTAACTCAAGCAAATCAGTAGCCTTCTTGTACTCAAAGGACAAGCAGGCTGAGAAAGAAGTTAGGGAAATAACACCCTTCACAATAGCCACAAACAACATAAAGTACCTTGGCCTAACTCTAACCAAACAAGTGAAAGATCTGTATGACAGGAACTTCAAGTCCCTGAAGAAAGAAATCAAAGAAGACCTCAGAAGATGGAAAAATATTTCTTGCTCCTGGATTGGCAGGATCAATATAGTAAAAATGGCCATCTTGCCAAAAGCAATCTACAGATTCAATGCGATCCCCATCAAAATCCCAAATCAATTCTTCATAGATCTAGAAAGAGCAATTCTCAAATTCATCTGGAGCAACAAAAAACCCAGGATAGCTAAAACTATTCTCAACAATAAAAGGACTTCTGGGGGAATCGATATCCCTGACCTCAAGCAGTACTACAGAGCAATTGTGTTAAAAACTGCATGGTATTGGTACAGCAACAGGCAGGTTGATCAATGGAATAGGATTGAAGACCCAGAAATGAACCCACAGACTTATGGTCACTTGATCTTTGATAAAGGAGCCACAACCATCCGGTGGAAAAAAGATAGCCTTTTCAACAAATGGTGCTGGTTCAACTGGAGGTCAACATGCAGAAGAATGCGAATTGACCCACTCTTATCTCCTTGTACTAAGATCAACTCCAAGTGGATCAAGGACCTCCACATAAAACCAGACACACTGAAACTATTAGAAAAGAAACTTGGGAAGACCCTGGAGGACTTGGGCACAGGGGAAAAGTTCCTGAACAGAACACCAATAGCTTATGCTCTAAGATCAAGAATTGACAAATGGGACCTCATAAAATTACAAAGTTTCTGTAAGGCAAAGGACACTGTCAGAAGGACAAAACGGCAACCAACAACGTGGGAAATGATCTTCACCAACCCCACATCTGACAGAGGGCTAATATCCAATATATACAAAGAACTCAAGAAGTTAGACCCCAAAGAACCAAATAACCCTATCAAAAAATGGGGTACAGAGCTAAACAAAGAATTTTCACCAGAAGAAATTCGGATGGCCGAGAAACACCTTAAGAGATGTTCAACATCATTAGTCATCAGGGAAATGCAAATCAAAACAACCCTGAGATTCCACCTCACTCCAGTCAGAATGGCTAAGATTAAAAACTCGAGAGACAACAGGTGCTGGCGAGGATGTGGAGAAAGAGGAACACTCCTCCACTGTTGGTGGGATTGCAAAATGGTAAAACCACTTTGGAAATCAGTGTGGCGGTTCCTCAGAAAAATGGGCATGCCACTCCCAGAGGACCCTGGCATACCACTCCTGGGCATATACCCAGAGGATTCCTCTGCATACAACAAAGACACATGCTCCACTATGTTTATAGCAGCCTTGTTTATAATAGCCAGAAATTGGAAGGAGCCCAGATATCCCTCAAAAGAGGAATGGATACAGAAAATGTGGTATATTTATACAATGGAGTACTACTCAGCAATTAAAAATAATGAATTCATGCAATTTGTAGGTAAATGGTTAGATCTGGAAACTATCATCCTAAGTGAGCTAACCCAATCACAAAAGAATACACACGAAATGCAATCACTGATAAGTGGATATTAATGAGCCCAGAAGCCCTAAATACTCAAGGCACAATTAGCAAGTCAAATGACTCTCAAGAAGAAAAAAAGGAGAGGACCCTGGGCTTGTAAAATTGGATCCAGTGTTGTAGACCCAGAACAGAGAAATCATGGGGGGGGGGAAAGAGTGGGGAATAGCATGGGGGGGGAGAGGAATTATGGGACATATGGTGGGGGGTAACTGGGAAAGGGGAAAGCCTTTGAAATGTAAACAAAGAATATAGAAAAAAAAGAAAGCTAGAAGATCATGGGCAAATGTCCTACAAACCCTAAGAGAAAGCAAGTGCCAAACCAGGCTACTATACCCAGCAAAACTCTCAATTACCGTAGATGGAGAAACCAAGATAGTCCATGAAAAAATGATATTTACACAATATCTTTCCACAAATCCTGCTTTACAATGGATAATAGGTGAAAATGCCAATGAAGGAGGAAATAGACACCATAGAAAAGGCAAGAAAGTAATCTTCTTTCAACAAACCCAAAAGAACATAATCACTCAAGCATAAAAATAACATCCAAAATAACAGGAAGAAACAAACACTATTCCTTAATATCTCTTAACATCAATGGACTCAATTCCCCAATAAAAATAGACTAACAGACTGGATAAGTAAACAAGACCCAGCATTTTGCTCCATACAGGAAATGCACCTTGATGTGGAAGACAAACACTACCTCAGAGTAAAAGGCTGGAAAACAATTTCCTAGCAAATGGCCCCAGGAAACAAGCTGGAGTAGCCCTTCTAATATGAGATAAAATCGACTTTCAACCAAAAGTCATCAAAAAAGATAAGGAAGGACACTTCATACACATAAAGGAAAAATCTACCAAGAAGAACTCTCAATTCTGACCATCTATGCCCCAAATGCAAGGGCACCCAAATTCGTAATAGAAACTTTGGTAAAGTTCAGAGCACACATTGCACTTCACACAATAATTGTTGGGGACTTCAACACCCTACTTTTCAGAGTTGTTTCCCTTTGTGTTTTCTGCATTGTTTCTAACTCTATTTTTAGATCCTGGATGGTTTTGTTCAATTCTTTCACCTGCTTGGTTGTGCTTTCTTGTAATTCTTTAAGGGCCTCTACCTGTTTACCTGTGTTCTCCTGTATTTCTTTAAGGGACTTATTTATGTCCTTCTTGAAGCCCCCAACAGCATCATGAGCTGTGACTTAAATTCAAATCTTGCTTTTACAGCATGTTGGGGTATCCAGAACTTGCAGTCTTGGGAGAATTGGGTTCAGATGGTGCCATGTTCCCTTTATTTCTGTCAGTAACATTCCTATGTTTGCCTTTCACCATCTGGTTCTCTGGTGTGTGTTGGTCCTGCTGCCTCTGGATTGTGCTTGTCCTTCCTTTGTGCCTGCAAGCCTGTCTCAGCACCCCTGGGCGAGAGGCTCTCTCCTGGCACAGAGTGCTGTGGCACTGCCCAGCTCCTGGGTACAGATGGGGTCCTGGCAGAACCTGTCCCAGCTATTCTGACACTCTGGTGTTCCCTGCGCTCTTGGCTGTACCAGCCCACTCAGTTGCTAGAGAGATTTCAACACCCTATTCTCATCAATGGATAGACAGGGAAACACAAAATAAACAGAGACACTGTGAAACTAATAGAAGTTATAAACCAAATAAATTTAACAGGTATCTACAGAACATTTAATCCTAAATCAAAGAAGATACATTCTTCTCAGCACCTCATGGTACCTTCTCCAATACTGACAGTATAATCAGTCACAAAACAGACCTCAACAAATATAAGAAGATTGAAATAATCCCAGGCCTCCTATTGAATCAATATGGTCTGAATCAAGCAATTAAAGCTAGACTTCAAAAGTAACAAAACAAGTTAGTACAGAATGGTACAAGAAAGCAGGCTAAGTAAGACATGGGGAACTAGTGAGTAGAGAAGAAGAGAACAATCTGTCATGGTCTCTGACTCTGGTCCTCCCATGGTTCTGCCCTTGACTCCCATAGTGGGCAGCAATTGAAACATGCAAATCAAATAAACTCTGTCCTCCTCAAGTTGCTTTTGAGGTGGTGTGAATGGGAAATTCACACGTAGGCTCATCTATTTTCTGTTCAGTTTCCACTTGGTGGGATTGTTTGGTGAGGATTAGAAGACATGGCCTTGTTAGAGAAACTGCACCCTTTTTGGAGGAGCTCTGTTACTGGCAGTGTTCTTTTAGATTTCAAAAGTCCACATCTTTTGTTTTGCTTTTGTTTTTCTAGTTTTGGTGGGAACAGAGTCTCCTCTGTCTGTCCTGGAACTCTATGTAGATAAATTTGGCCTATAAGGTACCAGGATTAATGGCATGAGCCACCAATCCCAGCCACCTATACCATTTAGATTATTTCCTCTGTCTGTCTGTCCATCTGTCTGCCTGCCTATCTATCTATCTATCTATCTATCTATCTATCTATCTATCTCCCTCCATCCCATTCTCTCTCTGACTGGTGATTAGCCTCTCAAAATATAAGGTCTCAAAAGTACTGTTCTAGTATCATGCCTGCGTGTCTGGTGCCATGCTTCCTCTTATGATGATCAAGGAGTAATCCTCTGAAACTGTAAGCAAGCCCCTAAATTAAATGATTTTTAAAATAACAGAGCCCACATTTGGTATCAAGACAACCTCTGCAGCTCCACATACACTGTAACAAACCAGGTCTTATTGGGGGACACCCAGGCCACATTTTGTGCTAGGTAACCAGCTATGATGTGTACATCCTACGTCCATTGCCCCCACAAACACTGGTATTATTCACACCCTCCTAGACATAGACCCAAGCAATATACTTACTGCTCTGAAGCAGAATGATCTGGACCACTTGACCCTCACAACTCCAAATATACTTTTCACAACACGTCCTGTTCACTCAGCCCTGACACTTAACCAAAACATTGCAAATGTTTTTATTCTATGGTCCCTACCCTAACTTCACATGCACAAATAATTCTTGTTAGAGTTAGAGTTACTTCTGCTACACTCCATGTACCTCATATAGTGCTCTAGCATTAATGAACACTCACCAGTCATATATATTACTCAAATGTGACTAGGTATCAGGCCTTGTAAAGCAGCACCCAAAACCGCCCCACATAAACTTCTAGGTACCAGTTTGCTCAAAAATCCCCTAATTTCCTTCATAAAGTACTCCACAGTGCATCCAATACTGTGAAACTCACCTTCCACTCTTATGGCTTCCCAGTCTACAGTACAATTTTACAGACCATAATAATGATCCCAATTTGGTTAGAAAAACTTCTAGGTGTCCACTGAACTGTACAACAGTCCCGAAAATCTGTCCCACATGGACTGTTAGAGACCTGATGTTGTGTCCCTTCATGCCTCATCTTTTTGCCCAAGAGAAGACCTTGCAACGCCTCATAGTTCAATCAAAATGTACGATATATATATGGCAAGGCATAAGCCAAGTGATACAACACTTTTCCAACAACTATGAGACATCAAGGCTTGCTGGTCACCCCAGACTGACTGCTACATAGCAGACTTGATGGACAGCTTCACAGTGCCACTACACACAGGCATACACACACAGCAAGTAGAGTGGACAAATGGAGCCTTGCAGAAGCAATCGAGTCAAGAGACACCTATTTACTTTCCTCTACTCTCGACTTTGTATGCAATGATACTAATGGAGGTTTCAGACTTGACTTTTCCCACAACCAGGAATTGTAGGCTCAAATAAACTTCCTTATCCCCAACGTTGCTTTTTGTCATGGTATTGGGGGGAGGTACTACTTATTTGGCTTAACTATCCCCATAACAGTCCACCACTGAAGGAAGACAGAGCAGGAAATTTAAAGACAGGCAGGATCCATGGGGGAACACTTCTTGCTGGTTTTCTTCTTTTTTTCACCATTTCTTCAGTCTTTCTTTCCTTTCTATCTATCTTTTTCTTCCTTCGTTCCTTCATTCTCTCTCTCTCTCTCTCTCTCTCTCTCTCTCTCTCTCTCTCTCTTCTTACTTTCCTTCTCTCTGATTTCTTATTCACTTTACACTCCACTCATTGTCCCCATTCCTGGTCACACCCTCCCACAATTATTCCCCCATCCCCCTTTCAATTCTCTGAGAGAGTGTGACTTCCAGGGTATCCTTCCCCAACCCTGTCTGGGTATTTTATTTAACAAAGGAAGGACACTAGAAAACCAATCAGTGCCTGGCTTCTCTACACTGCTAGGAATCTGCATGTGTCCTTTAATAGTAGGGGCAGTGGGGAATGTAGCAGTTCTGCTCTCTAGCTGTATATGTGGATGCTTCACTGTGTCCCACTTTAATTTCTAAAAGTTTAAATGTTGCTCTGTGTGAGAGCCCTCCTGACTCAGAAATGTTGATGCCATTTCAGTCCCGTTAGGTTTGCACAAGTACGGTCTGTGCATGTCCTACTATGACCTCATGATGATCCATTTTGAGAGTCCACCCAGGCCCTGGATCTCGGAAGGTATAGAGAAGTGGTGTGGTGTTTTACCTGTACGATGTACTCTAGAGAGATTGTGTGAGGTTTTGAGTTTCTGATTATTTGATTTGTGTCGTCTTTGTGTGTGTGTGTGTGTGTGTGTGTGTGTGTGTGTGTGTATTACAGTGAGGGGAGAGAGAGAGAGAGAGAGAGAGAGAGAGAGAGAGAGAGAGAGAGAGAGAAACTGTGCGGATGTGAGAATGAGACTGTGTAGGTGTAGTTGTGTGTGCTTTGTGTGGTGTGTGTGTGTGTGTGTGTGTGTGTGTGTGTGAATTATTCATCTATAAGCTTACACAGCTACTGGGAAAGGCCAGAGCTAAACCTTCAGTGATGTACTAAATGTATGTTGATAACCTTAATTTCTCAGGCAGAGTCATTCACTGGCCTGTTTTGGCTACATAGGCCATAATCTTGGCCAAGGAGCCTCTGGATCTAGCTGTGTGTGAAGATTAAAACTAGGGATATTAGGCCTGTTTTGTTTGGGTGGGTCATTTGTTTTACTTTTGTGCTGGGCAGTGGTACTTTGCATTTAATTCTGGACCTCAGGTTTCCACAACAGTTTCTACACTGAAGAAGATCTTTCTACATCATTGACACATTGATTGCTAATTTTAGATTTACTTCTTTGTTTTTCTGTTTCTATTTATATTTTCCTTCTGCATTTATTTTGCTTGAGTGGTTAAAGTTCTGGGAGATATTTTGTTTTTTGTTTTTGTTTTTGTTTTGGGTTTTTTTTTGTTGTGGTATTGCTTTTATCTGACTTGGATTTTTGTTATAAATTTCAAATTTCGAAAAAAAATTTACTTGTTGTTTTTTCATTTTAGGTTTAATTGATCTTTTACTTTACAAAAAAATTATTGATTACTGGTAGTATTATTGACCTCTAGAGCTTATACCTAATTGGATGTGGTTAGTTCTGGTTTCAAATTCTTTTCATTTACCTGGCATGCTTTTGACTTTTGCTTCTCCACTTAAATTTAATTAATTAGTTTTACATGCTTCCCTTTGATTTTTGATTTCTTGAGGGATACTGGTTTTTCTTTGATTATTAGTATTAGGTGTTAAATTTTTGTGTTATTTTGTAAATATTTTTCTCAATCCTTTCTTTCTTCTTCCACTCATTTTCTTTCCTATTCCCTAGTTCTCTTTTCAAGTTTGGATGGAAATACCGACTTCAGACTATGGATAGTTTTGTCAGCAATAACTGAAGCATCAAAGCTCAGTGGAGAAGCATGCTTTAAATTCATAATCTCAGTATGCATAGCTAAGACATCTAGAGAGGTGTTGGAATTATCTAAATCTTGAATACTCAGAACATTAGTAACATTTTTTGCTAAATGATTAACTAAATTAGCTGTCTTAATTTCTTGTGTCAAAGCAACTGCAGAGGCGGTGGTGCTAGCTATCAATGCAATTAAAGCTGCTCTTCCAGCTATAATCAAGTCCACTACCCTGTTGCCTCTACTTAAAGTCTGACTCACCTCCCCCAGTACCTTTCAGAATATCAAAGTCCTGTAATATTCACAGGCAAGAAGACAAATTTGGTTGATAGACCACCATAACAGACATGCCAGGTTTCAATACATTAAGAAAATTAGAAGGTGTACAATCAATACAACTTACATTAAATTCTGTAAAAGAAACAATTGTAATTTTAACACGATTAATTAATAAATGGTTATGAGCTTTAACATATGCACTAACACAGTTGAAATCCATATCCTGTCCCAAGTTCATCTATTGCTAACATAATATCATAAAGAACTGCAGCTAACTTCCAAATATGTCTCTGAAAATGTCCAGAACCAGCGTTCCAAATGAAGACTGTCATTTCTAGTATTGGATTCATTTCTATACCAGTCCATGATTGAGTCACAATAACTGGTCACATTAAAGAATAGATAAGAGTCATTATAACAACTTCTCTATCGATTAATTTTTCTAAATCAGTTTCTAGTCTCCATGTTCTCTGTCCCACAAGGTCTAAAATCTTGAAGCAAAGCTGCTTGTCCAGTCTGGGATATAGGCAAGCAAAGGTGGGTCAGGAATAAATGTCCAATACAGCTTCCCAGTCACCACCAGTCAGGACACTAAGCAAGCTAACAGGTAAGCATCATTCTTTGTCACTGCATCAGCATGTCACACCAATCACTCTGATAGCAAGCAAGCTCTTTCAGCATCCTGTAGAAAAAACACAAACATGTCCTTTTCCCCATATTAAATACCTGACCAGGATCATGCCATATGTATGCCATAAATATGCCTAGTTGTAGGGTGCCATAGACACTCAGCAAAATGTTCCCTGACACCCAAATTTAAAAAATTTTATAAATAAAAAAGAACATGATTTAAATACTTCCGTGGTGTATATATGGAGGATAAAACTCCCCCTTTTATACTTTATGAAGTTATTGTTTTAAAGTTCCATGGGCCTATTCTACAATGCCTTGTCCTTGAGGATTATAAAGAATCTGGGTAATATGGGTGATATTAAACTGTCCGCAGAAAGTCTTTTCAAATGCTTGACTGCAATAGCCAGTTCCATTATCAGTTTTAATCTGATTGGGAGCACCTAATATAGAAAAACAGAGTAGGCAAAGATTGACTATATTTTTAGTTGCTTCTCCTGTTAAAGCAGTGGCAACTAGAAAGCCTGAAAAGGTGTCAATAGTCACATGTACATATTTTAATTTTGCAAATCAGATATGTGAGTAACTTCCATTTGCCACAATTGATTAGGTATGTCATCTAGGAATAACACCATTATGGGGTACAGGTAGAAACTGAGGACAAGTGTCCTCATCTTCTCTACCTGCATCTTCTCTAGGAATACCCAATTGCCATCTGAAGCTATTACTATTTGGTGATATAAAGAATGAGATTGTTTGGCTAATTGTTCCTGTATAAGACCTATGACCTTCCTGGTATATAAATCTGCTATGGCATTGCCCTCACTAAGGGGTCCTGGCAATCCAGTATGAGCTATTAAATGGCCTACAAAATAGGGAACTGTACATTCTCTAATATTGAGTTGTATTTGCATAAATAATTGCAAAATTTGAGAATTAGCAGTATCTAAAAAAGGAACCATGAGCTATATACTGGCCATCAGTATACAAATTAAAAGCTTGGTTTTTCAACATTTCAAAAACAGCAGCTACAGCAAGTAGTTCCATTATTTTGGCTGAAGCAGGAGGAAACTAAAGAGAATGAGCCTGTGATTCAATCACATATGCAGCCTTCCCATTAGCTGAGTCATCTGTAAATACAGTGAGGGCATTCTCTATGGGCTGCGTGCATAAATTCACAGGGAATACAAGAGCATGCATAGAGGCAAATTGTAACAATTTGTCTTTTGGATAATGATTATCAATATTACCTAGAAAATTGGCACATGCAATAGGCCAAATATCAGTATTTTGCAATAGCCAATTTAATTGTTGTTTGGAGTAAGGAATAAATATTTCATCAGGTTCTTTCCCAAAATATTTTCTCGATTCTATCCTACAATTCTGTATTAACACAGCAACATCTTCGTAATAAGGTGTTAAAACTTTCTTTGGAGCCAGGCATGGTGGCGCACGCCTGTAATCCCAGCACTTGGGAGGCAGAGGCAGGCGGATTTCTGAGTTCGAGGCCAGCCTGGTCTACAGAGTGAGTTCCAGGACAGCCAGGGCTACACAGAGAAACCCTGTCTCGGAAAAAAAAAAGGAAAACTTTCTTTGGAAACAAAGAAAGATGAATCCACATTAGTGGTCCCTTCTGCCAAAGGACTGCTGTTGGCATGTGACTAGTAGCAAGAATGCAAGCAGTCAATAATTGATCATAGTCCATATAATGTATCTTTTGTTGGTTAATAGCATCCTCTACTTTCTTCAAAGCTATTCATCCCTTATCAGTTAATTGTCTAGGGGAATGAGGATCTGCATCCCCCTTGAGGGTATCAAACAGAGGTTTAAGCTCCCCTGTAGTAAGTTTAAGATGATGTCTCAGCCACTTAATATCTCCCAGTAACTTTTGAAAATCATTCAGACTAAGTAAATTATCTTTCCTTATTTGAATTTTCTGTGCTACAATTCATTTAGGGTATAACAGATATCCCAAAGATTGAAAAGGATATTGTCTGAATTTTTTTATGCAGCAACTAATCCCCAAGACTTTAAAGCTTATTGTATAAGAGCAAAGGCATGTAGTAAGACTTTCTCAGAGGGATCAGCTAATAAAATATCATCCATAAAATGGACCATATACACAGAACGGCATAAGGTCCTAACTTCTTGTACTGAAGCAGAAACAAACTTTTGACATAAATAAAGTGGGGCTATTGGCCATTTCTTGAGGTAAAACTTTCCAATGATATCAATTCATAGGTCCCTTAAAATTACAAACAGGAAAACTAACTGCAAATCTTTTACAGTCATCAGGATGCAAAAGAATAGCATAAAAACAATCTTTCAAGTCTATGATGATTTTATATGTAGTTTTAGGAATGGCAGCTGGGGTAGGTAGACCAGATTTTAATGACATCATAAGTTCCACAGCCTCATGAACCTTTCATAACTCTTCAATTTAAACTTTGTTTTGAACAACACCTTGATAGATCTGCAATAATGCTGCTTTTGCCTAAAAGAATTAGCTGAAGGCAAGGTGAGGACCCAAAAAACTTCCCTAGGTAAGGAGGGTCATGCAAGCCTCTGAGGCAGCTTTGAGATTTAAAACTTCAAATGTAAATATTTCTTTATCTCAGACTATTGCCTAGGGCTAGGACCAAAGATGACGGCTCCCATGGTGAGGACACACTCCAGGAGAGCAATTCTAATACCTGTCTATGTCTTTAATTTTTTGGACAATCTTTCCTAAGATGATTTATGCCCCATACTTCAATCATTACTCATCAACTTTGCACTGTGAATGCATTGCTTTTACTCTAGACCCCTAAAAGGCAGCAGTCATAGCCATACCCCGATTGTATGAGGGTCCCATTTAAGTCTGTCTTTGCTTTGTGTGGTTGGATGGCTGTGTGACAGACTACGTTAGCATTCTCATAAGCCAATTTTGTAACAAAAGAAACACCTGCTCAAGGGTCTCCAAAAGTTCTACTCACTGGGTCTATCCACACATTCCTGAAACAGTTCATCAGGAGCCTGTTTGATACCAAATAAATACCCACTAAGATGTCCTTTCCAATCTTGAGGGGTTAAATTTTGCTTCTACCACTTTATCCAATAAAGCTTCTGCAAAGATGGCAGCAGGCCCATACTGGCTACAGCTGTTTTTAACCATTTTTAACTCTTGAAATCATCCTAATTATAAAATATGGATGAGTTAAGAATCATGAGCCTGCGATCAGACTGCAAACTGCAGTCAATGGAAAACTGGCATTTAGGCTTAATTGTTATGTTTCTTTTGCAATACTAGAGCATAACCACAACTTTGGAAAACAAACCCCAATTTTAAACAATCCATTTTCTAATCAAGGCCATAGATGGCTTTCAAACTTCAAAGTTTCGCTGTGAGTTCTTATGTATGAATGCTTGACAGTGCAACTTTTAATACCTCATTAAAGAAACCTCGTTTTAAATCTTATCCCTTTTAAGTCTAATTTTTAGGATAAGAATTACATAAACTATTATCCCAATTTAGAAGTATCTTTTGGGGCCTGATTTCCTGGGCTGGTTCTTGCCACCTGTTGTTTAAAATGACTCCAACCGTGAGTTACCAGTTTTAAGCTAAGTTTCTTGACCAACATTACACTTTTTTAATCATATTCAATAACTTATAAGCCAATACTCAATAACCAAGACATGCAGGACATATTTATACCTTTATGGCCAATCAGAAACAAGATGAAACAGCTACACACATCTTAAAATTTTAACCAAACAACATTTTTCTTATTCTTTTTTGTTTGTAACTTCAAGAGAGGAGCTCCTTGTTACCCGCTGATCCCAATAGTCACAATTGCAGAGACTTTTGTAGGAAAACGCCCTCCAGCTCCATTACCAGAGAAGCAGAGAAGATTCTGGCACCTATAAGATCTCCTTGTACAGAGAAGCTCCTGGCAGGGCTTCTCAGCTATGCCAGACTCCTAAATACAGGTACAGGGCTTCAAAGACCAAATGAGACTTTGTATTATTTTTCTCTTTTTCCCTTTTTATGACATTAGTAAAACTACATAAAAGGGTGAACAACCAGCAGATAATGTTTTAACCGTTTTTTTTCTTTTGAACATGAAACACAGAATTACAATCAATTAAACCACATATCAAAACAACAGAATTAACAAAAATAGTCAGTCTTGAAGGATATGGAGAAATTGGCACACCAAGGACAAACAATAAAGAGGGAAGAGAATTAAAGGTTCCTAAGGAACCCAGATATCCTACCTAAGGGACCCAGAACCAAACATTCCTCTGGTAGCAGGCAGAGGAGGTAGGACATCTCCCGACCTCCTTCTGTCCCTAGGAGAGCTCTGAGACAGCTTTATTTCATTTTCCTTTTCTTTCACCAAAGCTTCCCATACAGATGGGAAGGACTGCTTTTCTCTAGTACATTCTCTCACGTCTAGGGTGTAAACTGTTTCTAGGCAGAGTCCAAAGACTAATAGCACCTATGAAAATTACCTTCACTTTTCTAACATTTTAGCATGATTCTAAACACATATACAAAACACACTTTACCTTCACCTTGTCGTTCTACAAGGTTTATTCACCTTGGGCCCAAATATTCCTCTGGGTGCACTACCTTTTCCTGTATTATCCATCATTGTACCCCATGTTCTGGAGCTCAAACGTTGAGACTGTAAGAGTTTGTCAGAAGACACCCACTCAATAAGGCCACAGAAACTGGAATTGCTGCAATCTGTAAGAGGTTTATTGTTCCAATGTATACTGGAGTCCCTCAGCACACAGGCAAGAGGAGATCCTGAGCTCAGGAAGCACATCCTTTTTAGTGGGGAGTTCAGCAGTCACCTGAGTTGGAGGACTGTGATTGGTTACCCTGAGCCACATTTAAAATTATTGATCAACTCGAATAGTGAGGTTGTCTCCACCTTTTGGCCCTGTCCTGCCCACCTTGAAGTAGTTGTGGTATTTACTGGCTTTGTTGTTTTTGTCTAGTCACTTCCCTCTCTGGCCTCACCCTAGGCAGGGTGGTTCTGTTTAGGCCTTATCCTCCCCCAGGCATTCCTGGGCAGAAGGCAAAGTTTCAGTCTAGCATTGAGTCCCCATTCTGGGTCGTGGGGAGCTGCCCTGCTGTTTCTGACAGGGTTCTCACATTCCCCCTTTTTTTCTTAGGACCTTTTCAATTTTGAAATGAGGTCTCATACTGTCTTTGTAACTGGTACTGTTGACGCAGCATTAGCACCTGAATGGTGTTGATGTGTTGTCTTAAAAAGCAGCTATGTTAAAGATTAGGTGTTTCGGGGACAGAATCAATAGTAAGCAAACCAGTGGTCCTAATAAGGGGAGCAAATAAGGTAAAATTTCATTCCAGGTACACCACATGGGATTATTAAAAAGGTCTTGGCATTTTTTTCTACAAATTTACTGGGCCTTGGCTCCACTGCTCAGGTGGCTGGGCAGGTCACCTGTTTAATTCAGAAATTCATACACGTGGAGGAACAATGAGCTTCACCTTCATTCTGAAGGTTCCACCCTAGGTGGAGCATGATCCTGGCTAGCAAAGGAATCCCCCCTCAACAAAGGCTGGGAGAGGAAGTTCACCATGATCAATGTCGAGTTCCTACCAAGTGGCATGACACCCCATTATGGCTCTGCACATTTCCTCCCTTTTTATTAGTATGAAAATGAGGAGGTAGCAAACAAGTGAATAAACTTCCATCAAAAGATGGTGGGCCTTAACCAGAAAGGGGAAGCAGTGATCTTGATTCCTCTTAAATATTATATGAAGTCTTTTGCAGAGGAGGGGTAATAGGCTTCCTTATTATTATTTTAAGGACGGTCTCTCAACGTCAACCCCTATGCAATCATGTGGGCTTCCTGGGAACTCAGAGCCAGAAAACATGGTCCTTACCATGCCGAGCTGTGTCTTGCACCTCTCCTGGTTCCCATGTCTGCTTGCAAGCAGACACACATAGATCTGAGTTCAGGGTAGTTCCTGAAGGGAGACCCAATTGTATATGATTTTGAAGCCAGGGGGTCTACAAGTGTCTTTATCAGACACATGATTTTTCAATCCAGGTGAGCCTGGATGGAGACAGCCAGTCTAATTAAAAAAGAAGATCAAGAGTTAAAGGTGGAACAGGATTAACTTTTCTACAGATGTGCCTGAGGTATCCAATTCAGTTGCAAATTAGCAAGTTAAAAGACACAATGCCTGGCCTCTGGGGTGGGGGATGTAGCTTTCTGAATCAAGAGATAAGCTGTTACTTCTCAGGAAAAGTGGAGACTATATTTTAAATTAACTCAGCAGGTTGATGAAGATTATTAACCATCTTCATAAGTGGAATCTCCAAAATTGGATTTATTTCTAAAACAGTCTATGATTGAGTCAGCTGATCATATTAAAGGAAAGAGTAGAATCATTCCAACTCCTCCTTTACATTAATTTTTCTAAGTTAGTTTTACAGTCTCCATGTTCTGTCCCACAAGGTCTAAAAGCTTGAAGCAAGGCAGTTTATCTAATCTGGGACATAGGCAAGTAAAGTCACCATTGTCAGGGCACTCAGCAAGCCCACAGGTCTGCATTATCTTCAGCATGCCACACCCATCAGTCTGGCAGCTAGCATGCTTCTGCAGCATTCTGTGGAAAAAACACAAACATGCCTTCTTCCCCAATATTAAGTCAGGATCATGCCATGTGCCAATAAGTGAATTCTTCCACTTCACCTAGGCATCAGTATGCCGAGTTACAGGATGCTATAGAGACTCAACATGGGGTTTCTTGGCATCCAAATTTTAAATTCTTCTTAAAAATACACAAGCATGATTTAAACAATATTCATCAGGATATAATTTTCAACTTTTTGTTTTTTTAAGAAGATATTGTTTAGTCAATGACTATGTAAGCATAGAAAATAAGTGTAGCATTTTACTTGTTTAAGAATTAGCAGTATCTAATAACATACTTTTATGATTTTATCTTACAACACTTTATTAACACACCAATATATTTATCAGAGGATGGCAAAACTTCACTTGGAGATGAAAAAAGCTGATTCTACATTAATGTTCCCTTTGCCGAAGAATGGCAGTGAACACAGATCATAAAGAGATTATTTAGTAGCCTACTCTACGAGCTGTAAAGTTATTTATCCTTTGCCAGTGAATTTGTAGCTACATTGAAAACAGAGGTAAGTCCTCCTGTGTCAAGGTTAAGATGAGATTAATATAAGGTAAAGCCAATTGTTATATCCTAACAACCTTTGACAATCATTTAGAATAAGCAAATTATTTTTATTTGAATTTTCAGTGTCAATTTGCTTAGTATATAATTGATACATTACATATGAATCTTCTTTTGGAGCAACAACTACTTAAAAAATTTTAAAACCCATTGTTAAGAGCAAAGGCCTGTAATAAAAGGACATGAATAACATACTGAAAGATTTAAAATCTTAGCTTCTTATATTGAAGCAGACACAATATATTTTTCTCACATAAGGTAAGGCTATCAGCCATTTCTTTAGGATAAACCTTCTAATGAAATTTCTTTATTGGTACTTTATAGGTAGTTCATTGGAAACAAATGCTCCTACAATCATCAGGATCCACAAAGCAAAATAACCAATCTTTTAAATCTATAATAAATTTGTATGGAATAGGCAGGCCAAATTTTAATGCCTACATAAGTTCTACATAGCCTTATTGATCTTTCATAGGTTTGAGGTTTGAACTCTATTTTGAACTACACCTGGATAAATTTGTCAGAAATGTTCTTTTGGCCAGAAGCTCCCTAGGTGGGGCCTTAAAGACAAAAGCAGTATCTCACAAGCCTCCACTGAATCAGATCTGAGCTCTACATTAAGTCAAATGTATTTTTTTTCTAATCTGCCCAACACCCACCAGCAAGGACATTGTGTGAGGGTCAAATAACAAAAGGAACTGGTAATTTTAGGGATTCCAGAAAAATTCTACTAGCTGTTTTTTTTCTAGTAGTCAAAGGAGCCTGCTTGATATCAAATAAATTCCCACTGAGATCTCCTTTTCAATCTTGGGGGGTTAAATTTTGCTTCTACCACTGTAGCCAATATACTTGTGCAAAAGTGACAATGGACCTATACTACCCACAGCTGTTTTTAACCTTTATCACACTAGAAATCATGTTAATTACAAAATATGTTAAGAATCATGAGCCTTCATTCAGAACGCACACTGCAGTCAACGGCATCCTGGCAGTTTTTTAATCATAATTCTTAATTTTCTCTTGCAAATATTAGAGCATAACTACAATTCTGGAAAGCAAAACCTAATTGTAAACAATCTATTCTTTTTTAAATCAATGGCAAATGCATTACTTTCACACTATAAAGTTGGCCTGCCAGTTCTTATGTTCAAATGTATAACAGTGTAACTTATTAAAGAGACATTATTTTAAATCTTATTCCTTGTAAGTCTAATTTCTAGGAGAAGGTCCACATAAAACATTATGCCAATTTGGAAGTATCTTAGAGGCCTGTTTTTTCCAGGGTCATGTCATGCTACATGCTGCTGTTTAAGATGGCCCCAACCCTGAGTTACCAGTTTTAAACTAACTTTTTGTTACCAACATTATACCGTTTAAATAATGCCCAATCACTTATAAGCCAATACTCTATAGTCAAGATATGCAAAACCTTATACCTTTAAGACAATTAGACACAAAAATAAAGCAACTACATGAATCTTTGAAGCCCAAAATTACAATTTTAGAGATTTCTCTAGGAGAAATAACCATCAACCCATTTGCTCTTGAATTTGAGATGCACCTGGCCCTTTTAAAAGCAGCTTTTTACTTCAAGTTAAATGTGAGGCACCTTTAATCAATCTCTGCTGTGTAAACTGAGAGTGGCCAGGCCACCAGCAGATGAAGTTTTACCATATTTTTTTAAACATGAAACATAGAACAACTGTCATTAAAGCAAGAAAACAGAGACAGACACAAATTGACAAATTGGTGCACCAAAGACCAACAATAGACCGAGCGGGAAGCATACTTGTACAGATACGTAAGTGCCTGCAGTTACATGGAAAGGGCTACCTTCAGGGGAGTTGTAGTTCCAGGCAAGGTGGCAGAGAGGGAATCCATAAGTGCTTGGTTGCCATCTTCTTTGGGAGGCCTGTATGCTGAGGGGAAATGTAACCACAGGCCCCGGGGACACAGCTTGTCAACTCTGGGTCCCCATAGCTGGTCCAGAATCAGCCTCAGAAGATGGGACTGAAGGGTTGGGTGGTGATCTCTGTGAATTCAAATAAGGAGGGTAGGGAGAAGGGGCTACATGGAGGAGATCGGGATCAGGATCTGATAAGATGGTCTCTTGGGCATCTCCTGGAGAGCATAAGTCCCCACCAGCAGAGATCCTATGGAGGAAAGGAAGGGACAGACCCAGGAAGGCAGAAAGGTCACTAAGTCCTCCCAGAAAACGATATACAGGACTTGGTTGGGGTGACTTGCAGACCCAGTCCTAAAGATTTGTCAGAGTCAGAGTAGAAGCAGTCTGTCTCATGGATTCATACACAGTCATCAGTCCAAGTCCAAAAAGTAAAGAGAGGACACAAGACACACTGAAAAACAACCGCCCAGCAACTGCCACAAAAGAAAAGCAGGGTCAGATGGCCTAGGGCAGAATCCACCTTTGCCCAGATGGAGATGAACCCTATCAGATTCTTTCTCCCAGCGGGAGACCTGAGCATTCTCTCAGTCCCCCAAGTCACCACTGCATTCCAGCAAGTCTGACCACCATTCCACAACTACAGATCAAAACCAAACTACAGACCATATGTGGCTGCGGGAGAAAAAAGGAAAGAAGCATACAAGACCCACACACAGACAGACAAAGACTACAGACAGGGATCCCACATTACCTTGCTTGAGCAAACCTCCAACACACAGCATCTGGGTCCTGAGGAGGGAAACTTCCAGGCCAATGCACCAGATGTAAGAATCTATCAGAAGACCCCCACTCAATAAGGCCACAGAGACCAGAATCACTGCAATCTGCAAGAGGTTTATTGTTGCAATGTACGCTTGGGTCCCTCAGCACGCAGGCAAGAGGAAACCCTGAGCTCACAAAGCATACCCTTTTTATGAACATTTTAACGGGAAGTTCAGTGATCACATGAGTTGGACAACTGTGATTGTTTACCCTGAGCAACATTTAAAATTATTGGTCAGCTAGAATGAAGAGGTTTTCTCTGCCACTTGGCCCTGTCCGGCCCACCTTGAGGTAATTGTGGTATTGCCTGGTTTCTCTTTTTTGTCTAGTCACTTCCCTTTCTGGCCTCACCCTAGGCAGGGAGGTTCTGTTTAGACCTTATCCTCCCCCAGGCATTCCTGGGCAGAATGCAAATTTCAGTCCAGCTTCGAGCCCCCATTTTGGGTGATGGGGAGCTGGCCTACTGTTTCTGACAGGGTTCTCACAAGGTGCCTGCTCAGTCAGTCAACAGGTTCTCCAGCCCAGGAGTGAGGATCGAAAAGAAAGAAAATTAGAAAAAACTACAGAATGACCTCAGTAAATTTCGAGACTGAACACTTTAAGAATTTTCACCCCCCCCCAAAAAAAAAGAATTCTCAACCCATTTTTATAGGAATTTAATTACATGCAGGAATTAAGGTCAATAGTAGTACAATGAAGAACAAGCAAGACAGTAAACACAAAATTGTCAAGCCAATAAGCAAAGTTCTGTGACACTTGTTTCCAAGGGCTTGTCAGAATGACCAAAATACCTAAACCTACTTCCTTGTCCAAGCCCAGAATCTTGCCTGAAGCTTGCTTCTCTCTTGCTACTCTAATAAAAGTTCCTGCCATAACCTACTTCCCTATTATGCCCTAATGTCAGATTCCTGACTGAAGCCCTTGTCCTTGGCCAATGTCAAGTTCCTGCCAGGCAGCATAGCACCCCAATAAGGCTCTCCACATAGGATAAAGCTTCTTGTTTCTGTGGTTTTCATGTTGCCCTTCTTTTTACTTTGAATCCCATTGATTTCGTTACTCTCAACCCTCATGTCTCAGTAGGTTTCTTTTTATCTCCTTTCCTTCTCCCCAGGCTTCATTGCCTTTTGCAGTAGCACTGCTATCAACCATGTATTTGGACAGTGAGTCAGAGTTATCAGAGTCCAACACTGTGGTCAGCATGTTCAATGAGGACGTGTTTACTAGGCAGTAAATGGTGTTGGAGACCTTGGGAGAGAGTGGCACTTCCAACGAGAGGCTATGCTCCCACCAACTAACAGGTACCCAGTTAAATTGCTGTCAAGACTCTCTTGAAGAGGGAGAAGTGGTCAGCGTCAACCATGCTGGTAGTCTGAATCAAGAAAGTGTTAGGCCACCCAAATATTGTTTCCCTTCTACAAGTAATATAATCGGAACATACCATTTATTTAAATATGGAAGTTGCCAGAGGAGAAGAGGTACTTAAAAGGGTCCAGGAGGCTGGATGCCTGAAAGATGATGAAGCTAGGAGCATATTTGTTTAAGTTTCTCAGTGCCATTGGCTATTGTCATGGTGAAGGAGTTGTTCATGGAGACATAAATCTGACAATGTCATAGTGGATGAGCATGGAAATGCTACACTTCTTTATTTCAGTCTAGGTACCAGATTCATGCCTGGGCAAAAACAGGAAAGGCTGTTTGGCACTTTCCAGTTCATTGCTCCAGAGATCTTCAGAGACATACTCTAGGATGGAACAAAAGTAGACATGTAGGCCTAGGGCGTCGTTTTATACTACATGATGACTGGATTTCTTCCTTTAGGAGCAGGAACCCCTTTCAGAATTGATCACTAAAGTAATGCAAGGGAAGTACTGTCAGAATTGAGCACTAAAGTAATGCAAGGGAAGTACCAAATACCATACAATCTATCTAAACACAGGATTAGCCTTATATTAACCATCAATGCAAGGCAGCTGCCAAATGTGCAAGACCTCCTAAGTCATCCTTCGCTTCAGCAAGGGGGAAAGACTTTGACATTTCATTCCAACAGAGACACCAGCTTCCCAGACCCTGACAAATGGGAGCCATGGAAAGCATTGGGTTTCATTCATAGTTCATCAGATTATCATTAAACCAAAACAGTTCGATGAATTTATGGCTACATACCACTTCATGAAAAACCAGGCATGACAAGACAATGACAATTATGTCCAAACAAACTTAATTAATCCAGGAGTGACACCTTTCCTGTCAGCAGCAGATCCTGACACTTTCCCACTGCCTCCCAGGAGAAGGGCCAGTGAAACTTCCCTTAAGATATTGGTCTCAACTACTGGACAACATCGTCTAAAACAAAGTGGGGAGACAAATGCCCCTCTTGCACCCATGTAGATACCCCCTAGGGACAGTCATCACTAAAGATCAATTACAGTCCCTTGTGTTTGTTTAGGAACTTAACACTGTGGTAAAAGTTATAAAAGTACTAGATAACAGCTTTTACACTAACTCTCAGTCCAAAAAGGCATCAAGGGACCCAGAAAGGAGGAGACCTTTCACTGCAAGATCCCCACAGCCTAGGGGCTGGGCTAAATTGAAGAGAATTGGAGCATGTATCCAGGCCTTATGTTGCTGCATGTCACCTGACATAACCAGCCGGAGGAAGGTATTTCTCCAAAAGCATGAAGACATACCTAGGATGACAAGAAGTACAAGGCATGTTTCAGATACATTTCTATATTTGCTTTATCTAGTTTTTTTAAATATTGTTTTGCATATAGACAATTCAGGATTAGGTTCTTGAAGTACAGTGAATTATATCTAGTTATTTCTAGATAGTGTGTGATATGGATGCTGATACAATTAAACAAAAGTGTAATACTTTCTTATTCCAGAAGTGCAGAACCAGGAAACCATCCAATGCAATCAAATCAAATCAAATTTGATTACAAAAAACAAAATAGTCCTCCTTGGCCTTCAATGTCAAATAGGATTGACAGGTATCTCTTATAAAGTGTTATTGAACTGGGAGGAATCACGTTTTCTGTTGTTCAGGGAGGCCATGAGACTCCACCTACTACACTCTAACCACTGTCCACTCTACAAGAGGACAGTCCATTCAGGAACCTCCATGAATCTTTCCTCCATGTTCCAAAGTAAACACATGGAGAAGCATGGCCTTAGAATTATACTCACACAGAATGAGCACAGTTGTAAAAGCACGCTTAGATGCTCTCACGTTCAAGTAACCCCCAAGGACCATATATTCTACTAGCCTTGACAATTCAAAATAAATAAATATAGTTAATTTTGTCCACCTGAATTGTCTCAAACACCCAGCAGGAAAGTATAGCCAAAAATGAAGTTATTGGTGTATTTCTTGAACTGTTTAAGAGACCATACTCCCTAGACATTAGGTTTAAGACCATATGAGATGTTGTTCAGACAACCATTTCTCATTAGTGATTTCCTTCTTGATAAGAAAAATGCTGCCCAGGTATAGAATGTCATGACCTTGGCACATCTCAGCATTGCACCCTCTACCTGCAACTAAGACTATCTCTATAATCTCCCTAGTTTTAACTGTCATTTGATTATTAGGTTAAATTGATTTTCTTTCTCCCTCTTTAGAAGCCATGTGAAAAAGACCTCACTGTGCTTCTGGTCTTCCCAACAGTTACCAAGGTATCTGGAAAGCAGATCCTGGGTTCATCACTCTCCAGGGCAGCCTCACATCAGTTGCTACTACATGTGACATTTCAGAAAACAGTCACCTATTTTGTTTGTTATGCAGTGGCCCACAGTATTTTCCTCTCTCCCCCTTCAGCCCTTCTACCTCTACAAATGGCCCTTTACATGAAGCCTCAGATATGTACTGCCTGTCAAAATAGGATGGGTTTCAGAAATCCTCAGGGGAATCCCCCCTGTCTTGGACTGACTCTCCCCTATACTATGCCCCCCTCACAGCATGAAGCAGCTAGAGTGGTTATCACCCCCTTTCCTGACAACACTTAGTGTCAATCTCTGAGATGGGAAATGAAGGCAGTTTAGATTGAAATAGGTAGACTAGAAAAGTAAGAACAGGCTTCCTGAAATAAGGCTTTTTATTCCCAGAAGACATTGTGAGACAGGGTATGGGAGCTGAAACTATAAGTGAAGGGAGGACACAGGGGCCCTATAATAAAGTTAAGCCAGAAGACTTTTAGAGGAATTCTAGCCTTATGCATCGCCTATATTATATAAACAAAGCTGTTACTTTTACTGTCTCCATGGCCTCTGTCTTTCCAAGTATTCAATTCTTTGTTCATGCAAGGGAAGATCTCAAGCATCACCTAAGTATGTAACTCATCAACCACATTATAGAAGTCATATATGTAGCCCCCCTGATGCTTCACAGAAAGTTTATAGTTTGTCAAAAATTGCAATACTATTTATTTTAGTTTTATGCATATAAATGCATGCATGCCTGAATGTACTGAACAAGATGTATACTTGGTGCCATGAAGGCTATACAATGGTGCCAGAAACCCTAGAATCAGAGATAATAGTGACCTGCCATGCTGGTGCCAGGAGCCAAAGCTGAGAGAAGGAGCTAGTGTTCTTAACCAGAGGGACATCTCTCAGCCCCAACATGAATAACATTAAGTCTTAATTGGGATAATATTATTATAAAGAGACATCATGACTAATGCAATTCTTACAAAGGAAAACCTTTCACTGGGACTAGCTTACCATTCAGAAGTTCTGTTGATTATCATCATGGCAGTAAGCACAGTGGGATTCAGGCACATATGTTGATGAAAAAGGAGCTGATAGTTCTACACCTAGATCAGCAGACAGCAAGAAGAGATAGTGAGCCACTAGGCATAGCTTGAGCCTTAAAACCTCAAGGCCCTTCCCAAGTGACACACTTCTTCTAATAAGGCAACACTTACTCCAACAAGGCCACAACTCCTAGTAGTACCACTCCCTTGGGCCCTTTAAGGCCATTTTTACTCAGACCACCACACCTTTGTAAGAGTAAAGTTAAGTGAAAGAAGCCAAATGTGAGAGAATCCACTGAATCATTCTAAGATGAGAGCTGTTAACTGGGCATCTGGGGTGGAAATATTATTTGGCTCTGTGGCCTTGTGTGATGCTTACCAGCACATTAACTTTGTGAGGATCCAGAGAGCTACAATTACTTTGCTCTTTTTTTCTCTTTGAATGTTATGCTTCAAGTTACAACTTACTTTCAGGGCTGGGATTGCGTACAAGGCTTTATACAAGCTAATCAAGCTGTTCAAGTGGATGTGGTAGACCTGTGCCACATCTGGCATGGAGAGGGCCCTACCTCCTGATACTCTCTAGAGAACCAACAGGAGCAGGACAATAGATAAGAATCACTGCCCACCCCCTAGACACCTGGAGCTTCTCTGCTCTGGGACTTTCTACCCTGAAACCTCCAGATCACCACTCCCCTTCCCCCTTCTGCCCCTCCCTCCTCCCCAGTCACTGACTCTTTCCATTGGATGTGGTAGGCCTGTGCCATATCTGGCACAGAGAGGGCCCTACTTCCTGATACTCTCTAGAGAACAGACAGGAGCAGGGCCTTTGAGAACTGACAGGAGCAAGGCGCTTTGAGAATTGGCAGGAGCAGGTCAGTTGAGAACTGGCAGCAGCAGGGCATTCGAGCAGGCAGAAGTGGTGAGAACCAGCACAAACAGGACATCTGAGATCCGACAGCAGCAGATCATTAGAGAACTAGCAGCCTGTAGGGCATTCAACTCTTGCCAATCTACCAGAGGGGAGACCCCATCACGTGATACTTCCTGAAGGATCAGCTGTGTGCAGGGCATTGGACAGAAAAAGAATCCCAGGACTACAGAAGCACAGCCCTGCAGGACAGAGAATATAGAGACAGCAAGACCAGCTAACACCAGAGATAAAAAGATGGCCAAAGGCAAATGCAAGATCATTACCAACAGAAACCAAGGCAACATGTCACCATTGGAACCCAGTTCTCCGACAACAGCAAATCCTCCATACTCCATCACATCAGAAAAGCAAGAACTAGATTTAAAATCACATCTTATATCGCTGATGGAGGACTTCAAGAAGGACATAAATAACTTCCTTAAAGAAATACGGGAGAACAGGGGTCAACAGCGAGAAACACAAAAATCCCTTAAAGAAATACAAGAGAATATGGATCAAAAGGAAGAAGCCCTTAAAGAGGAAAGACAAAAATCTCTTAAAGAAATATGGGAGAACATGGGTCAACACGTAGAAGGCATTAAATAGGCAATACAAAAATCCCATAGGGAATTATGGGATAACATGGTTCAACATACAGAAGCAGTTAAAGAGGAATCACAAGAATCCCTGGAAAATTCAAATCATTGCTTCCTTCATCCATTCCATCATCCTGTTTTATATACTTTTTAAAAAAGTTTCATTTTAAAATGTTAATTATGTATATGTCTCTGTGTGGGTATGTAAATGTACGTGTAGTTTCTGGTAGAGGTTAGAGGCATCCAGTCCCTCTGGAGCTGGAATTACAGAGGGTTGTGATCCACCTGACAGCACTGAGAATTAAAATCAACTGAAAAAGCAGTAAGCATACTTATCTGATGAATCATGTCTCTAGTCCAATGTATGTATGTGTGTATATATATATGATATATTCTTTATTTACATTTAATTTCCCTTTTCCTGGTTCCCTGCCCCACAAATGTCCCATGTGCCCTTTTCTCTCCCCTGTTCTCCCATCCATCCCTTCCCACTTCCCTGTTCTGGTATTCCTCTACACTGATGCATTGAGCCTTTCCAGAACCAGGGACCACTCCTTCCTTCTCAGACATCATTTGGTATGTGGATTGTGTCTTTGGTGTTCCAAGATTCTAGGCTAATATCCACTTATCATGGGGATTCTTTTGAGACTGAGTTATCTCACTTAGAATGATGATTTTTAACAAATGGTGCTGGATCAACTGGAGGTCTGCATGCAGGAAAATGCAAATCGACCCATTCTTATTTCCTTGTACAAAGCTCAAGGCCAAGTGGATCAAGGATCTACACATAAAACCAGACACATTGAAGAGGGGACAAATCTTGAACACATGGGCAGAGGGGAAATTTCCTGAACAGAACACCAAAGGCTTATGCTCTAAGAACAAGAATTGACAAATAGGACCTCATAAAATTGCAAAGCTTCTATAAGGCAAATGACATAGTCACTAGGACAAAAGGGCAACTAACAAATTGGGAAAAGATATTTACTAACCCTACATCCAAAAGACGGCTATTTTCCAATGTATACTTAAGAAGTTAGTCAAAAGAGAGTCAAATAACCCTATTAAAAATGGGGTACAGAACAGGGAATTCTCAACTGAGGAAACTCAAATGTCTCTAAAGCACCTAAAGAAATGTTCAGCATCCCTAGTTATCAGGGAAATGCAAGTCAAAACAACACTGAGATTCTACCTTACACCTGTCAGAATGGCTAAGATGAAAAAACTCAGGGGATAGCAGATGCTGGAAAGAATGTGGGGAAAAAGGAACACTTCTCCATTGTTAGTGGGATTGCAAGCTGGTAAATCCACTCTGAAAATCAGTTTGGTGATTCCCCAATAAATTAGACTTAGTGCTACCTGCAGACTCAGCTATACCACTCCTGGGCATATACCTAGAAGATGCTCCTACATGTAATAAGGATACATGCTCCACTATGTTCATAGCTGCCTTATTTATAATAGCCAGAAGCTGGAAACAACCCAGATGTCCCTCAACAGAGAAATGGATACAGAAACTGTGGCATATATACACAATGGAGTACTATTCACCTATTAAAAACAATGAATTCATGAAATTCTTAGGCAAATGGATGGAACTAGAAAGTGTCGTCCTGAGGGAGGTAATCAAATCACAAAAGAACGCACATGGTATGCACTCACTAATAAGTGTTTGTTAGTTCAAAAGCACAAAATAAACAAGTTACAATTCACCCAGCACAGGAAGCTCAAGAAGAAGGAGGACTAAAGTGAGGGTGCTTTGGTTCCTCTGAGAAAGGGAACAAAATACTCACAGAAGCAATAAGGGAGACTATGTGTGGAGCAGAGACTGAAGTAAAGACCACCTAGAGACTACCCTATCCAGGGATTCATCCTATAAACAGTCACCAAACCCCAACACTACTACAAGAAGCATATACCAAAAGGAGCATGCCACGGTTGCCTCCAGAGGGGGCACTGCAAGGGCCTTACAGATACAGAGGTAGAAGGTAGCAACCAACTATTGGACTGGGCATGGGCTTCCCAATGGAGGAGCTGGAGGGTGGTCCGGAGGAGCTGAAGGGGTTTACAGCCCCATGGGTTGAACAATGACTTTGGTCACCCAGATGCCCCAAGACTCCCAGGGACTGAACTATCAACCAAGGGGTACACATGGTTCCACCCAAAAATGTGGCAGAGGAAGGCCTTGTTGGGCTTCAGTGGGAGGAGTAGTCCTTGGTCAGGTAAAGGCTCAATACAGGCCCCCAACAAAGGGAAACCAAGAGGAGATAGGTGGGACTGTTTAGGGTGGAGTGTCATATAAGTGAAGGCAGGGGTAGGAGGAGGGGTTAGGGGTCTTTGGGGCGGGGGGGAAATTGGGAAATGTTTTACCATTGGCACTTGTCAATGTAAATGAAGACGATATT
Organism: Apodemus agrarius; assembly: GCA_964023405.1. Classification (NCBI taxonomy): domain Eukaryota; kingdom Metazoa; phylum Chordata; class Mammalia; order Rodentia; family Muridae; genus Apodemus; species Apodemus agrarius. Next base: position 14,774,603 of record OZ030027.1, read on the forward strand.
CAGTTTTTAAAAAAAGGGAAAAAAAGCTAATCAAGTGCTCGGCCACTGAGCATATCCAAGAATTACTTTTTTAAGAAAAGCATAGCCTATTCCCTCAAAGAGAAGTGATTAAATACATTGGTTTTGTGAAAGAGTTGGAGGGACATGACTTATAGGACTTTAAAGGTTAGGTGAAATTTATATTTAAGCTGATGGTACAATGGAGAAACATTGCAAGGACTCTCTGAATTCCACACAAAACAGATGACAGGACACTGAAAATTCCCTGAGGACCACATATGGCCAGGATACTTATTGACCACCTCCCTAAGACTCTCTCCTCTGCATTTGTACCCTGCCCTTTACCTGTTACAAAGACCTCAATCTCCCCAAGTTTGTCCTGTAACTACTGCTCACTCAAGTTGACTTTAAACGTAGTCACATCTGTACAGACCTGCCTCTGGCTATACTAGATTTTCAGGGATGAGGTATTTTCTCCCATTCACTATGCAGTGTATAATCTAGAACCATAAATAAACAATTATAGGAATTTCAATTGACTTCTTCATCTATATAGTTTAAACTTCAAGGTTATAAACTTCATTTTCTTAAATGTAAGCTGGAAAGAAGAAAAATGTTAAAGAAACAGACTTTGAAGTGAGAGTAAGGAGAACTCCATCCAGTTCCACTCCTCTTGCTCTTAAAAGAGAAACATGTTCAAGCCTGACTGCTTTCCTTCATACTTGGGTAATACAACTACTTCCTGGGATTCTTGGCTCTAAAGGAGTTAGCACATGTCAAATCCTTACTTAGTATCTGGCTCAAATGAAGCAATCACTAACTTCATAGTATCAATATTATATCTCATACCGGGTACTCTAGATTCACTTCCGTTGCTGTGATAAAATACCCTGGCAAAAAAGCAGCTTGGTTGTGGGATTTATTTCAGCTTACAATTCAAAGTTAAGATCCATCACCATGGGGAAGTCACGGTAGGAACTTTATTGCGAGTATCACCACATCCACAACAGAAAGATGACAGAAAACAATGTGCATATGCTTGGTTTTATCAACAGGAGTTCTCTGGTCTTACAGAGGGCTGAACCCTCTGCATAGGGAATCTTATTGCCCCGAGTGGATTGGGTCTTCTATATCAATTATCTTAACACAATCCCATACAGCTATGCTCACAGATCAACCCAATGCAGACAATTCCTGATGTGAGACTCTCTTCCCCATTTTGTCAAGTTGACAAAGGCATGCCTGGAAACTATTTAGGACTTAAAATGGAAGAGGAAAAGGGGAATTTTGTTCTCTCTCTCTCTCTCTCCCTCTCTCTCTCTCTCTCTCTCTCTCTCTCTCTCTCTCTCTCTCTCTCTCTGTGTGTGTGTGTGTGTGTTTGTGTGTGTGTGTGTGTGTGTGTGTGTGTGTGTGTGTGTTTGTGTGTGTGTGTGTGTGTGGTGCTGGAATTGGGATTTTGGGGTTATGCTAACTCGGTCATGAGGCTCTTTTTGTTTTTTGTTTTGTTTTGTTTGTTTTGTTTTGTTTTATAGAAAACCCAGAAACTCTCAGTCCATTCGTCTTATAAGCTAAGATATCACTGTGACAAATCTTAACACCCTGTTTGTATTATGGATAAGTTGAAGAAAATGCCTATGTGATTTTGTTAATAGTCAGATCTTTGGAGCATACATTCTTTATTTCACCTGTGAAGGATGGTTTCTCTCCCTGGAATTAACAGATATGCTTGGAAGTTAGAACATAAGGGTACAAAGGGCAAATACCACAAAAATACTGAGAGAGGCTAAAGAAGAGCTTAAGATGAGCTCTGGGTGACAGGTTTAAAACAAGACATGACACTCTCCTCTCTGATGCATGGGAAACATCACTGAGTTCGAACCTAGTGAATGCGATGGCTGCACTCTGCCGTCCAGAGGACGTGAAGAGTCTGTTACTGAGGAAAGATCAGTCCTTATGAGTGAATCTTGGATTGGCCACCAGAGAGGGTAGGATCTGGCTGTTTCCCAATCACTAGCCTAAGAGAACAGGCTGTAGACGCTCTCCCAATCAATATGTGTTTAAGTTGAGAAATCAAGGTATATGTCTGCTTGAGCTAGCCCCTTTAAGGCTATGAATACATTATACTTAAACAGAAATGCACACAAGTCCTAACACTCATATAAAAGGAAGGTATTGCTATCACACAGTCTTCTTACAGTGTTCAGGAATTACATATGAATCAGTAAGAGTATAGTTTGGGCAGGTAAGTCAAGAAACCTAACAGTTATCTTAGCAGGCAGGTGTCAGAGAACTGATGGCTGAAAAAGAAGCCAAAGGTTGAAACTAGTATATACTGATTGCAATTTCCACTCTTAGGGCTGGAGAAACAAAAGAGAGCCATGACTGCGTAGAAGGTAAAGGAAGTTCAGTAACTGGAGATTCAGACCCATGAGAATTGGGTCTGGCCAATGAGGCAAACCCTTCGCATATAAGAAGAAGCTGGAAACTAGGACCTAAGGCTACTAGAACTAAGATGCAATGAGTCCAGAAATTTCTAAGAGAACAGCAAGTAAGCAGCAAGCAGGTCCTGTCCCTCCTCCTCCAGTGCCCCCTACCGGTGGGAACTAAAAGCGCAACTGAGCAGGACTTGCTGTAACCCTCCTTCTAGAAGCCTTCACCCCCAACCCAAGACTTACATCTCTTTGAGACAGAAGAAAACAGGAGTGTAAGGCACTCTAAAAATGGCTGCATCTCTAACTCCCTTCACCACAAAAGGAGTCTGTTCGTTTGTATGTTTTGTTTTCTTTTAATTATAGAAACACCTTTCTTCTTACTGTCTGTTGTTCAGATCTTATGGTTATTTCTCGTTATTTGTGCATTTGCAACCGAAATCTATGAAGGAAAGAGAGAACATGCCTGAAGTAAATGATTAATTTGTTCATTTTCTCGTTGTGCTTAATATTTCCCACTACCTAGAAAGGACGCGCCCTGAGATCTGCTTGCAGATCTTTGTCTCAGTGTTTCCAAGCCTTTCCTTCCTTTCTCTCCTCATTGGGGGATGGCCCTCTCAGGTGTGGGAAATTTCTATTTTGTTTTGAGGTTGTCTCTGCTCTTCTGTAAAATGCAAAGACACCTGACTTAGGGGCTGTGGGGAGGAAATCCCCACCGAGGTAAGGCGGCACGCCCAACAGTATGTTGAGAAATGTGTACCTTTTTCAGCCTTCCAGTTTCTTCTTTTTCTGGGATGAAACCTGACATTTCAAGCGACTGATAAGACTCTGCTGTGCTGGGGTGAGCGCTTATCCACGCTGACCTCCATGGCCCCTTGAAGCCTGTGGACTCTGAACTGAAACCCAGACCGCCTCCCTGGCACGGACCCCTGCTGAGGGGGGGAGAGCTGGTTGTGCGCAGTGCACTCTGGGCTCCAACTGTCCCTGGTCTCGCGGTTGGGGAGGAGCCCTGGGGAGGCCACGCTCTGTTCCCCTTGGATGTGACCAGAGCTGAGAGCCCATGAGTGCTCTCAGGACCCCCTCGCCCAGGCCACCTGCCTCACTGCTGCTGCTGCCCATGCTGCTTCTGATGTTGACCCCCCCAGGATGAGCAGGTAGGAGAGTTGCACCTCTGGGGCACAGGGCTATCTGGGGGAGCCTGAAAGGGTTCACACTGGGCTCCAGCTTACAGGTTTCCAGCTTGGGCTGCGGGTCCAGGGGTAACCCTCCTGAGTGGCCAAAGCTTGTACCTAGAGACCCTCAAAGGGGTAAGCCATATCCCGTTCTCCTGGCAATCCTGACATGTACATATATGTCCTTCTGAGAAATAACAAAGCATAAAACACTAAGACTGGAGGGATTTTTCTCTGTTGATTTAAAGTTTAAACCATAACTGCTGGAATTCAGGAAGCCAAGCTGAGTCACAAATAATAAATAAATAAATAAATAAATAAATTCTTTTTCTTTTTCCTTTTCTTTCTGTTTTTCTGTCATATAAAAACATGCTCTCAGCAAGGTATCTCAAGATTTTAATTAAAGACAACAGCCACAAGGCTTCCCAAATTATCGACTGTAATTTTATAAAATTGACTCAGGCACCTGCCTGTGTCCTTTAGCCTGGAAAGAACAAGCAAATGGGGAAAGAAAGTTGCTGTGAGACCACAATCAGAGAAAACACGAAGCTCATTACGTTTGCAGAGACAAGAAGCATGTACGCTGGCCGTGGAGCGGTTTCTGAGTAGTATAGTCTACACCAAAAGATTATTTTCTAATTCCTAAATTTATGCAAAGGTAGGGCTATATTTTAATAATCCAAGATAAGGCAAATGTGAAGAGGCTTATTCAGATATCCCTGATGTGAATTTGGTTTTTGTTTTTAAAGCACAGTTGAAGTTTATTATAAAAGGTTTAGACAGAGACTTAAGTACAATAATCAAGGGGGATGAGATACACACACACACACACACACACACACACAGATATATATGATTAAGGGAAGATCTCCACCTACACATATAGTGTGTACAATAGAGCCACCATACAGAACTTGCTTGGTTTTAATCCAGGAAATAAAACTTGCTCACTAACTGGACAAATGGAATGATATTAGAAGGCAGCAATACTCCTAACTTAAAAGCCAAATTTGAAATAAACACACACACACACACACACACACACACACACAGCATTTAGCATGGGACAGACCTCAACAGATATTCTCACAAATACTAGGAAAGCCAGTTAGAAGGTACATTAGGTGCTTGGATACCATTCCTACACTTAATCACTGAAACCATGGATAATCTTGACTTCAGCACGAATGTGAACTTTTAAGAATTGTATGACATTACTACTTATGAGTAGATACTACTTTAACTTTGGGACCTTTCTGCACAAAATTCAAAGCTATACAACAGAGTGTCCATAGGATCAGGCTGTATTATCCTAGAACACCCACAGAGAAATAACATCACATGTGGCATCAACGTTTTATACACATTTTGATGTTTCGTTTAAGGTAAACAACTTCAGGAATTTTGAATGTCCCTACTGTTCCCTGAGGGGTGTGTAACACTATCAGTGACTCTCCTCCCTCTCTGGGCAGAGGGTTTACCAGATTCATCCTTATGGCCTATCAACCTGGATCCTATAGATCATCCCTGTATCTTCATGTCTGTGTATCATTTCTGTATCTCCACAAGGGTGAGGAGCCATGATCAATATTACGTGAAAAGACATTTTAAATCTATAGGAGTGGGAAACAATGAATTCCTCAGACACTATGGCCTGGGTCAACCCCACAAAGGCTTCCTGGCTTTTGAAATTTTCTAAATCCTGGAATTTTCTATCTGTCCTTCTCTCTTCTCCTTCTCATTCGCTCCTCCTCCTCCTCCTTCTCCTCCTCCTCCTCCTCCTCCTCCTCCTCCTCCTCCTCCTCCTCCTTCTCTCTCTCTCTCTCTCTCTCTCTCTCTCTCTCTCTCTCTCTCTCTCTCTCTCTCTCTCCAGCCTTACTTTAATTACTCCCCTTCTTGTCTTTTCCCAGTCCCCAGAGCAAGGATCCAAATGTCCAGTTGCAGTTCCCTCTGATAGAAGGGTGCTCCCTCATCTACCCTGGCTAACCCCTGCTGAGTCAGCATTTCACCTCACTGTGTCTTCCCTTAAGTGGAAAGCCAGACTTCATAGTACTTAACTGGTCATCCCATCCAACTGCTGCTTCTTTGAATTACCCCTGCAACATCAGGGTGTAATTAATAACCTGTTAGAACAAGACTGACAGAAAACTCACTACCCAGACAGAGAAAGACGCCCTGCCCACTACTAAAAAGTCCTTCCATAGACAGCACCACAGTTGCTCCCTGCTGTTTTCATCCATTCTCTGTGTCGATCTTGAGCTGAACGGTCCCGCAGGATAAGAAGCATGTGTTCCGATGCATATTGAGGTGTCACTAAACAGAATAAGGCCAAGGGTTTTGTTTTGTTTTTTGATTGTGTCTCTGTACAACTTATCCTTCACTCGCCCATGTACATGTGCACATTCAGGGCAGGAGAAGCATGTGCTGTGTTATGTTTTGTGGGGAAAGCACCAACAGTCATCCCAGATTGGGATCCACTGACTGACTGTAGAAACTGTTCCTTCCATGTCCAACTTGATGAACTAGTGAGTGTCTTGGGCTTGCTTACGGGGAGCAGGTGACTAGGAAACAAGAGTCCCTGAGCAGTCCCATCCTAACTAACACCAGGGACCACCTGAAGGAGGATGCACCCCTGGTACTTCAGGTCACCTCCCACCTCTTACACACTCATCCCTCCTGACAGCTCCAAGACCAGGGAAGCAGGAAGTCAGGAGGGTGTGGTGGGTGGATTTCTGGGTGAACATCCTGTCCCCTGATCCTCCTCTCCCTTTCTACTGAGGGATGCTTACAGCTCATTATCACCATCATAGACTGTATTGTCTCTGTCTCTTTTGTCATTATTTGGGGCTCGAGCATTGTATAGATTCCCATATCAACCTCTGTTCCAATGACAACTGACGGTCAGGTTTTCCAGTTGTATATAGTGATGGGAAATGCCACAGACTCAGAATCTCTGCTCTGTGAGAAGGGAACGCCATGTGTATTCCTATTGCTATGATACCTCGGTGCCTATCATAATTTTCATTTTTAGTCATAACCACCCACTACTGCCTCACTAAATGAATTACAATTGTGATTTTCTACCACAAAAACTTCAAAGAAGTAGTTCATCCTGTTGATTCTCTTCTGCTCTTAGAAACTACCATCTTCAACATGCAAAACAGAATGATTCCAAAATTTTTAATTTCACAACACTGTTCTTCAGAGGATTCCTGAAGGCAGTGGGTGAGGATCCTAGCAAACAGAGCCAAGGACATTGGGTTTATGCATCTGCCCAGTAACTGTATCACTCAGAGGAAGTCATCCAGGTGCCCCATGCTCCTATCTTAGCCAGTAAAATGAGAATAGGTACTATGGAGAATAATGCAAAGCCAACAATTATTTTACTCTGCTCTTTCTTCGCACCATGCTCTGCCAAGAGCTTTTCATTAAGAATATTCTTTAATTATAGAAACAAGCCCAAGAGATGGGTTGATTGTTACATTGTTGCAAGTGAAGAAATTGAGATCAAAGTTAAGTAACTGTGATTAAGGAGTAGTAAAATTAGATGCAGGCTCCAGTACCTATCTAGAACCTACCACAGAGCCAGAAGAGAAACAACCACAGCCATCTCAACAAATCAGAACCTCTCCTCCTTAAGAACTGCCTTGTATCTATTTTAAGATTTTTTTTTCTTTATGTGTGTGTTTTTGTAGGTATACCTGTCTCTGTTAGTGTATGTCACATGTGTGCAGGTGCCCAGAAAGGCCAGAAGGCTGTTTGATCCTCTGGTGCTAGAGCCTCAGGCAATTGTCTTAGGCCACCTGATGTGGGTGCTGGACACCACTGGCAAAAAACCAAGTGTTCCTGACCAGTGAACCATCTCTCCAGTCCTACCTCTGTGTTCCTAACCACATCTGGGTGCAGACCCATGTCTGTACTGCTTGAGCTCTAAGTGAAAATAATCCTACAATAATAAGTGTTAAAGTGCCGAAAGGGCCAGCCTAACACGCTAAGAGGGCTTAGTGTCATCACCACCAGAAACTGATGAACTCGCCCCAAGGCACTGCTCTTTGGTGACCAGGATGTCACAGCAAGGGAGCTGAAGAAAAAGATAATGCTCTTCTGAAAATGCCATGAACTCCATCAGCCCCCAGGAGTCCACAAGCCTGCAGCAGGCAAACGCTCCAGCAGAAAGGGAAACAGACTTGGTTTAAAAAGAAATTATTTGACAGAAGCAGAGGTTTAAGATTCTGCACAGAGAAGTCTCATTAGACTCCCAGGCCTATCCCTTAGACTTTTCAATATTATTTTATACATTTTCACAGTTCTTGGGATTTCTTAGGTTCGGGCAGATGCTTCTTCTGCTGGTTTCACTTGGAAGTTCTTAGTCAGTGGCAGATGACGTTTGCCTAATATTCAGCCACAGGCAATTGAAAGTACTCATAAGAAATTAGGACCACACTTTCCCAGAATTACTGACAGTGACAGAGGAAGGTGGCTTTCCCATGGAAGGAAGAGAAGAACTTATAGAGCAATGGTCTGCATAATCTTATTAAAGTGGATAAACAACAATCTTTTCTGTTTGCTTGCTTGCTCTTGTTTTTGAGATGAGGCCTCATATAGCCCAGGCTAGGCTCTGACTTTCCATATAGCTGACAGTGACTTTGAACTCTCCATTCTTCCATCCAAGAATGAGAGTTTTGGACCTAGTAAGACTCCAATGAGCACAGGTCCTAGACAGCAGGGTTACTGGTTTGTGGGGGCTCCAGTGAATGGTCCCTAGGATTATAGGCATGGACTGAAAGACAGGGTCCTATGTTGAATTTTTCTAGCTTGAATAGTTACTGTAGGTATGACCACACAGCTTCCTGGATTTCTTTGCATCTGTGAGGAATTGATTCTGGACCCTGCACAAATGCATGAGACCTTTCTATAGGATGTCATGGCCTTTGCCTATAAACTGCATATACCCTCCTATACTGTTTAAGTCATATCTCTGTTTTTATAATGCATGCTACCAAGATTAATAGCACTGAAGGGAAGCCATACTGTAGATGTACAGTAAATATGCAATTCTGTCTCCAATGGTTTCAGTCGACAGTTGGTTGAGTTCACAGAGGTGGAACATATGGATATAAAGGGCTGACTTGCATCATTATTTTAATAAGTAACTTTTTGGTAGTTTTCAAAACTATTTTCCTTACTTAACAGTTCATAAGGAAATAATGCATCTCACAGTAATTGATCACTTAAATTTTATCAATTCATTTCATTTTATCTCCTGTCTTTTTATTAAGATTCAAACCAAGTAAGAATCGCTGCTTCGTTAGAAGCATGTGTATCAGGTCTGACGTGCATCAGGTCTCACCTGATTTCTGTCTGTGTAGCTGACTAATCATCCTTATGTCTGTAAAGAGGATAAGATGCCCACCATCATTTACACCAAATATTTCTGGTTAATGAGCTGAAGGGTAATTCATTTCTCCCACGGTTATACTTCCTGAAATGTTTGCTAGTTTGGACTTTAGAAACTTGTCCCATGTTTGCAAAACAGGATGACCATTTGTGTGCTTGGAAGATGAATTCTGACCACTGAAGCCAGGTGACAGCTTCTCCTGGTACCCATTATCTTGAAGGATTTTCTCATCTCGAAGCATGGTCTCAGGAGCTTCCTGATTTGATGCTGTTACATTTCTCTCAATTAGGTCACCCCAGTCATCTGAGGTAGGTGTTTATAAATCCCAAATTTAAAATATTTTTCCTGTCTGTTCTAATTTCTGCCTGTATTTCTTACTAGATCCAAAACTCTCATTCACAACTGAAAGCACAGTGATTGCAGATTATTATCCAAACTGTACAAAGCCATCTCACTTTCAGAGAATCTACAAGGTTGAACTCCAATTAGATATTAGAACAATGTTTAGACAGAGTGAGAAAGGAGGAAGATAGGGATGATAAAGGTGAGGTCTTGATGGGAATGAGTTTAGTGGTTGAAAGAAGGACAGCAGTGAGTGGAGGTGACACAGAATCAAGTTTCAAAGAAACCAGCCAGGAGATCATGTAGAGCCCTTAGGGTGGTCACTGTCACTAAGTGTCCCAATCTTGTGCCCCCTTGCATTTACAGTGGCACCCACAAGACACTGAGATCCATGATCCCATGGCCATTGTGATGACATTTCTTACATGGACACAGAGAAGCAGAAAGAAAATCGCAGGAACCATTGCCTGTTGTGAGCTCCTCTTTCCTGGCCTAGACCTCTCCTTTGGTGGTGGAGGTTAACAAAAATAGTGGTGGCTTCCCCCTGGGAATATTCCTGACATCTGAAAGTCTCTCAGGGAGTTCTTGATGAGAACCAGGAAGCTAAGAGCAGATGGAGAGAAGCAGAGGCAACAACAAAGTAATAATACCCCTGGCTGCCAGACCAAGATGCAGGCAAGTCCTCACATGCAATCTCTGCATAGACCCCTAGCCCTCCCTGCCAACTTCCTCTTCCATGCAGGAGAAAGTCACAGAAGCATCAGAGTAGTGACCTGCTTGAGACCATCCCACATGCTTTTCCTGTGCCTTTGACTTTCTCTTCTTTGGGTTTTACAGCTTTGTCCTGATTGGCCTCACCTCACCCCAGCACATGCAAGAAGACCCACCAATCAGCAGATAGGTCTACATTTTCTCAGTCTTTCTCTCAATGGCTCTTGCTTCTCTGGCTGATGGCCCAAGTTTCCTAACATCAGAGGAGAATGGAGACTTTGGAGCCAGACCTATAAGCCTGCTTGCACAGAAAGGAGGGAGGCTGATGCTGCTGACAAGACCTTCTGGAAGTGGACCACCCCAGACTTGATGCTCCAGCTCAGGCTGTGGGCACATTCCTGCTCTTTCCACTAAAACTCAACACACAGCTGCAGCAGAGAGACTGGCTCCTGTGGAGGGGACCTATCTACAGTTCTGTCCTCTGGGCCCTACTGCTTCTGGGAACTGCCCTTCACAGAGAACCATTCTTCCTTGACTTTGGAGACTTCCTAGGGCTGTTGGTTATATCTCTCCCAGTCTTTCTTGATTAGTATTTGACTGCCAATGAGAGGCTTGGGGTTTGTATTTGCGGGGTTTCTATTTATATATTTAGTTGTCTAAATTATTGTTCCCATGTTGGAAGTAAAACTCCGTTTTTACATCCCTTCATTGTCCATCCACTCCAACCTTAGAGGTAAGTCAACTGCCCAAGGAGAGTAGAAGTCTATCATAGCCAGCAGAGTGCAATCAGTGGCATAACGGTTAGCACAGACTCTAGTCAACAAAAATTCCTGTCAGTGGGCACTACATCTACTAGGGACATCAGTCAGTGGGAAGTCTAGTCACAGGCTGCTCCATTCAGCTATGATTCCTGTGATACCAATGAGCATAGGTCCTGGACAGGAGGGTTTCTGGTTTTGGGGGACTCCAGTGAATGGTCCCTAGAGTCAGTGGGGAAAGCAGTTGGAGGGACTTCAGTCAGCTTTGATTCCAGCTAAAGGGGATCATAAGCCCACAGGAACTCCATTCATCCAGTCCTCCAGTGGGTATATCCCTGGAGTCAGTTGGATTGCTAGTCAGAGAAGACTGCGGTCACCTGGGACTCCAGTCAGTGGTCTTGAACTTTCCACACATCTCTTTTGTGAAGAGGCATTAGAAGTATCTAAAGACAGGAACTGTCATCCCTGACTGGATCACACCTACTTGCTCTTCCTGGAATTCTTCATCTTTCTCTCCTCAGGTCTGTATAGTAGTGAGAAATAAGAGGGCACCACACTGGATTGTCTCATATGTGCTTTTCACAGAATTTTAATAAATGTGATGTGTTGCAGGAAATATTTATTTGAAAAATGACTGACATCAAGTTGGGGAATAAAACTGCGTATTTTGTGGTAATAATCAAGAAAGGTATGGTTAGATATAATATCAGTGACCTTTTCCTGAGATATTGCAAGCCTATAAATGGATTATTCATTGAGTCATGATGTTGGATTATTCATAATCTGGTCACACAGGGCCTCAACTTTGAACACTGCTACATTGATGACCAAGCTTTAGACACATGAAAGTGAGGACACCGACCATACAAATTGTCATACTCCATCTCTGGCCTACAAGCACTTGTCCATGTCACAATGGAAAACATACATCTTTGCTAGACAGGCCAAAGTCTTAAGAGTTCTAGAATTATTTTAAATCTCTATCTGTAGGCCCCTCTGAGACTCACTACAAACTCTTTGCTATGATTCTCTAATATAAGTTGTAGAATTTCATGATACAGGGGCCTGGAGAAAGCACAAAATTCCAAAAGTGAGGACCATAGGATAGCAATGGAGAGTCAGAACAAAGGAATGATAGCAGTAGGCAGTGAGGCATTCAGTCATGCAGTGTTAAGTCCATCGGTGTCTGATTGTTTCTATTGGTGTGACAAGCCCATACCCAAACGCAACTTGGGCTTTATTTCAGCTTACAATTTCACATCCTAATCCATCACCAAGGAAAGCTGGGCAGGAACTCAAACAGGGCGGTCCTGGAGGCAGAACCTGCATGCTCTCAATGGCTTTCTCAACCTGCTTCCTTACACCAGGACTGCCTGGCCAGGGGTAGCCCCACCCATAACAATCTGGGCCCTTCCCACATCAATCATCAATCCAAAGGATACATGACAGGTTTGTCCACAGGCCAATCTTGTGGGAGCATTTTCTCAGTCGAGATTCTCGCTCCCCAAACATAGTTCTAGCTGGTAACAAACAGACCTAAAGCTACCCAGATCATCCAGGGAACCTATGGGGAATACTTTTAGGCAAAAGCCTGCCAGAATCCTGCAGGATCCTGGAAATCCTGCCTGTTTTCCAGGATATCACTGACCAAAGGGGATATGGCTTCTTTCCTTCCACTCTTAACTACTAACATTAAATCTCTGACCACACATTATATACCACAGGGAAAATATGTGCTGTGCATGTATATAAATACATATCAAAGACTATTTATACGTATGAATTATATACATGTACATCATCTACATTCACATACACACCTGTACACATAGAGACTACAGAATGCCTTCAAGGGATTAACAAGCCAAGGAGTTGGAACCTCAAGCTGAGAAGCTCATGGGATATAATTCTACCAGCATAAAAATAATCAATATAATAATGGGCTGGAAAAGCAAGCCAGGCCTCTTAGAGGTCACAGGTTTGAGAGTGTCACTGCATATCTATATTCAGTCACCATTCCTTTAATCAGAGTGTGGTTGCCTTTATCTTTTCTTACTAGTTTGGGTTTGAGGTCCATCTTGTCAAATGTCAGAACAGTACCACCTGCAGGTTTCTGGTTATTTTGCTCAAAAGGCCTTTTGTCAACCTTTCACACTAAGGTAGTGTCTGTCTTTTTTTGGTGAGGTCCATACTTTGTAAGCAACAAATAGATCTTGCATTTCTATTTAATTTGTTAGTCTGTGCCTTTTAATGGGTGACTTTTTCTATTTTCAATAGACTTCCTCTGTTCTGCATATTTTATGTTGTTTTTGTTTTTTGTTTTTTGGTTTTGTTTTTGTTTCTGGTTTTTTTTCTGGTTTTTGGAGACAAGGTTTCTATATAGAGCCCTGGCAGTCCTGGAACTCACTCTGAAGATTAGGCTGGCCAGGAACTCAGAAATCTGCCTGCCTCTGCCTCCCAAGTGCTGGGATCTAAGGTGTGTGCCACCACTGCCCACCATATTTTATGTTTCAATCATAACACACACAAAAAAATAGTTTTCCAGGTCTTGTAGGCTATCCTAAGTGCTTCTTATATCTGGATTAGCATTTCATTTCCTACCTCTAACAGAAACATTCAGACTTCTCCAATACTTTACTGACTGTATAATCAGTCACAAAAAATAATAATAGAAAAAGCAGCCAAGAAAACAAACTGAGATACCTCCAGAATCCTCTGATTTTAGACTGTGAAAAGTATAGAAAGTTATAATTAATAATTAGAAAGAAAGGGGGAAAGGATGCGAGACAGAGGAAAAGATAGCATGTAATTTTAAAAACAGGCTCCTGCCTTTTCCCCAGGACCAAGGCTGGTGCTTTGGACGTTGCGACTTATGTCTTAGATCAGCTGCCCCCTGGCCCACTTTCCGCTTGCCCAGGAGCTGCTGTGCTCCACTGGTTCACTCTAGGCCTCTCTGTTCTTCCTCCTGGCTTACTTTCACCAAGCTGCCATCACTGACTGGCTTCTCTCTCTGCCACTTTTGTTTCACAGGTGAAAAACACTCAGACAACATTATTACTTTACAACTTGCCAGCTAGCACAATCCCTGGGCACAGAATCTCCTGCCCCAGACTTATCAGCTAGCCTGTATGAGGTAACTAACTGACTTGGCAATCCACCATAGGCAGAGGCTGTGGTTCTGGCTTCTCTGAGATCTGACATGATTGTTTCTTCCTTCTCCTTCCCAAGCCTGACTGAAAAATACCCATCCTTTTTCCAGCCTCCCTTTTCCTCCTGAGACCCGGAGGCCCCACCTGTCCCTTCTGCCCAGCAATTGGCTCCCAGCCTCCTTTATTGACCAAATCAAGAACCAATTGGGGTGCCAGGCTTTAGTATTGGCACCTCCTCCTACAAGAAAACACAGAGGATTAAGGGGTGGGAGAAGAGAATGTCTTTGAGCATACTGTATGGAGATCATAAACAACAGTCATCAGACCTAACTTGGCACTGTACTAGTAACACCAAAACCATCAAAAGGCATGTATGCAAGAAGGGAGGTTAAGTACTGGAAAATGAGAAACTTTAAATTAAAATACAGAGTTTAAAGTTGTAAATCTCGGTTCCCTCTGGCTCTAACTCCATGTGGTACTCTTCCACCAGTCTCTATTTTAATCCTACAGCAATTTTCTTGTCTCACATCTCTATGAGTCATGTGGTTATTGCCTGTATCTTACAGAGAAAAAAGACTTAGGTTGAAGAAAGCTGAATGACTTTTCCTAGATAACGCAGCAACCTCTGGCCCAACATGGCCTCAAGCTCAGAAATTTGAGGAGTCTGCATAATTAACTCTCAATTTTACTATGTATATTCTAAATTTATTAGAGAACATTAGAAACTTGTAGAAAATACCTATATTTTAAGATTTAGCTTATCAACAAGAGCCTTCCAATTTCTGTCCATGGTTTGAGAAGATCATCTGCCAATGGGCTCCATACCCAAATGTAGCAGGAGAGAGCAAGTCTCCCATGAGTAAGGACAGGCCTGTGAATGCATATGGTACCACCCCTGCTCCCCAAAGGAACCCACCCAAGATTCTCAGAACAACGGAACCAAGGGGCTGCCTGGGACAGGAGGCTTCCTATACTTGTCTGCACCCAGAGATGATCCTGGCCCATAGAGCTACATACACAAATACCACCAGGAGTGAACTTCTCTCCCAGGAGTGCCTACATACCTGCGAGTACAGGAAAGACCAACACTTCTCTTCAAATTCCTGGACCAACGGGACCAGCTCAGAGCCATCAGGACAGGAACCAAGGATCATCTGGGGACAGGATCCGTCTGGCTACTGTCTGCATTCCAGAGCTGACCTTGTACCACAGCTCTCCATACCTAAATTCCTCCTGGAGAGAACAGGTCTTCCAGGAGTACTGACATACAGGCTTGCAGAACAGACAAGCCACAATCAGAGACAGCTAGACCAGCTAAGACCAGAGATAACCAGTTGGCAAAAGGCAAGGTCAAGAACATTAGCAAGAGAAACCAAGGCTACGTGTCATCAACACAACCCAGTTCTCCCACCACAGAGAGCTCTGGATACACCAAACAGATGATAAAAGCAAGACTTTGATTTAAAATTACATCTCATGATGATGATAGAAACATTAAGGACATAAATAACTCCCTTAAAGAAATACAAGAGAACACAGGTAAATAAGTAGAAGACCGTAAAGAGGAAACAAGAAAATCCCTTTAAAAATTACAGGATAAAACACTGAATAGGTGAAGGAACTGAACAAAACTATCCAGGATCTAAACACGGCAATAGAAACAATACAGAAACCACAAAGAGAGACAACCCTAGTATATGTGGTTCTCTAGTGTCTCTGTGACTCTAGAGAACCCAGACTAATATACCTAGAAAGAGAAAACCTTGGAAAGAGATCAGGAGTCATAGATGCAAGCAAGCATCAACAATAGTATGCAGGAGATAAAAGAAAGAATCTCAGGTGCAGAAGATACCAGAGAAAACATTAACAAAAAAGTCAAAGAAAATGCAAAAGGCAAAACAATCCTAACGCAAAATATCCAGAAAACTCAAGACACAATGAGAAGACAAAACCTAAGGATAATAGGTATAAAAGAGAGAGAAGATTCCCAACTTAAAGGGCCAGTAAATATCTTCAACAAAATTATAAAAGAAAACACCCCTAACCTAAAGAAAGAGATACCCATGAACATACAAGAAGCCTACAGATCTCCAAATATATTGGACCAGAAAAGAAAGGCCCCCTGTCACATAATCAAAACACCAAATGTACTAAACAAAAAAAGAATATTAAAACCAGTAAGGGAAAAAAGTCAAGTTACACGTAAGGCAGGCCTATCAGAATTATACCAGACTTATCATCAGAGACTGAAAGCTAGAAGAACATGGGCAAAAGTCACCCTAAGAGAATGCAAATGCCAATCCAGGCTACTATACCCAGCAAAACTCTCAATTACCATCGATGGAGAAACTAAGATATTCCATGAAAAAAATGATATTTACACAATATCTTTCCACAAATCCAGCCCTTCAATAGATAATAGGTGAAAAATACCAACACAAGTAGGGAAACAATGCCATACAAAAGGCAAGAAAGTAATCTTTCAACAACCCCAAAAGAACATAACCACTCAAACATAAAAATAACAGGAAACAGCGATAACTATTCCTTAATATCTCTTAATATCATTGGACTCAATTCCCCAATAAAAACACATAGACTAATGGACTGGATAAGAAAATAGTACACAGCGTTTTGCTGCATAGAGGAAATGCACTGCCGTGTCAAAGACAAACACTACCTCAGACTAAAGGGCTGGAAAACAATTTCCAAGCAAATAGTCCCAGGAAACAAGCTGGAATAGCCATCCTAATATCAGATAAAATCAATGTTCAAACAAAAGTCATCAAAAAAAGATAAGACACTTCATACTCATCATCGGAAAATCTACCACGAAGAACAATTCTGAACATCTATGCTCCAAATGCAAGGGCACCCCATAAATAAAAGAAACCTTACTAAAGGTCAGAGCACACATTGCACCTTACAAAATAATTGCTGGGGATGTCAACACCCAAATCTCCTAAGTTGCTTCCCTTTGTGATTTCTTTATTGTTTCTACCTCTCTTTTTAAATCCTGGATGGTTTTGTTCAATTCCTTAACCTGTTTGGTTATGCTTTCCTGTAATTCTTTAAGGGCTTCTACCTGTTTGCCTGTGTTCTCCTGTATTTCTTTAAAGGAGATATTTATGTCCTTCTTGAAGCCCTCTATCAGCATCATTACCTGTGTTTTTAAATAGAAATCTTGCTTTTCCAGTGTGTTGGGGTTTCCAGAACTTGCTGTTGTGAGAGAACTGGGTTCAGATGGTGCCATGTTGCCTTTATTGCTGTCAGTAACATTCCTATGTTTGCCTTTCACCATCGGGTTATCTCTGATATTAGTTGGTCCTGCTGTATCTGGTGGGTGCTTGTCCTTCCTGTGTGCCTGCAAGCCCGACTTAACATCCCTGGATGAGTGGCTCTCCCCTGGCAAGAGTGCTGTGGCTCTGCCCAGCTCCTGGGTGCAGATGGGGTCCTGGCAGAATGTGTCCCATCTATTCTCACACTATGGTGTTCCCTGTGCTCTTGGCTGTACCAGCCCACTCAGTTGCTAGAGAGATCTCAACACCCCATTCTCATCAATGGACAAATCAGGGAAACACAAAATAAACAGAGACACTATGTAACTAACAGAAGTTATGGAACAAATGTATTTCACAGGTGTCTATAGAACATTTCATCCTAAATCAAAAGGAGATACATTCCCCTCAGCACCTCATGGTACCTTCTCCATTACTGACTGTAGAATCGGGCACAAAATACACCTCAATAATTATAAAAAGTTTGATGTAATCCCATGCCTCCTATTGAATCAATGTGGTCTGAATCAAGCAGTTAAAGTTGGACTTCAATAGCAACAAACAACAGAGAGCCAACATACAGATGAAAGCTGACCAAGACTCTACTCAGTGATTACTTGGTCAAGGAAGAAAAAAGACATTAAAGACTTTTCAGAATTTAAAGAAAATGAAGGTACAACATGCCCAAACTTCTGGGATACAATGGAATCAGTGTGAAGAGGAAAACTCATAACTTTGAGTGCCTCCAAAATGAAACTGGAGACAGCCTACACTAGCAATGTAATAGCACACCTGAAAGCTATAGAAGAAAAAAGAACAAATACACCCAAGAGCAGTACATGGCAGGAAATAATCAAACTCAGGGCTGAAATCAACCAAATAGAAACAAAACAAACTCTACAATCGACAAAACCAGAAGCTGGTTCTTTGAAAAAAATCAACAAGACAGATAAACCCTTAGCCAGACTAACCGGAGGGCACAGAGACAGTATCCAAATTAAGAAAATCAGAAGAAAAAAGGGAGATATTACAACAGTAACTGAGGACATTTGAAAAATTGTCTAATTCTACTATAAAAGCCTATACTCAACCCAACTGTAGAATCTGGAGGAAATGGTCAAATTTCTAGACAGATACCAATTGCCAAAGTTAATGTAGGATAAACCATATAAACTGACCCCTAAGCCCTGAAGAAACAGAAGCCATCATTGGATGTCTCCCAACCAAAAAAAAAGCCCAGGGCCAGGTGGGTTTTAGACTAGAATTCTATCACACCTTCAAAGTAAACCTAAAAAACTACTCTTGAAACTACTGTGCAAAATAGAAACAGAAGGAACACTACCCAACTTGTCCTATGAGGCCACAATTACGCTGATACCAAAACCACACAAAGATCCAACAAAGAGAACATCAGAGCAGTTTCCCCTAGGAATACCCATACAAAAATACTCCATAAAATACTTGACAACCTCACCCAAGAACTCATCAACATGGTCATTAACCAAAATCAAGTAGACTTCATCCCAGGGATTCAGGGATGGTTCAATATATAGAAATCCATCAATGTAATCCACTACATAAACAGACTCAAACAAAAAACTACGTTGCCATTTCACTAGATGCTGAAAAAGCATTTGACAACATTCAGCATCCTATCATGTTAAAAGTCTTGGAAAGAACAGGTATCCAATGCCCATAACAAAGCATACGAAAAGCAATATACAGTAAACTAGTTGCCAACATCAAACTAAATGGACATAAACTTGAAGCAATGATACTAATATCAGGGACTAGACAAGGCTGTCCTATCTCTCCCTCTCTATTCAATATAGTACTTGAAGTTCTAGCCAGAGCAATTAGATAACAAAAGGAGTTCAAATGAATACAAATCAGAAAGGAAGAAATCAAACTATCACTATTTGCTGATTTGATAGTATACTTAAGTAAGCCTAAAAACTTCACCAAAGAACTCCTACAGATAACTTCAGCAAAGTACCCGGATATAAATTTAACTCAATAAAAACAGTAGCCTTCTTATACTAAAGGATAAACAGGCTGAGAAAGAAATTAGGGAAATGCCACCCTTCACAATACCTCTAACAACAAAATAACAGAAAGTAACAATCACTTTTCCTTAATATTTCTTAGCAATAATGGACTCAATTTTTCAATAAAAAGACATACACTGACAGACTGGATGTGTAAAAAAGACCCAGCATTTTGATGCATACATGAAATGCACCTCAGTGAAAAAGGCAGACACTACCTCAGAGTAAAAGGTTGGAAAACAATTTTCACATCAAATTGTCCAAAGAACCAAGCTGGAGTAGCCATTGTAGTATCGAATAAAATCAACTTTCAATCAAAAGATATCAAAAAAACATAAGGAATGACACTTCATACTATTCAAAGGAAAAAAAATCTAACAAAATGAACTCTCAATTAAGAACATCAATGCCAAGCAGAGCCGGGTACAAGCAGCTCAGCCAAGGCCACGCGGTGCTTTCAGCTGGGGCAGCCATCTTGCCCCAGACCCCCACGCGCAAACAGCGGGCACACTGGACGCAGTGAGCGGCTGGAATCAGGTGCGTGGCCAGAGTTATAGCTTAGCTTAGCTCTGCAGGAGATCCGGGCACAGAAAGCTCAGCTGCGGGTGCAGACTACCGGCCGGGACCAGCTCTCTGAGCGGACTAGCAGCGAGGGGCCACCGGGCTGCCTCGGGGCACAGCTCGGCACTCTAGCAGCTGGAGTCAGGGGCCTGGACTCAGAGCGAGCATAGTCCGGCACAGACAAGCTGCCAGAAGTGATCTGTCTCCTGGGGACAGGCGTGCTGTGCTTTCAGCAGGGCCGCCATCTACAATAAGACCAACTAACACCAGAGATAAAGAGATGGCAAAAGGCAAACGTAGGAACGTTATTAACAGAAATCAAGGCAATATGGCACCATCTGAACCCAATTCGCCAACCACAGCAAGTCCAGGATACCCCAGCACACCAGAAAAACAAGAGTTAGATATAAAAGCACAGGTCATGATGCTCTTAGAGGAACACAAAAAAGACATAAACAAATCTCTTAAAGAAATGCAGGGGAACATCAATAGAGTAGAAGCTCTTACAATCCAAACACAAAAAACACTTAAAGAACTCCAGGAGAATATGGGCCATCAGACAGAAACCAATAAAGAGGAAATGAGGAAATCAGTTAAAGAAATGCAGGAGAACTTGAAACAACAGGCAGAAGTCATGAAAGAGGGAGCACAAAAATATATTAAAGAATTACATGAAAACACAAACAAACAAATGATGGAACTGAGCAAAACCATCCAAGATCTGAACACAGAGGTAGAAACAACTAAGAAATCACAAAAGGAGGCAACCTTGGAGATAGAAAACCTTGGGAAGAAAACAGGGGTCGTAGATGCAAACATAAACAACAGAATACAAGAGATAGAAATAAGAATCTCTGATGCTGAAGATAACATAGTAACCATTGACTCCACAGTCAAAGAAAACTCAAAATCCAAAAGGCTTGTAACCCAAAACATCCAGGAAATCCAGGACACAATGAGAAGACCAAACCTAAGGATTATAGGGATAGATGAGAGTGAAGATCTACAATGTAAAGGGCCAGCAAATATCTTTAACAAAATTATGGAAGAAAACTTTCCTAGCGTAAAGAGAGAGATGCCCATGAATGTACAAGAAGCCTACAGAACTCCAAACAGACTGGACCAGAACAGAAGCACCTCCCGTCACATAATAATCAAAACCCCAAATGTACTAAACAAAGAAAGAATATTAAAGGCAGTAAGAGAAAAGGGCCAAGTAACATATAAAGGAAGACCTATCAGAATCACACCAGACTTCTCTCCAGAAACCATGAAAGCTAGAAGATCCTGGGCAGACCTCATGCAGACCTTAAGAGAAAACAAATGTCAGCCAAGACTACTATACCCAGCAAAACTCTCAATCAACATAGATGGAGAAATCAAAATATTCCATGACAGGACCAAATTTACACAATATCTTTCCACTAACCCAGCTCTACAAAGGATAATAGGAGGAAAACTCCAACACAAGGAAGGAAATGGCACCCAAGAAAAAGCAAGACAGTAAACTTCTTCCATCAAACTCAAAGGAAGATAACTACTCAAAAACAAAAATAACATCAAAAATGTCAGGAAGTAATAATCTCTATTCCTTAATATCTCTTAACATCAATGCACTCAACTCCCCAATAAAAAGACATAGACTAACAGACTGGATATGGAAACAGGACCCTACATTTTGCTGCTTACAGGAAACACACCTCAGAGTCAAAGACAAACACTACCTTAGAGTAAAAGGATGGAAGACAATTTTGCAAGCAAATGGTCACAGGAAGCAAGCTGGAGTAGCCATTTTAATATCAGATAAAATTGACTTTCAACCCAAAGTCATCAAAAGAGACACAGAAGGTCACTTCCTGCTAGTCAAAGGAAGAATCCACCAAGAGGAACTCACAATTCTAAACATCTACGCTCCAAATGTAAGGGCACCCTCATTTGTAAAAGAAACCTTACTACAGCTCAAAGCACACATTGCACCTAACACAATGATTGTGGGGGACCTCAATACACCACTATCTACAGTGGACCGACCAGGAAAACAGAAACTAAACAGAGACACGGAGAAACTCATCGAAACTTTGGAGCAATTGGATTTAACAGATATATATATATATATATATATATATATATATATATATATATATATATATATATAACATTTCACCCTAAAGCAAAAGACTATACCTTCTTCGCAGCCCCTCATGGTACCTTCTCCAAAATCGACCATATAATTGGACACAAGACAGATCTCAACAAATATAAAAAGATCGAACTAATCCCATGCCTCTTATCAGATCACCATGGAGTAAGAGTGTTCTTCAATAGCAACAAAAACAACAGAAAATCCCCATACGCTTGGAGGCTGAACAATATTCTACTCAATGATACCTTAGTCCAAGAAGAATTAAAGAAAGAAATCAAAGAATTCTTAGAACTTAATGAAAATGAAGGCACAACATACCCAAATCTATGGGACACAATGAAAGCAGTGCTTAGAGGAAAACTCATAGCCCTGAGTGTCTACAAAAAGAAACAGGAGAGAGCATATACTAGCAACTTAATGGCGCACTTGAAAGCTCTGGAACAAAAAGAAGCAATTTCACCCAGGAGGAGTAGAAGACAGGAAATCATCAAACTCAGGGCTGAAATCAATCAAGTTGAAACAAAGAGAACCATACAAAGAATCAACAAAACCAAGAGCTGGTTCTTTGAGAAGATCAACAAGATAGATAAACCCCTAGCCAGACTTACTAAATGGCACAGAGACAGTATTCAAATGAACAAAATTAGAAATGAAAAGGGAGATATAACAACAGAAACTGAGGAAATTCAAAAAATCATCAGATTCTACTACAAAAACCTATACTCAAAACAACTGGAGAATCTGGAGGAAATGGACAATTTCCTCGACAGTTACCAAATACCAAAATTAAACCAGGATCAAATAGATCGTCTAAACAGACCCATAACCCCCAAAGAAATAGAAGGGGTCATAGACAGTCTTCCAACCAAAAAGAGCACAGGACCAGACGGTTTTAGTGCAGAATTCTATCAGACCTTCAAAGAAGTCCTGATACCGATACTCTTCAAATTATTCCACAAAATAGAAACAGAAGGAACACTACCCAACTCATTCTATGAAGCCACAATTACCCTGATACCAAAACCACACAAAGATCCAACTAAGAAAGAGAACTACAGGCCAATTTCTCTTATGAATATCGATGCAAAAATACTAAACAAAATACTTGCCAACCGAATCCAAGAACACATCAAAACGATCATTCACCATGATCAAGTTGGCTTCATCCCAGGGATGCAGGGATGGTTCAATATACGGAAATCCATCAACGTAAAACACTACATAAACAAACTCAAAGAAAAAAACCACATGGTCATCTCATTGGATGCTGAAAAAGCATTTGACAAAATTCAGCATCCTTTCATGCTAAAGGTCCTAGAAAGAACAGGAATTCAAGGCCCATATCTAAACATAGTAAAAGCAATATACAGCAGACCAGTAGCCAACATCAAGGTAAACGGAGAAAAACTCGAAGCAATCCCTCTAAAATCAGGGACTAGACAAGGCTGTCCCCTCTCGCCATATCTCTTCAATATAGTACTTGAGGTACTAGCTAGAGCAATTCGACAACAGAGGGAAGTCAAAGGGATACAAATCGGAAAGGAAGAAGTCAAACTATCACTATTTGCAGATGATATGATAGTTTACTTAAGTGACCCAAAAACCTCCACCAGAGAACTCCTGCAACTGATAAACAACTTCAGCAAAGTGGCTGGCTATAAAATCAACTCAAGTAAATCAGTAGCCTTCCTATACGCGAAGGATAAGCAGGCCGAGAAAGAAATTAGGGAAATGACACCCTTCACAATAGCCACAAATGATATAAAGTATCTTGGAGTGACGCTAACCAAACATGTGAAAGATTTATACGACAAAAACTTCAGGTCTCTGAAGAGGGAAATTGAAGAAGACATCAGAAAATGGGAAAATCTTCCATGCTCATGGGTTGGCAGGACTAATATAGTCAAAATGGCAACCTTGCCCAAAGCAATATACAGATTCAATGCAATTCCCATCAAAATCCCAACTCAGTTCTTCATAGAGCTAGAAAGAGCAATTCTCAAATTCATCTGGAATAACAAAAAACCCAGGATAGCTAAAACTATCATCAACAGCAAAAGAACTTCTGGGGGAATCAATATCCCGGACCTCAAGCAATATTACAGAGCAGTGGTATTAAAAACTGCATGGTATTGGTTCAGTGACAGGGAAGCGGATCAATGGAATATGATCGAAGACCCAGAATTGAACCCATACATCTATGGCCAATTGATCTTTGACAAAGGAGCTGAAAACATCCAGTGGAAAAAAGATAGCCTTTTCAACAGATGGTGCTGGCTCAACTGGAGGTCAACATGCAGAAGAATGAGAATTGATCGACTCTTATTTCCTTGCACTAAGCTCAACTCCAAGTGGATCAAAGACCTCCACATAAAACCAGACACACTAAAACTAATAGAAAAGAAACTGGGGAAGACCCTTGAGGACATTGGCTCAGGGGGAAAATTCCTGAACAGAACACCAATTGCTTATGCTCTAAGAGAAAGAATAGACAAATGGGACCTCATAAAACTACAAAGTTTCTGTAAGGCAAAAGACACTGTCAAAAGGATAAATCGGCAACCAACAAATTGGGAAAAAATCTTCACCAACCCCACATCTGACAGAGGGCTAATCTCCAATGTATACAAAGAACTCAAGAGGTTAGACCCCAGAAAACCAAATAACCCTATCTAAAAATGGGGTACAGAGCTAAACAGAGACTTTTCACCTGAAGAAATTCGGATGGCTGAGAAACACCTTAAAAAATGTTCAACATCACTAGTCATTAGAGAAATGCAAATTAAAACAACCCTGAGATTTCACCTCACACCAGTCAGAATGGCTAAGATTAAAAACTCAGAAGACATCAGGTGTTGGCGAGGATGTGGAGAAAGAGGAACACTCCTCCACTGCTGGTGGGAATGCAAGCTGGTACAACCACTCTGGAAATCAGTATGGCAGTTCCTCAGAAAACTGGGCGTGATACTTCCAGAGGACCCAGCCATACCACTCCTGGGCATATACCCAGAAGATTCCCCAGCATGCAATAAGGATACATGCTCCACTATGTTCATAGCAGCCTTATATATAATAGCCAGAAGCTGGAAAGAACCCAGATGTCCCTCAACAGAGGAATGGATACAAAAAATGTGGTATATATACACAATGGAGTACTATTCAGCCATTAGAAACAATGAATTCATGAAATTCTTAGAGAAATGGATGGAGCTGGAGAATGTCATACTAAGTGAGGTGACCCAGTCTCAAAAGAATACCCATGGTATACAGTCACTGATAAGTGGATATTAGCCTAGAAGCTTGGAACACCAAAGACACAAATCACATATCAAGTGATGTCTCACAAGAAGAAAAGAGTGGACACTGGTGCTAGAATGGACCAAAACATCATTGTGGGAGAGTACAAGAACAGTAAAGTGGGAGGGGGTGGATGCGGGAGCAGGGGGAGGGAAAAGGACATGTGGGACCTTTGGGGGTGGAGAACCAGAAAAAGGGAAATGAATTGTAAATATAGAATATATACAATTAAAAAAATCAAAAAAAAAAAAAAAGAACATCAATGCCCCAAATGCAAAGGTACCCATATCCATACAAGAAGCTTACCTAAAGATCAAGGCACGCATCACACAATAATACTTCAACAACCCACATTCAGCAACAGACAGATCATGAAAACAGAAGCTAAACAGAGACACATTAAAACTAACAGAAGTTGTGAACCAAGTGGATCTAACAAATATATATATAATGTTTCTTCCTAAAACAAAAGAATATACCTTCTTCTCAGCACCTCATGGTACCTTCTCCAAAACTGACATATAATTGGTCACAAATCAGGCCTCAACACATATAAGAAGATTGAAACAATCCCATGCACCCTAGCAGATCACCATGGATTACGGCTGGTCTTCAATTCCAACAAAAACAATGTAAACACACATGCATATGAAAGCTGAACAAGGCTCTACTCAATGACAACTGGAACAAGGAAGAAATTAATTGAGAAATTAATGACTTTTTACAATTTAATGAAAATGAAGACACAGCATACCAAAACATGGGACACAATGAAAGCAGCACTAAGGGGAAAACTCAGCTCTAAATGCCTCCAAAATAGAACCTGGAGGGAGCTCTACACTAGTAGCTTGACAGAACACCTGAATGCTCTAGAACAAAAAGAGGCAAATACACCCCAGAGGAATAAATGGCAGGAAATAATCAAACTCAGGGCTAAGATCAACCAAACAGAAACAAAAAGAACTATAGAAAGAATCAACAAAACCAGGAATGGGTTCTTTGAGAAAATCAACAAGATAGATAAAGCCTTAGCCAGAGTAAGCAGAGGGCACAGAGACTGTATCCAAATTAATAAAATCAGAAATGAAAAGGGAGACATGACAACTACAACTGTGGAAATTAAAAATATTATCAGATCCTACTACAAAAGCTTGGGCTCAAGGAAACTAGAAAATCTGGATGAAATGGACAATTTTCTAGACACACAACATGAGGCAAATTTCAAACAGAATCAGATAAACCACATAAGGCATATTGAACCCCCTAAAGAAATAGAAGCAGTCATTAATAGTCTCCCAACCAAAAAAAAAAAAAAAAACACCCAGGACCTGATGGGTTTAGTGGGGAATTCTATGAGACTTTCAAAGAAGACCTAATACTGATACTCTGCAAATAGACTCCACCAAATAGAAACAGAAGGAACACTACCCAATTCGTTCTATGAAACTACAATTAACGATTGTACCTAAAACACACAAAGTCCCAAAAAGAAAGAGAACTTCACACCAATTTCCCTTATGAACACTGATGCAAAAATACTCATTAAATTTTTGCCAACAAAATCCAAGAATACATCAGAACGATCATTCACCAAATCAAGCAGCTTCATCCCAAGGATGTAGGGATGGTTCAATATACAAAAATACATCACCATAAAAACCATACACTACATAAACAAACTCAAAACACACACACACACACACACACACACACACACACACATGATCATTTCATTAGATACTAAAAAAGCATTTGACAAAATTCAGCATCCCTACATCCTCTTCTGTCAGGTTCAGTGTGTCTGGGTTTATGTGGAGGACCTAGATCCACTTGGAATTGAACTTTGTACACAGAGAAAAGTATGGGTGGATTTGCATTCATTCTTCTCCTTGCTGACAGCCATTTGAACCAACACCATTTGTCAAAAAAGGCTGTCTTTTTTCCACAGGATGGTTTTAGCTCCTTTGTGAAAGATCAAGAGACCATGGCTAGGTGAATTCATCTCTGGGTCTTCTGTTCAATTCTGTTCTGTTCTAGACTGATCTACCTGCCTGTCACTGTACCAACACCATGCAGTTTTTATCACTATTGCTCTCTAGTACTGCTTGAGGTCAGGGATGCTGATACCCCAGAAGTTCTTTTATTGTTGAGAATAGTTCTGACTATCCTGGGTTTTTTGTTATTCCAAATGAATTAGAAAATTGATCTTTCTAACTCTATAAAAACTTCACTTCGGATGCAAATGGGGATTGCATTGAATCTGTCACTTGCTTTTGGCAATATGGCCATTTTTATTGTATTAATCCTGCCAATCCAGGAGCAAGGGACATCATTCCAACTTCTGAGGTCCACTTCAATTTCATTCTTCAAAGACTTGAAGTTCTTGTCATAGAGATCTTTCACTGGTTTGGTTACAGTCACACCAAGATACTTTATATAGTTTGTGACTACAGAGGCTGTCATTTCCCTAACTTCTTTCTCAGCATGTTTATCCTTTGAGTAGAGGAAGGCTACTGATTTGTTTGAGTTAATTTTATATCCAGCCACCTTGCTGATGTTATCGCCTGTAGGAGTTCTCTGGTGGAGTTTTGGGGATCACTTATGTATACTATCATAGCATCTGCAAATAGCGTTAATTTGACTTTTTCCATACCCCATGGGAGAAGCTACAGAGACAAAGTGTGGGGCAGAGACCGAAGGAAAGACCATCCAGAGACTGCCCCACCTGCACATGAAAGAGAGGAGAGGCCCTTGGTCCTGAGAAGGCTCAATGCTCAACAGTATGGGAGTACCAGGACAGGGAAGCAAGACTGGGTGGATGGGTTAGAAGGAAAATGGGGGCATGGGATAGGGTGTTTTCAGAGGGGAAACTAGGAAACGGGATAGCATTTAAATGTAAATAAAGAAAATATCTAATAAAAATTTCAGCATTCCTACATGTTAAAAGTCTTGGAAAGATCCAGAATTCAAGGCCCTCACCAAAACATAGTAAAAGCAATATACAGCAAGCCAGTAGCCAATATCAATGTCAGCAGAGAGAAACCTGAAGCAATCCCAGTAAAATTAGGGACTAGACAAGGATACCCACTCTCTCCCTATCTATTCAGTATAGTACTTGAAATCCTAACCAGAGCAATAAGACAACAAAAGGAGATTGAAGGGATACAAATTGGAAAGGGAAAAATCAACCTATCACTATTTACAGATGAAATGATGATATACTTAAGTGACTCCAAAAATTCCACCACAGAACTCCTAAAGCAGATAAACAACTTCAGCAAATTGACTGGATATAAAGTTGCGCAAAAAACAAAACAAAAACAAAAACAAAAACAAAAACAAACAAACCAAAACAAAAAACAAAAAATCAGTAGCCTTCCTCTACTCAAAAAATAAACAGGCTGAGAAAGTATGAGTAACAAAACCCTTCAAAGAGACACAAATAATATTACATATCCTGTTGTGACTGTAACCAAGCAAAGGAAAGATTAGTATAACAAGAACTTAAAGTCTCTGAAGAAACAAAAATGAAGAAGATCTCAGAAGATGGAAAGCAATCTACAGATTCAATGCAATCCCCTTCAACATTTCAACTCAATACTCCATAGAGTTAGAAAGACCAATTTTAAAATTCATTTGGAATAACAACAACAACAAAAAAGGGATATGAAACCATTCTCAAAAATAAAAGAACTTCTGGGGAAATGACCATCCCTTGCAGCAAGTTGTATTACAGAGCAATAGTGATAAAAACTGTACAGTATTGGATGAGACAGGCAGGTAGAACCATGCAATAGAAATGAAGACCAAGAAACAAATCAACATACCAATGGTCACTTGATATGTGACAAAGGAGGGAAAACCATCCAGGGGACATTTTTAACAAATGGTGCTGGTTTAACTGGTGGTCAGCAGGTAGAAACTGCAAATCAACCCATTCATATCTCGTTGTAGGAAACTCAAGTCCAAGAGGATCAAGGCCCTCCATATAAAACCAGATATACTGCAACTCAAAGAGGAGAAAGTGGGGAAGATCCTCAAACACATGGATACAGGGGAAATTTTCCTGAACAGAACACCATTGGCTTATGCTCTCAGATCAAGAATCGACGAATGAGACCTCATAACATTGCAAAGCTTCTATAAGGCAAAAGACATTCTCAATAAGACAAAATGGCAACCAACAGACTGGGGAAAAAATCTACATATCCTACATCTGATAGAGGGCTTATATCCAATATAAGCAAAGAATTGAAGAAGTTAGACTCCAGAGAATCAAATAACTATTAAAAATGGGGTATAGAGCTAAACAAAGAATTTTCAACTGAAGAATATTGAATGGCTGAGAAGCACCTAAAGAAATGTACAACATCCTTAGTTATCAGGGAATTGCAAGTCTAAACAACCCTGAGATTCTTCCTCACAGCAGTCAGAATGGCTAAAATCAAAACCTCGGGTGACAGCAGATGTGCAGAAAGAGGACCACTGTTCCATTTTTGGTGGGATTGCAAGCTGGTACAAACACTCTGGAAATCATTTTGGTGGCTCCTCAGAAAACTAGGCATGATACTTCCGGAGGACCCTGCCATACCACTCCTGGGCATATACCTAGAAGATGCTCCAACTTGTAACAAGGACACATGCTCCACTGTGTTCATAGCAGCCTTATTTATAATAGCCAGAAGCTGGAAAGAACCCAGATGTCCTTCATAGGAGGAATGGATAAAAAAATGTGATATATATACACAATGGAGTACTATTCAGAAATTAGAAACAATGAATTCATGAACTTCTTAGAGAAATGGATGGAGCTGGAGAATATCATTCTAAATGATGTAACTCAGTCTCAAGAGAATACCCATGGTATACACTCACTGATAAGTGGATATTAGCCTAGAATCTTGGAACACCAAAGACAAAATCCACATACCAAATGATGTCTGACAAGAAGGAAGGAGTAGACCTTGGTTCTGGAAAGGCTCAATGCATCAGTGTAGGGGTATACCAGAACAGGGAACTGGGAAGGGGTGGATGGGGGAACAGGGGGAAGGAAAGGGGCATATGGGACCTTTTAGGAGTGGGGAACTGCGAAAAGGGAAATGAAATGTAATTAAAGAATATATCCAATAATTAAAAAAAATAGAAGAGGGAGGTTTCTTTCTTTCTCTGAGAAGAAAAAAGCAGCAGTGAAGCAATGTGTAGCTTCTAGAATCCCCGCTAGCTCTCTCCCTATATTTGCCTTCATCTCCCATGCAGTATGATGTGTTCCATGGAGTGTGGTGTGTTCCATGTTGTGTGATGTGTTCCATGGAGTGTGATGGATTCCATGAAGTGTGACGTGTTCCATACTGCGTGACCTGTCTGTCCAAATCATCCCATTATCTCAGAAGAGGAAGAACAAGATAGGTATGGGAATATTGTCATTTTTGCTTTTAGGCTAAAAGAATAGTGACATTACATTTCATAGAATGCTGGACATGATAGCACACACTTCTGATGGAAGTATTTGAGAGGCTGAGGTAGAGGATCAGAGTTAAAAGCCAGTTTAGAGGCCAGGAAGAGGAAGCGCATGCCTGTAATCCCAGCACTTGGGAGGCAGAGGCTGGCGGATTTCTGAGTTCGAGGCCAGCCTGGTCTACAGAGTGAGTTCCAGGACAGCCAGAGCTATACAGAGAAACCCTGTCTCGAAAAAACAAACAAACAAACAAGCAAAAAAGCCAGCTTAGAACACTACAAGTTCAAGGCTTGCCTGGGTATATTGTGAGATGCTGCCTCAGAAAAGAAAAAAAGGTTATGGCAGGTAAAATGGGCAGCACATCTCAATGATCCAGGAATCTAGAAAGCTCACATAGGAGAAACATGAGGTGGAGACGAGTCTGGTATATGTAGCAGTATTCTATTATAAAAAGAAAAATGTTTATGAAACACACTAACAGGGGACTGCAGAGATGGCTCAGAGGTCAAGAGCATTGACTGCTCTTCCACAGGCCCTGACTTTAATTCCCTGCATCTGTAATGAGATCTGGTGCCCTCTTCTGGCTGGCAGGCATACGTTCAGGCAGAACACTGGATTCATAATAAAAAAATACATTTTTTTAAAAAAGAAACACTAACGATAAAAAAAGATACAATTATGAATGAATCAAAAAGACATCCTGGCTGTGAATAGGTTTGTGTATGGGCAATGTTTTGTTCTACTTATCTATTATTATGTTAATACACAACACTCCATCTTTATGGCTACAGAACAAATAAATCCCTTTACATTGTCTAAGTACTTTAAGTATTTGAAAATAGAACTACTTTAGTTATCTTCCACTCTTCAGGTTTTCATCTTAACACCCTCCCTAACCTAAAAAGATGCTCATGAAGATAAAAGAACTCAATGTCATTCATCACCAGAAAAATGTAAACAAAACCCACAGTGCATACCATTGTCTGCCCTCAAAGATATCCACAGTTAAGAAGTAAATGGGACATTCATGCAAAGTTGTACAAGAACTGTCTTCCATAGCTGATGAGAATGCAAGTTGGTAATATGTCTATGGAAGACCAGTTTGCACGAATTATTTAAGTTAAAATTGTATCTGACTCATGGCCATAAAATTGTATCCCTAATTATATAGAGGATGAAAATACACACACATGTGCACAAGGAATGTGGAAGAATGCTCAAAAGTTATCATGGCTAAGAGACCCAAACTAGAAACTATATCAGCAAATACTAAATGGGTGTGTCCCCTGATGGATAGTCACAAAATGCATCATTCTACAGCTATAAGCAACAACATGGATAAGTTTAAAAAATTCATTTTAAACATTTACATATTTTAGTTTTATGCATATGAATGCATGCATGCCTGAATGTATTGCACCAGATGCATTCTTGGTGCCCATGAAGGCCATAAGATGCTGCCAAATTCCCTAGAATCAGAAATAATAGTGAGCTGCTGTACTGGTGCCAGGAACCAAAGCTGAGAGAAACAGCAAGTGTTCTTAACAAGAAGGACCTCTCTCTAGCCCCAACATGAATAGGATTTTCTCTCAACTGAGATATTATTGTTATTGTAAAGGGACATCATGACTACAGCAAATCTTACAATGGAAAACATGTCATTGGGGCTGGCTTACCTTGTAAAAGTTCAGTTGATTATCATCATGGCAGGAAGCATGGTGGGATTCAGGCAGATGTGATGCTGAAAAAGGAGCTGAGAGTTCTACACCTGGATCAGCAGACAGCAAGAAGAGACAGTGAGCCCCTAAGCCTGGGTGGAGACTTGGAAACCTCAAAGGCCTTCTTCCCCAGTGACCCATTTCCTCCAATAAGACCACACCCATTCCAACAAGGCCATACCTCCAAATAGTACCACTCTCTAGGGTCATACTTTTTTTTTTGGTTTTTGAATTTTGTTTTTTCGAGACAGGGTTTCTCTGTATAGCCCTGGCTGTACTGGAACTCACTCTGTAGACCAGACTGGCCTCGAACTCAGAAATCCACCTGTCTCTGCCTCCTAGATTGCTGGGATTACAGGTGTGCACTAACCCTGCACGGCCCTAGGGTCATTCTTATTCAGACCACCACACGTGTGTAAGAATAAAGTTAAATGAAAGAAGCCAGATGTGAGAGAATCCGCTGAATTTTTCTAAGATGAGAGCTGTTAACAGTATTTGCTGTGGAAACATTATTTGTCTCTGCCTGGCCTTGCATGATGCTTACCAGCATGTTCATGTTGTGAGGATTCAGAGAGCTACAAATTCTTTGTTCTTTTTTCTCTTTTTATGTTATGCTTCAAGTGACAACTCTCTTTCAGGGTTGGGATTGAACGCAGGCTTTATCAAAGCTGATCAAGTGCTCAGCCACTGAGCATATCCAAGAATTACTTTGCTAAGAAAAGCATAGCCTAGTCCCTCAAAGAGAAGTGATTAAATAGAATGGTTTTTGTGGAAGAGTTGGAAGGACAGGATTTTGTAGGATTTTAGATGTGAGATAAAATTTGTATTTAGACTAATGCTATGTATAATGCAGAAACATTGCAAGGACTCTCTGAATTCCACACAGAACAGATGTCAGGACACTGAAAAGACACTGGGAATCACAAATGCCCTGGATGCTTATTGACCACCTCCCTAAGACTCTCTCCTCTGCATTTCTTCCCCTCCCCCACCTGTTACAAATAACTCCATCTCACCAAGTTTCTCCTGTAAATACCTGCTCAAGCTGAGTTCAAATGTAGTCACGTTAATATCACATAGACCTGCATCTGGCTATACTTGATTTTCAGGAATGAGCATTTTTCTCCCGTGTGTTCTGCAGGGTACAATCCAGAATCATAAATTAATGTCTATAAGAATGCCATTTGACAGGCCGGGTGTGGTGGCACACACCCGTAATCCCAGCACTTGAGAAGCAGAGGCAGGCAGATTTCTGAGTTCGAGGTCGGCCTGGTCCACAGAGTGAGTTCCAGGACAACCAGGACTACACAGAGAAAAACTGTCTCAAAAAAACAAAAATAAATAAATAAATAAATAAATAAATAAATAAACTAAAAAATAATAAAAATAATGCCAGTTGACTTGATCTTCAATACAGTTCAAACTTCATTATTATTTAGTTCATTTTCTTAAAAGTAAACAGGAAAGAAGAAAATGTTAAAGAAACAGACTTGGAAATTAGAGTAAGGAGAACTCCATCCAGTTCCACTCCTATTGCTCTTAAAGAAGAAACATGTTTAAGCCTGTCTGCTGTCCTTGAAACTTGGGTAATACAACTACCTCATGGGATTCATGGCTTTATTGCAGACAGCACATGTCAAATCCCTACTCCATATCTGGGTCAAATTAAGAAATCACTAACTCCATAGTATCAATAATATATATCTTATGGAGTGCTCTAGTTTTACTTCAGTTTCTGTGATAAAGTACCATGGCAAAGAGCAGCAAGAATTTCAACATAAGCTTAAATTTTTCTCACCCCTTATTTTAATATGGATACATACATGTTTAACATCCCTTCTAGCCCACAACCCACCTGCAATAGTGGAAAGGTAAGGTTATTAAGATACAGGGGAAGCCAAAATCAGTCTTTGTTGTCAGGAAATCAACAGTTCACTTCATGGTAGTCAGTAGCAGCAGCTCAATGCACTCACAAACACTTCATGAATAGACCAGTCGTCCTGTTCAGTAGTGTTCGGACAGCAAACACAAGGCAGCAGTGATAACATGACCTAGCAGGAACAGCCAGACCTCAGCTGAATCAGCAGGAGTCAGCAGGAGTGACCAAGACTACCAGGAATGCCAGCACAGGTTCCCTGCCACGCCTCTCACTGAAGGGACCAAAAAGCATTGCAAAGGCCCTGTCACTGTCCATTCAGTCCTATTTATATTCCCTCAAACATGTGTCCTCCACGGGCCCTGCCTCACTGCGGGTCTTGCCTCAGCACACTGAGTCTGTCTTAGGAACACTCCCCATAAGTCTGTATCAGCTGATGTCACTATGCCAATTGGCCCAAGTCTGAGCAAGTGGCAAGAAGCCACCAGCACACCACCAGAAGGTTTTTGGTGCCTTTCTCTCTATGGAGACATGACAAATGGAGCTCAGCTAGGCAATGTAAGGTAAACCAATACTTGCATGTATTTAGAGAAGAATCCTCTATCATACATCTTTTCATATGCTTGATTAAGCAAAGCATCCTTTCACCCGTGTCTGCTTCAGAAAACACTCCCTCCCTGTCTGTCCCACCAAAACACCATCTAACATAACTGGCATTCCAAAGAAACCATGACTTCCCACTTCATTTGTAGCTCTAAGTTCATGTAGGCTCTCTAGGTGCAGTTCATTTGACATGGTCTACTAAATACTATGTATGGTTGCCTGCAGAGGAGAATGTTGGGTGTGGTCTGATTCCGGAAAGATTACCTGTATTGGACATAGCCTCTCCCATTATCCTTTTACATATCCTGATGGAATTCCTGCTATGCTGGATGACATCTAAAATGACCCCATATCAACTTCTATACATAAGGCCCCTCCAGACACCATACGATCACCAATTCTATCAGAGACACTGCTAGAAATCAGGTTGTGCTGAAGATGTAACACTTGCAAGGCTTATGAAACATACATTACTATGTTTCAAGTTCAGCTAGATACTGCTATTTTATCCCACAGTATGAGGTATAGGTACTTTCAAGACAGCCCACAAATGACATTCATATAGCATTCCACAACACACACACACACACTCACACACACACACACACACACACACACACACACACGCATGCACGCACGCACGCACGCACGCACGCACGCACGCGCACACTCACACATACATATTGCAGGTAAACAAACACAAGATACAGGATGTATCACATACCAGTGGACCACTGCCCCATGTCCCACACGGTTTGCCTAGTGCTAGGTCATAAAATATACTACACCACCCAACGACACCTAATATACCCTGTTTTCACAGCCATGGGCCACATCCTATCTCTCTGATCCACAACACCACACACATACTGCTAGAGAGCAGACACTACACAGACATGCTAAATGAGCTGGCCAGCGTTCCCCACAGCCAAAGCCCACATGGTATCAGGACAACCTCTGCAGCTCCACATACATTGCAACAAATCAGGTCTCCTTGGGGGACACCAAGGCCACATTTTGTGCTAGATATCCAGCCATGCTGTGTACATCCTACATCCATTGCCCCCACAAACACTGCTATTATTCACACCCTGCTAGACATAGACCCAAGCAATATACTTGCTGCTGTGAAGCAGACAGTTGTGGACCACTTGAACCCCACTACTCCAAATACACTTTTCACAATACGCACTGTTGGCACAGCCCTGACACTTAAACAAAACATTACTAAGGTTTTGTTCCTATGGTGCTTAGCCTAACCTCACATGCACAGCTAATTCTTAGGTCTTGTTAGAGTCACCACTGACACACACTCCATGTCCTTCATGCAGTGCTCTAGCATTAATGACTGCTCTCCACTCACATATATTACTCAAACTTGACTAGGTAGCAGGCCTTGTAAGGCAGCACCCAAAACCTACCCCACATAAACTTCTAGGTACCAGTTTGTTTAGAAATCCCCTCCTATCCTTCATAATGTACTCCACAGTGCATCATATACTCTTAGACTCACCTTCCACTCTTATGGCTTCTCAGCCTACAGTACAATTGTACAGACCATAATGATCATCACAATTTCCACAGAAATACTTCTAGGTGTCAATTTAATTGTATGATAGTTCTGAAAATCTGTCCCACCTGGACTGCTAGGTATCTGATGCTATGTCTCATCATGCCTCATCTATGTGCTCAAGAGAAGACCTTGCAACACCCCACAGTTCAACCAAAATGTACCGCATACATGACTAAACAGTCTAAGTGGTACACCAATTTTCCAACTGCTATGAGACATCAAGTCTTGCTGCTCACACCAGTCTGACTACTACACAGCAGACTTGATGGATAGCCCCACACTTGCCACTACACACACACACACACACACACACACACACACACACACACACAGAGAGAGAGAGAGAGAGAGAGAGAGAGAGAGAGAGAGAGAGAGAGAGAGAGAGAGAGAGAGCGCTATCAGTACTATGGAAGACTGGACAAATGGAGCCTTGCAGAAGCAATCAAGTCAAGATATACCCATTTACTTTCCTCTACTCTTGACTGTGTATGCAATGATACAACTGGAGGTTCCAGACTTGACTTTTCCACAATGGTAGTATATAAATGGGTATTGTAGGTTCAAATAAACTTACTTATCTCCAAAGTTGCTTTTTGTTAGGGTATCTGGGGTATACTATTTATTTGGCTTAAATATCCCCATAACAGTCCACCACTGAAGGAAGTAAGAGCAGGAATTCAGAGAGAAAGGCAGGAACCATGGGGGAACACTACCTGCTTATTTTCTTCCTTCTTCCTTTTAGCCTTTCCTCATTCTTTCCTTCATTTTTGATCCTTCTTTCCTTCATAGCTTCTTTCTTCTTCTCTCTCTCTCTCTCTCTCTCTCTCTCTCTCTCTCACTCTCTCTCTCCTTTCTTATCCACTCTACACTCCACTCACTGCCCCCATTCCTGGTCACCCCCCACATACACTCAATCCTTCCCTCAACCCCTTTCCATTCTCTGAGAGGGTGGGACACCCTGTGTGACCTTCCCCAACCTTGTTTAGGTATTTTATTTAACAAACGAATGACACTAGGACACCAATCAATGCCTGTCTTCTCTACACTGCTAGGAATCTGCACGTGCCCTTCAATAGTAGGGGCAGTGGGGTATTTAGCAGTTCCGATATCTAGCTGTATATGTGGATGATTCTCTGGGCACACTGTGTCCCACTTTAATTTCTAAAAGCCTAAATGTTGCTCTGCAGAGTCCTCCTGACTCAGAAGCTTTGAAACCATTTCAGTCCCTGTGACTTTGAACAAGTATGATCTGTGCATGTCCTACTGTGACCTCATGAGGACCCATTGTGAGAGTTCACCAAGCATATATAAGGGAGAAGCCTGCCCTGGATCTCTGAGGGTTTAGAGGAGTGGTGTTGCGATTTAGCTGTGGAATATACTTTAGTGAGATTGTGTGAGGTTTTGAGTTGCTGATTGTTTGATTTTTGAGTTTGTGTGTGTGTGTGTGTGTGTGTGTGTGTGTGTGAGAGAGAGAGAGAGAGAGAGAGAGAGAGAGAGAGAGGGGCAGAGAGACAGAGAGACGGTGTTGGTGTGGGGGTGAGACTGTGTGTAGGTTTAGCTGTGTGTCTATGTGTGTGTCTAACTGCTTGTGTGTGTCTGTGTGAATTCATCTACGAGATTACTCAGAGCTACAGGGAAAGAGCAGGTTTAAGGTTAAGGCTATTTTAGGGTTAGGATTAGGTTAGGGTTAGGGTTAGGGTTAGGGTTAGGGTTAGGGTTAGGGTTAGTTTTAGGGTTAGGGTTAGGGTTAGGGTTAGGGTTGGGTTAGGGTTAGGTTTAGGGTTACTCTTAGGCTTAGGTTTAGGCTTAGGCTTAGGCTTAGGCTTAGTTTAGGATTAGGTTTAGGTGTAGGGTTAGGGTTAGCTCGATCTTCAGTGCTGTGCTAAAGGTGTGTTGATAACCTTAATTTCTGTAGCAGAGTCATTCACCAGCCTGTTTTTGCCACAATGGCTAGGCTCTTGACCAAGGAGCCTCTGGATCTCATTGTGTGTAGAGATTAAAAATAGGGGGGCGGGGGGACATTAGGCCTGTTTTGTTTGGGTGTGTCATTCCTTTAACTTTTTGTGGTGTGCAGTTGTACTTTGCAATTAATTCCAAACCTTAGGCCTGCACAGCTGGTTTCACACTGAATGAGACATCTTTTTAAGTCATGGTGACTTGGTTTGCTACTTTTTGATTTCCTTCTTTGTTCTTCTATTCTTATTTTTCTTCTGCTTTTATTTTTCTTGAGTGGTTAATGTGTTTGGGAGAATTTTTTGTTTTTGTTTTCTTTTATCTCACTTGGATTTTTGTTACAAATTTCAAATATAGGAAATTGTAATTGATTTTTTTTCATTTTAGGTTTATTTCATCATTTCCTTTACAAAAAATATTGAGGACTGGTGGTGTTATGGAACACCACTAGAGATTATGTCTAATTGGATGTGGTTATGGTTTCTAATTCTTTTCATTTCTCTAGCTTGCTTTTGACTTTTGCTTCTCTGCTTCAATTTAATTAATGAGTTTTACATGCTTCTCTTTGTGCTTTGATTTGTTGAGGAGTCCTGGTTTTGCTTTGATTTCCTTGTTATTTTAATTAGTTGGCCTGCTTTGGGGTATTGGGGTTAAATTTTTGTGTTATTTTGTAAATGTTTTTCTCAATCATTTCTTTCTTCTTCCATTCATTTCATTCCTATATTCTAGTTCTCTTCTCAGTTTTATCAAATAGCATCCAGAACATTACTGAGCTGTGGTCTGTCTATTTTACTAGATTGTTAGCTAGGTCCTGGTTTGAGTATATAGACTGGGTTCCTTTGTCTGTGTCATCATGGGTCTGGGTTAAGGCTTCTTGTTTCTGTGGTTTTCACTTTGTCCTTTGTTTATACTTTGGATCATACTGATTTTGTTACTCTCATCCCTCATGTCTCTGTAAGTTTCTTTATATCTCCTCTCCTTTCTCCCCAGGCCTCACTGCCTTTGGCAGTAGCACTGCTACCAACTATGTATTCAGATAGTGACTCGGAGTCATCAGAGACCAACACTGTGGTCAGCATGTTTGATGAGGAGGTGTTCACCAAGCAGTATGTGGTGTTGAAGACCTTGGGCCAGGGTGGCACTTCTGATGTGAGGCTATGCTCCCACCGCCTTACAGGTGCCCCAGTTGCTGTTAAGGCACTCTTGAAGACGGAGAGGTGGTCGGAGCCATCAGTGCCAGAAGTGGAAATTATGAAACTTCTCAGTCACCCAAACATTGTTTCACTGGTGCAAGTTATAGAAGCGGAACACACAATTTATTTGGTGATGGAAGTTGCCAGGGGAGAAGAGCTACTGAAACGAGTCCGGGATGCTGGATGCCTGAAAGAAGGTGAAGCCAGAAACATATTTGTTCAGTTGCTCAGTGCCATAGGCTACTGTCACGCTCAAGGGGTGGTTCACAGAGACATAAAGCCGGATAACATCATAGTGGATGAAGATGGACATACTACAATTATTGACTTTGGTCTAGGCGCTAGATTCATGCCTGGGCAAAAACTGGAAAGGCTGTGTGGAGCCTTCCAGTTCATTGCACCAGAGATCTTCCGAGGCCTCCCCTACGACGGAACCAAAGTAGACATGTGGGCCTTGGGGGTAATTTTATATTA
The DNA here is from genome assembly GCA_964023405.1 of Apodemus agrarius. Taxonomy (NCBI): domain Eukaryota; kingdom Metazoa; phylum Chordata; class Mammalia; order Rodentia; family Muridae; genus Apodemus; species Apodemus agrarius. Next base: position 14,814,734 of record OZ030027.1, read on the forward strand.
TATGACTACGGGATATCTGCCTTTTGCTGCAGGAACCCTGTCAGAACTGAGCAGACAGGTACTTCAGGGAAATTACCAAATACCTTATAAGCTCTCCAAAGAATTAACGAGCATGATCAGTCTCTTATTAACAGTGAATGCAAGGCAGAGGCCAAATGCACAAGACATATTAAATCATCCCTGGCTTCTGCAAGGGGGAAAGACTATCACATTTAATATCAACAGAAACACCAGCTTTCCAGACCCAGACATAATGTGGGCCATGGAAAGCATTGGGTTTCATTCTCAGAAGATCAAAGAATCACTAAAACACAACAAGTTTGATGAAACGATGGCTGTGTACAACCTCATGAAAAGAGAGGCATTGCAGGAACATGGCAGTTGTGCCCAAATAACCCTAACTAATCCAGGAATGACACCTTTCCCTTCAGCAGCAGATCCTGACACTTTCCCTCTGCCTCCCAGGAGAAGAGCCAGTGAACCTTCCCTTTCCTGCAGATTAGTCACATCAACAGGAAAAAGCCATGGAAAACAGAGTGTAGAGACAAATGCTGTTGTACCCAAGAAGACACTCCCTATTGGCAGTCAACAAAGATCAATGACTGCCCCTTGCGTCTGCATCGCCACATACACTGTGTTCGAAGTTCTGGAAGTAGTTGATAACCCCTTTTGTAGTAGCCCCCAGATCGAAAAGGCATCAAGTGACCCAGAAAAAAGGAGACCTTTCACTCCAAGACCCCCGCCGCCTAGAGGCTGGGCCAAATGGAAAAAACGAATAGGTTCATGCATCAGATCCCTATGCTGCTGCTGTCTGTCTCCTGACACCACAAGTAGGAGGAAGGTGTGCCCCAAACTGCGTGAGAACACCCCTAAGCTGACAAGAAGTACAAGACATCTTTCAGGTACATTTTTATATTTGCTTTATCTAGTTTGTTACTAATGGTTTGCATATAGACAGTTCATGATTACATTCTCGAAGTACAGTGACTTATATCCAGTTCTATCTAGATAGTGTGGGATGTGGACCCTCATACAATTAAACACAAGTACAATACTTTCTTATTCCAGAAGTGTAGAAACAGAAAACCATCAAATCAAATCAAAACTAAAATCTACTTGTGTAAATCAGTTCCTGTGGCTCAGCTCAGTGTCCCAAGCACAGGACTCTGGATCTTCTGGGATACAAATGGTTTTGGTCCACACCCCGTCGGGATTCTTTTGTCCACAGCCCACACACACATCTTGTCTTCTCATGTCAGATGGAATCATTCCACACCTATCATTGATATGGGTGGTTATCACAGAGTCTTGGCATCTCTGATGTGTTCATGGCTACACTGTAATGAGGCTACACCTCAACAATGGAATCCCCTGGCCTCCTACAGCACCAAGCTGTGGCTGTTCTCTACATCTCCTTTCAGCCCTCTGCTTTCAGGATGCCCAAACTAATACCACCTGGGAAATTCTTACACAAGATCTTGTTTGGCTTCCAGCCTGAGAAGCAGCCTTTGCCACCATTCAAACAGACTTCTCTTGGGATATACCAGGAATTGCTTTTGAGAAGATTTTAGCTCTATGATGCCTCTGTCTTCTTAATCATGTCCAGGGTCTCAGCCAAATGAGTTGCATTAATTGTCCAGGCTCATCAAATTTTCCCTTAAATGTCCTGCTCTCATGTTAATCAAAGCTGGTTCTTTGCCCCATGCACCCCACTGATCAGTATCCAGAGATTACCAAAACAAATACAGTGCAAACTACAGTGGTGATCCTATGTAAACTGCCTGGGCACTGGACTTTAAACATTAAACGATAAATTGGCCCACAAACTTGCCCACAGGTAATCTGAGGAAGGAAAATTTTTCAGCAGTTTCCATGTTCCAGATGATAGTAGCTCGTGTCATTGTAACAAAAATCTAACCAGCACACCTCTCAAGTGTAGTTCCCCCTAAACTTCAGAACAAAGCATATTTGTTTAAAAGAGATTTTGAGATTGGGCTGCTCCTTTAATTCCTAGAATAAGGAGAAAATAAGAGCAAAGCAACCCAAGAATAAAATTACCCTCTGCATCTAACTAGAAGGTCCATTTCCATCTCCCACAGTTTTGACTACTGTTATACTGTGATATAAAAACGCATATAGTGGAAATGGGGAGCCAGAATTTCCATCAGTGAAGCTCATTCAAGTGAAAGGTGAATTGGATGCTCATGTGGCTGCCTGAAAGGTTGTTCTCAGAGGACTTTAGCTTCATGTTTGTGTGCCTCCTGATTTGATGCTGTTACATGTCTCTCCATTAGGTTACCTCAGTCATCTGTGGTAGGTGTTTGTAAACCCCAAATTTAAGATATTTTTACTGTCTGTTCTTCTTTCTGCCTGTATTTGCTACTAGATCCAAAACTCTCATTCACAACTGAAAGCACAATGATTGCAGATTATTAACCTAACTGTACAAAGCCATCTTGCTTGCAGAGAATCTATAAGGTTGAACTCCAATTGGATATTAGAACAATGTTTAGACAGAGTGAGAAAGGAGGAAGATAGGGATGATAAAGGTGGGGTCCTGATGGGAATGAGTTCAGTTGTGGAAAGAAGGACAGCAGTGAGTGGAGGTGGCAAAGAATTTGGTTTCAAAGAAACCAGCCAGGGGATCATGTAGAGCAGTTAGTGTAGTCACTGTCACTAAGTGTCCCAGTCTTGTGAACCCAAGCATTTTCACTGACAGCCACAAGACACTGAGATCCATGATCCCATGGCCATTGTGATGCCATTTCTTACATGGACACAGAGATGCAGAAAGAAAAGTGTGGGATCCACTGTCGGGTGTGAGCACCTCTTTCCTGGCCTAGACCTCTCCTTCTGTGATGAAGGAGGTAAACGAAAATAGTGGTGGCTTCCCCCTGGGAATATTCCTGACATCTGAAAGTCTCTCAGGGAGTTTTCCTTGATGAGGACCAGGAAGCTAACAGCAGATGAAGATAAGCAGAGGCAACAACAAAAGGAATAAAACCCCTGGCTGCCAGACCAAGATGCAGGCAAGTCCTCACCTGCAATCTCTGCATAGTCCCCTAGCCCTCCCTGCCAACTTCCTCTTCCATGCAGGAGAAAGTCACAGAAGCATCAGAGTAGTGACCTGCTTGAGACCACCCCACATGCTTTTGCTGTGCCTTTGACCTTCTCTTCTTTGGGTTTTACAGCTTTGTCCTGATTGGCCTCACCTCACCCCAGCACATGCAAGAAGACCCACCAATCAGCAGATAGGTCTACATTTTTTCAGTCTTCCTCTCAGTGGCTCTTGCTTCCCTGGCTGATGACCCAAGGTACCTGACATCAGAGGAGAATGGAGACTTCGGAGCCAGACCCATAAGCCTGCGTGACAAAGAAAGGAGGGAGGCTGTGCTGCAGTCAAGACCTTCTGGAAGTGGACCACCCCAGACTTGATGATCCATCCCAGGCTGCGAGCACATCCCTGCCCCTTTCACTGAAACTCAACACGAAGCTTCAGCAGAGGGACTGGCTCCAGAAGAAGATGTAGAACTCTCTGCTCCTCCTGCACCTTGTCTTCCTACATGCTGCCATGCCCCCCACCTTGATGATAATGGACTGAACCTCTGAACCTGTAAGCCAGCCCCAATTAAAAATTGCCCTTTACAAGATTTGCCTTGGTTGTGGTATCTGTTCACAGCAGTAAACCCTAATAAGACAGCCAGCTACATTCCTATACTTAACGTCTTTGTTATAATTCAAACAGGACCTGAATGTCTAGAGTTGAGTGTGTACTTCAGAAAATAAATACTACTTCTGCCAAGGCACCCTAGCCTTATGGAAACTCTATATTTTCCCTTGATTTGGATATTGTCTTTGAATACAACCATAGCTTCTCGAAATAGCCACTATGCAAACATTGTACTAGCCAGTTTCCAGTAACTGCCCACCATTGACTTCAGTACCACATCGTGAGTGGATTATACTCAGATTTTACTGAATAAGACTAGAAGTGGGAAGTAGGAAGGCAGGTGGAAAGAAGAGGTATTCAAGAGTTTTTCTTCATAGCAGCCTTATTTATAATAGCCAGAAGCTGGAAAGAACCCAGATGTCCCTCAACGGAGGAATGGATACAGAAAATGTGGTATATTAATCAATGGAATACTACTCAGCAATGAAAAATAATGAATTCATGCAATTTGTAGGCAAATGGTTGGATGTGGAAAATATCATCCTAAGTGAGTCAACCCAATCACAAAAGAATACACATGAATTGCAATCACATATAACTGGATATTAATGAGCCCAGAAGCTCTGAATACTCAAGAAACAATTAGCTAAGCAAAAGATTCCCAAGAAAAGGGATGGAGAGGACCCTGGTCCGGAAAAGACTAAATCCGGTTTTGTAGGAGAGTACCAGAACAGAGAAATGGGGGTGGGGGTGTTTGGGGAATGGGGGGATAGGAAAACGACTTATGTGACATATGGTGAGGGGAGAAAGTGGAAAGGGGAAAGCCTTTGGAATGTAAACAAAGAATATAGAAAATAATTTTTAAAAAAGGAAAAAAAGAAATGTAAAAAAATATATCGAATAAAAAAACAGAAAATAACAAAAAAAAGTGTTTTTCATCAGAAAAAAATAATAATAGATAAAGCAGCCAAGGAAACAAACTGAGATACTTGCAGAATCCACTGATTGTAGACTGTGAAAAGTATAGAAAGTTAGAATTAATAATTATGTAGAAAGGGGGAAAGGATGAGAGACAGACAAAAAGATAGCATGTAATTTTAAAAACGGGCTCCTGCCTTTTCCCTGGGACCGAGGCCAGTGCTCTGGACCTTGTGGCTTAGGTCTGAATTCAGCTGCCCCCAGCCCTACATCCCACTTGCCCTGGAGCTGCTGTGCTCCACTGGTTCACTCTAGGCCTCTCTGTTCTTCCTCCTGGCTTACTTTCGCCAAGCTGCCATCGCTGACTGGCTTCTCTCTCTGCCCACTTTTGTTCCCCAGGTGAAAAACACTCAGCATTATTACTTTACAGCTTGCCAGCTAGCACAATCCCTGGGCACAGAATATGCTGACCCAGACTGATCAGCTAGCCTGTATCAGATAACCAACCTCCTTGGCTATCCACCATAGGCAGAGGCTGCTGGTTCTGGCTTCTCTGAGATCTGACATGATTGTTTCTTCCTTCACCTTCCCACGCCTGGCTGAAAAATACCCATCCCTTTTCCAGCATCTCCTTTTCCTCCTGGGACCTGGAGGCCCCACCTGTCCCTTCCACCCAGAAATTGGCTCCCAGCCTCCTTTATTGACCAAATCAAGAACCAATTAGGGTGCCAGTATTGGCACCTCCTCCTACAAGAAAAATCATAGGATTAAGGGGAGGGAGATGAGAATGTCCTTGAGCATACTGTATGGAAAAACATAAACAACAGTCATTAGACCTAACTAGGCACTGTACAAGTCACCCCAAAACCATCCAAAGACATGTATGCAAGAAGGGAGGTTAAGTACTGGAAAATGAGAAATTTTAAATTAAAATACAGAGTTTAAAAGTGTAAATATGGTTCCCTCTGGCTCTAACTAACTCCATGTGGAGCTCTTCCAACAGTCTGTATTTTAATCCTACAGAAATTTTCTTGTCTCACATCTCTATGAGGCATGTGGTTATTGGCTGTATCTTATAGAGAAAAAAGACGTAGGTTGAAGAAAGCTGAATGACTTTTCCTAGGTAACCCAGCAACCAGTGGCCAAACGTGGCCTCAAGCTCAGAAATTTGTGGAGTCAGCATAAATAACTCTCATTTTTACTATGCATATTCTAAATTTATTAGAGAACATTTGAAACTTATAGAAAATACCTATATTTTAAGATTTAGCTTATCAACAAAAGCCTTCCAGTTTCTGTCTGTGGTTTGAGGCTATTATCTGCCAAAGGGCTCAATACCCAAATAGTAGCAGGAGAGCAGAAGCCTCCCAGGAGTGGGGACAGGCGTGTGAGTGCAGGTAGTACCACACCTGCAGCCCAGAGGGACCCACCCAGAACCCTCAAGACAAAGGAACTACTCTCTCCAGTTCTCAGGGCCGGTCTCTAATTTCTCCCTCTCTCTCCCTTTCTCTGCCTCTACTACCCCCTGAACTCCCCTCCTCATGCCCTGAATAAACTCTAATCTATACTAAAAAAAAAAAAAACTCAAGTGACAACAGGTGCTGGCAAAGATGTGGAGAAAGAGGAACAGTCCTCCACTGTTGGTGGGATTGCAAGATGGTACAACTGCTATGGAAATCAGTCTGGCGGTCCCTCAGAAAATTGGGCATGATACTTCCAGAGGACCCTGTCATACCACTACTGGGAGTATATCCAGAGGATTCCCCTGCATACAATAAAGACACATGTTCCATTATGTTCTTAGCATCCTTATTTATAATCGCCAGAAGTTGGAAGGAGCCCAGATGTCCCACAAAGGAGGAATGGATACAGAAAATGTGGTATATTTATAAAATGGAATACTACTCAGCAATTAAAAATGGATTCCTCATAGCTCCCAGTGCCTCCAAAAAGAAACTGGAGACAGCACACACTAGCAATATAATAGCACACCTGAAAGCTCTAGAACAACAACAAAACAAACAAAAAAAAAACAGCAAATATACCCAAGAGCAGTAGATGGCAGGAAATAATCATACTCATGGCTGAAATCAACCAAGTAGAAAGAAAACAAACTCTACAATCATCAAAACCAGGAGCTGATTTTGTGAAAAAGCAACAAGATAGATAAACCCTTAACCAGACTAACCAGAGGTCACTGAGACAGTAAACAAATTAACAAAATCAGAATTGAAAAATGAGATATTACAACAGAAACTGAGGACATTTGAAAAATTGTCAAATTCTACTACAAAAGCCTATATTCAACACGACTGGAGAATCTGGAGGAAATGGTCAAATTTTGAGACAGATACCAAAAACCAAACTTAATTTTCAATCAGATAAACCATTTAACAGACCCCTAAACACTAAAGAAATAGAAGCAGTCATTGAACCTCTCCCAACCAAAAAAAGCCCAGGGCCAGGTGGGTTTAGAATAGAATTCTATCAGACCTTCAAAGAAAACCTAATAACAATACTCTTGAAAATATTGTGCAAAATAGAAACAGAAGGAACACTACCCAACTTGTTCTATGAAGCAACAATAATGCTGATAACAAAACAACACAAAGATCCAACAAAGAAAGAGAACTTCAGACCAGTTTCCCCTATGAATATCAATGCAAAAATACTTAATAAAATTCTTACCAACCTAATGCAAGAACTCTTCAAAGTGATCATTAACCATGATCAAATAGGCTTCATCCCAGGGATGGAGGGATGGTTCAATATATGGAAATCCATCAATGTAATCCACTACATAAACAAACTCAAAGAAAAACACATTGTCATTTCATTAGATGCTGAAAAAGATTTGACAAAATTCAGCATCCCATCATGTTAAAAGTCTTGGAAAGAACAGGAATTCAAGTCCCATAACTAAGCAATATACCATACACTAGTAGCCAACATCAAACTAAATGAACATAAACTTGAATCAATCCCACTGAAATCAGGGACTAGACAAGGCTGTCCTCTCTCTCCCTATCTATTCAATGTAGTACTTGAAGTTCTAGACAGAGCAATAGACAACAAAAGGAGTTCAAAGGAATGCAAGTCGGAAAGGAAGAAATCAAACTATCACTATTTGCTGATATGACAGTATACTTAAGTAAGCCCAAAAACTACACCAAAGTACTCCTACAGCTGATAAACAACTTCAGCAAAGTAGTCGGATATAAAATTAACTCAACCAAATCAGTAGCCTTCTTATACTCAAAGGATAAACAGGCTGAGAAAGAAATTAGGGAAATGACACCCTTCACAATAGTCATAAACTATATAAAGTATACTGGTGTGATTCTAACCAAGCAAGTGAAAGATCCCTGTGACAAGAGTTTCAAGTCTCTGAAGAAAGAAATGGAAAAAGACCTCAGAAGATGGAAAGATCTCCCATGCTTGTGGATTGGCTGGATTAATAGAGTAAAAATGGCCATCTTGCAAAAAGCAATCAAGTGACCCAGAAAGAAAGAGACCTTTCACTCCAAGAGCCCTGAAGCCTAGGGGCTGGGCCAAATGGAAGAAGAGAATTGGAGCATGCCTCCAGACCCTGTGCTGCTGCCTGTCACCTGACACGACCAGTCCGAGGAAGGTATGTCCCCCAGAAGTGAGGACACCCCAAGAGGACTAGAAGTACAAGGCATGGTTCAGGTACATTTTTATATTTGCTTTATCTATTTTACTTACTAATGTTTTGCATATAGACAGTTCATGATTAGGTTCTTGAAGTACAGTGACTTATATCTAGTTCTATATGGATAGTGTGGGATGTGCATGCTCATACAATTAAACACAAGTACAATACTTTCTTATTCCAGAAGTGAATTTGTAGCTACACTGAAAACAGAGGTAAGTCCTCCTGTGTCAAGTATAGATGAGGTTAATATAAGATAAAGCCAATTACTATATCCTAACAACCTTTGACAATCATTTAGAATAAGTAAATTATTTTTATTTGAATTTTCAGTGTCAATTTGCTTTGGATATAATTGATACATTACCTATGAATCTTCTTTTGGAGCAACAACTACTTAAAAAACTTTAAAACCCATTGTTAAGAGCAAATTCCTGTAATAAAAGGACATGAATAACATACTGAAAGATTTAAAATCTTAGCTTCTTGTATTGAAGCAAACACAATATATTTTTTCTCACATAAGTTAAGGCTATCAGCCATTTCTTGAGGATAAGCCTTCTAATGAAATTTCTTTATTGGTACTTTAAAGTTAGTTCATTGGAAACAAATGCCCCTACAATCATCCGGATCCACAAAGCAATATAACCAACCTTTAAAATTTATAATAAATGTGTATAGTGTAGAGAGGACGAATTTTAATGCCTACATAAGTTCTACATAGCCTTATTGATCTTTCATAGGTTTGAGGTTTGAACTCTATTTTGAACCACAACTGGATAAATGTGTCAGAAATGTTCTTTTGGCCAGAAACTCCCTAGGTGGGGCCTTAAAGACAAAAGCAGTATCTCACAAGCCTCCACTGAGTCAGATCTGAGCTCTGCATTAACTCAAATGTAATTTTTTTCTAATCTGCCCAATACCCACCAGCAAGGACATTGTGTGAGGGTCAAATACCAAAAGGAACCTGTAATTTTAGGGTTTCCAGAAAAATTCTACTAGCTGGTGTTTTTTGTTTTTTGGTTTTTGGTTTTTGGTTGTTTTTTTTTTTTTTTTTGAGTAGTCAAAGGAGCCTGTTTGATATCAAATAAATTCGCAATGAGATATCCTTTTCAATCTTGAGAGGTTAAACTTTGCTTCTACCACTGTAGTCAATATACTTGTGAAAAAGTGGCAATAGTCCTAAAATACCCACAGCTGTTTTTAACCTTTATCACACTGTAAATCATCTTAATTATGAAATATGTTACGAATCATGAGCCTTCATTCAGAATGCACACTTCAGTCAACAGCATCCTGGCAGATTTAATCATAATTCTTAATTTTCTCTTGCAAATATTAGAGCATAACTACAATTCTAGAAAGCAAAACCTAATTGTAAACAATCTATTCTTTTTAAATCAATGGCAAATGCATTACTTTCACACTATAAAGTTGGTCTGCTGGTTCTTATGTTCAAATGTATAACAATGTAACTTATTAAAGAGACATTATTTGGTGAAGATCTTTTCCCACTTTGTTGGTTGCCGTTTTGTCCTTCTGACAGTGTCCTTTGCTTTGCAGAAACTTTGTAATTTTATGAGGTCCCATTTGTCGATTCTTGATCTTAGAGCATAAGCTATTGGTGTTCTGTTCAGGAACTTTTCCCCTGTGCCCAAATCCTCCAGGGTCTTCCCAAGTTTCTTTTCTAATAGTTTCAGTGTGTCTGGTTTTATGTGGAGGTCCTTGATCCACTTGGAGTTGATCTTAGTGCAAAGAGATAAGAGTGGGTCAATTCGCATTCTTCTGCATGTTGACTTCAGGGCTAATATCCAATATATACAAAGAACTCAAGAAGTTAGACCGCAAAGAAACAAATAACCCTATCAAAAAATGGGGCACAGAGCTAAACAAAGAATTTTCACCAGAAGAAATTCGGATGGCCGAGAAACACCTTAAAAGATGTTCAACATCATTAGTCATCAGGGAAATGCAAATCAAAACAACCCTGAGATTCCACCTCACACCAGTCAGAATGGCTAAGATTAAAAACTCAAGAGACAACAAGTGCTGGCGAGGATGTGGAGAAAGAGGAACACTCCTCCACTGTTGGTGGGATTGCAAAATGGTAAAACCGCTCTGGAAATCAGTTTGGCGGTTCCTCAGAAAATTGGGCATGTCACTTCCAGAGGACCCTGGCATACCACTCCTGGGCATATACCCAGAGGATTCCCCTGCATGCAATAAGGACACATGCTCCACTATATTTATAGCAGCCTTGTTTATAATAGCCAGAAATTGGAAGGAGCCCAAATATCCCTCGAAGGAGGAATGGATACAGAAAATGTGGTATATTTATACAATGGAATACTACTCAGCAATTAAAAATAATGAATTCATGCAATTTGTAGGTAAATGGTTAGACCTGGAAAATATCATCCTGAGTGAATTAACCCAATCACAAAAGAATGCACATGAAATGCAATCACTGATAAGTGGATATTAATGAGCCCAGAAGCCCTAAATACTCAAGACACAACTAGCAAGTCAAATGATTCCCAAGAAGAAGAAAGGAGAGGACCCTGGGCCTGTAAAGATTGCATCCAGTTTAGTAAAGAAACTGAGGGGGGAGGGGGAATGATTGGAGAACAGTTGGGGGGGGAGAGGAACTATGGGAACTATGGTGGGTGGGAACTGGGAAAGGGGAAAGCCTTTGGAATGTAAACATAGAATATAGAAAATAAAAAAAATTAAAAAAAAGAAATAGAAAAAAATCAAAAAAAAATTAAAGAGACATTATTTTAAATCTTATTCCTTGTAAGTCTAATTTCTAGGATAAGGTCCACATAAAACATTATGCCAATTTGGAAGTATCTTAGAGGCCTGTTTTTTCCAGGGTCCTGTCATGCCACATGCTGCTTCCAACCCTGAGTTACCGGTTTTAAGCTAACTTATGGTTACCAACATTATACCTTTAAATCATGCCCAATAACTTATAAGCCAATACTCTATAGTCAAGACATGCAAAACTTTATACCTTTAAGACCAATTAGACACACAAATAAAGCGACTACACGAATCTTATAAAATTAAACCAAACAATTTTTTTTCTAGCTGTAATTTCAAGAGACAAAAGCATTTTGAAACCAAAATCACAATTGTAGAGATTTCACTAGGAGAAATAACCATCAAACCATTTTTCTTAGAATTTGAGATGCTGCTGGCCCTTTTAAAAGCAGCTTTTCACTCTTAGTTAAATGTGAGGCACCTTAAATCAATCTCTGCTGTGTAAACTGAGAGTGGCCGGGAAACCAGCAGATGAAGTTTTCCATATTTTTTTAAACATGAAACATAGAACTGTCATTAAAGCAACAAAATAAAGACAGACACAAATTGACAAATTGGTGCACCAAAGACAAACAATACACAGAGCAAGAAGCATACTTGTACAGATATGTAAGTGCCTGCAGTTACATGGAAAGGGCTACCTTCAGGGGAGTTGTAGTTCCAGGCAGGGGGGCACAGAAGGAATCCATAAGTGCTTGGTGGCCATCTTCTTCAGGAAGCCTGTATGCTCAGAGGGGAAATGTCACCACAGGGCCCAGGGGCACAGCTTGTCAATTCTGGATCCCCATAGCTGGTCCAGAATCAGCCTCAGAAGATGGGACTGAAGAGTAGGGTGGTGATCTCTGTGATTTCAAATAAGGAGGGTAGGGAGATGGGTCTACAAGGAGGAGAGCGGCATCAGGATCTGATAAGATGGTCTCTTGGGGGTCTCCTGAAGAGCATGTGTCCCCACCAGCAGAGATCCTGTGGAGGAAAGGAAGGGACGGGCCAAGGAAGGCAGAAAGGTGGCTAAGTCCTCCCAGAAAACGATACACAGGACTTGGTCAGGGTGACTTGCAGACCCGGTCCTAAAGATTTGTCAGAGTCAGAGTAGAAGCAGTCTGTCCCATGGATTCATACACAGTCATCAGTCCATGTCCAAAAACTAAACAGAGCACACAAGACACACTGAAAAACTACCGCCCAGCAACTGCCACAAAAGAAAAGCAGGCTCAGATGGCCTAGGGCAGAATCCACCTTTGCCCAGATGGAGATGAACCCTATCAGATTCTTTCTCCCAGCGGGAGACCTGAGCATCCTCCCAGTCCCCCAAGTCACCACTGCATTCCAGCAAGTCTGACCACCATTCTGCAACTACAGATCAAAACCAAACTACAGACCAAATGTGGCTGCGGGAGAAAAAAGAAAGGGGCACACAAGACACACAGAGACAAAGACGGCAGACAGGGATCCCACATTACCTTGCTTGAGCAAACCTCCAACACACAGCATCTGGGTCCTGAGGAGGGAAACTTCCAGGCCAATGCACCAGATATAAGAATCTATCAGAAGACCCCCCACACTCAATAAGGCCACAGAGACCAGAATCACTGCAATCTGCAAGAGGTTTATTGTTCCAATGTACACTTGGGTCCCTCAGCACGCAGGCAAGAGGAAACCCTGAGCTCACAAAGCATACCCTTTTTATGAACATTTTAGCGGGAAGTTCAGTGATCACATGAGTTGGACAACTGTGATTGTTTACCCTGAGCAACATTTAAAATTATTGGTCAGCTAGAATGAAGAGGTTTTCTCTGCCACTTGGCCCTGTCCGGCCCACCTTGAGGTAATTGTGGTATTGCCTGGTTTCTCTTTTTTGTCTAGTAACATCCCTTTCTGGCCTCACCCTAGGCAGGGAGGTTCTGTTTAGACCTTATCCTCCCCCAGGCATTCCTAGGCAGAATGAAAATTTCAGTCCAGCTTTGAGCCCCCATTTTGGGTGATGGGGAGCTGGCCTGCTGTTTCTGACAGGGTTCTCACAAGGTGCCACTTGACCAAGCCTGCTCAGTCAGTCAACAGGTTCTCCAGGCCAAGAGTGAGGATTGAAAAGAAAGAAAATTAGAGAAAACTACAGTATGACCTCAGTCAATTCTGAGACTGAAGACAGGTTTAAGAATTCTCAACCCATTTTTATAGGAATTTAATTACATGCAGGAATTAAGGTCAATAGTAGTACAATGAAGAACAAGCAAGACAGTAAACACAAAATTGTCAAGGCAATAAGCAAAGTTCTGTGACACTTGTTTCCAAGGGCTTGTCAGAATGACCAAAATACCTGAGCCTACTTGCTTGTCCAAGCCCAGAATCTTGCCTGAAGCTTGCTTCTCTCTTGCTACTCTAATAAAAGTTCCTGCCATAACCTACTTCCCTATTATGCCCTAATGTCAGATTCCTGACTGAAGCCCTTGTCCTTGGCCAATGTCAAGTTCCTGCCAGGCAGCATAGCACCCCAATGAGGCTCTCCACCTAGGTTAAAGCTTCTTGTTTCTGTGGTTTTCAAGTTGCCTTTCTTTTTACTTTGAATCCCACTGTTTTTGTATACTCTCATCCCTCATGTCTCAGTAAGTTTCTTTTTATCAACTTTACTTTCTCCCCAGGCTTCACTGCCTTTAGCAGGAGCACTGCTACCAATCATGTATTCGGACAGTGAATCAGAGTTATCAGAACCCAACACTGTGGTCAGCATGTTCAATGAGGATGTGTTTACCAGGCAGTACATGGTGTTGGAGACCTTGGGACAGAGTGGCACTTCCAACATGAGGCTATGCTCCCACCACCTAACAGGTACCCAGTTGCTGTCAAGGCTCTCTTGAAGAGGGACAAGTGGTCAGAGTCAACCATCCCGGAAGTCTAAATCATGAAAGTGCTAGGCCACCCAAATATTGTATCCCTTCTACAAGGAATAGAATCAGGACACAACATTTATATAGTTATGGAAGTTTCCAGAGGAGGAGAAGAGGTACTTAAATGGGTCCAGGAGGCTGGAAGCCTGAAAGAAGATGAAGCTAGAAGCATATTTGTTCAAGTTGCTCAGTGCCATAAGCTCTTGTCATGGTGAAGGGGTGGTTCATGGAGACATCAATCTGACAATGTCATAGTAGATGAACATTGAAATACTACAATTATTGACTTCAGTCTAGGTGCCAGATTCATACCTGGGCAAAAACTGGAAAGGCTGTTTGGCGATTTCCAGTTCATTTCTCTAGAGATCTTCAGAGGCATACTCTATGATGGCACAAAAGTAGATATGTGGGCCTAGCGGGTCATTTTATACTACATGACAACTGGATATCTTCCACTTGGTGCAGGAAACCTGTCAGAATTGAGTACTAAAGTAATGCACAGGAAGTACCATATACCTTACAATCTATCTAAAGACATAAAGAGCAGGATTTGCCTTGTATTAATGGTCAAGGCAAGGCAGCTGCCAAATGTGCAAGACCTCCTAAGTCATCCTTGGCTTCAGCAAGGGGGAAAGACTTTGACATTTCATTCCAACAGAGACACCAGCTTCCCAGACCCTGACATAATGGGGGCCATGGAATGCATTGAGTTTCTTTCGCAGGAGATCAGAGAATCATTACACCAAAACAGTTCGATGAATCTTTGGCTACATACCACTTCATGAAAAACCAGGCATGTCAAGACAATGGCAATTATGTCCAAACAAACTTAATTAATCCAGGAATGACACCTTTCCCATCAGCAGCAGATCCTGATACTTTTCTGCTGCCTCCCAGGAGAAGGGCCAGCGAGACTTCCCTTAAGATATTAGTCTCAAATACAGGACAACATTGTCTAAAACGAGGTTGGGAGACAAATGCCCCTCTTGCACCCATGGAGATATCCCCTGGGGCAGTCATCACTAAAGATCAAGGACAGCCCCTTGTGTTTGTTTAGGAACTTACACTTTGGTAGAAGTTATAAAAGTACTAGATAACAACTTTTGCACTAACTCTCAGTCTAAAAAGGCCTCCAGTGACCCAGAAAGTAGGAGACATTTCACTGCAAGATCCCCACAGCCCAGTGGCTGGGCTAAATTGAAGAAGAGAATAGTAGCATGCATCCGGGCCTTGTGTTGCTGCATGACACCTGACACAACCAGTCGGAGGAAGGTATTCCCCAAAAGCATGAAGACACACCTAGGATGACAAGAAGTACAAGGCATGTGTCAGGTACATTTCTATATTTGCTTTATCTAGTTTTCTTTTACTGTTGTTTTGCATATACACAGTTCAGGATTAGGTTCTTGAAGTGCAGTGAATTATATCTAGTTATGTCTAGATAGTGCATGATGTGGATGCTCATACAATTAAACAAAAGTATAATACTTTCTTATTCCAGAAGTGTAGAACCAGAAAATCATCCAACCCCATGAAATCAAATAAAATTTGATTAAAAAGAAGAAAATAGTCCTCCTTGGCCTTCAAGTCATGTAGGATTGACAGGTATCTCTTATAAAGTGTTATTGAACTGGGAGGAATCACGTTTTCTGTTGTTCAGGGAGGCCCTGAAACTCCACCTAGTGCACTCTAACCACTGTCCACTTTATAAGAGGACAGTCCATACAGGAACCTCCATGAATCTTTCCTCCATGTTCCAAAGTAAACACGTGGAGAAGCATGGACTTAGAATTATCCTCACATAGAATGGGCACAGTAGTAACAGGAAGCTGAGATGCTCTCAAGTTCAAGTAACCCCCAAGGACCATATAGTCTATGAGCCTTGACAATTCAAAATAAATAAATATAGTTAATTTGTCCACCTGAATTGTCTCAAACAACCAGCAGGAAAGTATAACCAAAAAATGAAATGATTGGTGTATTTCTTGAACAGTTTAAGGGACCATACTCCCTAGACATTAGTTTTAAGACCATATGAGATGTTGTTCAGACAACCATTACTCATTAGTGATTTCCTTCTTGATAAGAAAATGCTGCCCAAGTATATAATGTCATGACTTTGGCACAACTCATTATCTACTTGCAACTCAGAGAAATAATCCCCCTAATTTTAACTGTCATTTAATTCATAGGTTAAATTGATTTTCTTTCTCCCTCTTTAGAGCCATGTGGAAAAGACCTCACTGTGCTTCTGGTCTTCACAACAGCTACCAAGGTGTCTGAAAGTAGATCCTGGGATCTTCACCCTCCAGACCAACCTTGCATCAGTTGCTACCACATGCAACATTTCAGAAAACAGTCACCTATTTTGTTTGTTATGCAATGGCCTCTAGTATTTTCCTCTCTCCCCTTCAGCCCTTCTACCTCTGCAGATGGCCCTTTACAAGGAGCCTCATATACTGCCTGTCACAATAGGACGGGTTCCAGAAATCCTCAGGGGAATCCCCACTCTCTTGGACTGACACTCCCCTGGACTACGCCCCCTCACAGCATGAAGCAGCTGGGGTGGTCATCACCCCCTTTCCTGACAACACTTAGTGTCAATCTCTGAGATGGGGAATGAAGGCAGTTTAGATGGACATAGGTAGACTAGAAAAGTGAGAACAAGCTTCCTGAAATACGGCTTTTTATTCCCAGAAGACATTGTGAGACAGGGTGTGGGAGTTGAAATTATAAGGGAAGGGAGGACACAGAAGCCCTATAATAAAGTTAAGCCAGAAGCCTTTTAGAGGAAGTCTAGCCTTATGTATCACCTATACTATATAAACAAAGCTGTTACTTTTACTCTCGCCGTGGCTTCTGTCTTTCCAAGTATTCAATTCGTTGTTCATACAAGGGAAGAGCTCAAGCATGTACTAATTAAATAACTCATCAACCACAATATAGAACTCATATATGTAGCCCCCCTGATGCTTCACAGGAAGTTTGCAGTTTGTCAAAAATTGCAATACTATTTATTTTAATTTTAGGCCTATGAATGCATGCATGCCTGAATGGATTGCACTAGATGTATACTTGGTGCCCATGAAGGCCATATGGTGGTGCCAGAACCCCTAGAATCAGAGATAATAGTGAGCTGCCATGCTGGTGCCAGGAACCAAAGCTGAGAGAAGCAGCAAGTGTTCTTAACCAGAGGGACATCTCTCCAGCCCCAACATGAATAACATTTTGTCTTAATTGGGATATTATTACTGTAAAGAGACAGCATGACTAATACAATTCTTACAAAGGACAACCTTTCCTTTGGACTGGCTTACCATTCAGAAGTTCTGTTGATTATCATCATGGCAGGAAGCACGGTGGGATTCAGGCACATATGGTGCTGACAAAGGAGCTGATAGTTCTACACCTAGATAGGCAGAGAGCAAGAAGAGACAGTGAGCCACTGGGCATAGCTTGAGACTTGGAAACCTCAAGGTCCTTCCCCAGTGACACACTTCCTCTAATAAGGTCACACTTACTCCAACAAGGCCACAACTCCTAGTAGTACCACTCCCTTGGGCCCTTTAAGGCCGTTTTTATTAAGACCACCACACATTTGTAAGAATAAAGTTAATTGAAAGCAGCCAAATGTGAGAGAATCCACTGAATTATTCTAAGATGAGAGCTGTTAACTGGGCATCTGGGGTGGAAACATTATTTGGCTCTGTGGCCTTGTGCGATGCTTACGAGCACATTAACTTTGTGAGGATCCAGAGAGCTACAATTACTTTGCTCTTTCTTCTCTTTGAATGTTATGCTTCAAGTTACAACTCTCTTTCAGGGCTGGGATTGTGTACAAGGCTTTATAAAAGCTAATCAATTCTCTCTTTTTCTTTTCTTTTCTTTTTTTTGGTTTTTGGTTTTTCGAGACAGGAATGATTGGGGAACAGTTGAGGGGGAGAGGAACTATGGGAACTATGGTGGGTGGGAACTGGGAAAGGGGAAAGCCTTTGGAATGTAAACATAGAATATAGAAAATAAAAAAAAATAATGTCATAAAAAAAAACTAATCAAGCTTTTCCATTGGATGTGGTAGTCCTGTTCCACATCTGGTATGGAGAGGGCCCTACTTCCTGATACTCTCTAGAGAACCAACAGGAGCAGGACAATAGGTAAGAATCACCGCCCACCACCTAGACACCTGGAGCCTCTCTGCTCTGGGACTTACTACCCTGAAACCTCCAGATCACCACTCTGCTTCCCCCTTCTACTCCTCCCTCCTCTCCAATCACTGACCCTTTCCATTGGATGTGGTAGACCTCTGCCATATCTAGCACAGAGTGGGCCTACTTCCTGATACTCTCTAGACAAAAACAGGAGCAGGGCATTTGAGAACTGACAGGAGCAAGGAGATTCGAGAATTGGCAGGAGCAGGTCACTTAAGAACTGGAAGCAGCAGGGCATTCGAGCAGGCAGAAGTGGTGAGAACCAGCACCAACAGGACATCTGAGATACAGATACAGATACAGATACAGATACAGATACAGATACAGATACAGATACAGATACAGACACAGACACAGACACAGACACAGACACAGACACAGACACAGACACAGACACAGATACAGATACAGATACAGATACAGATACAGATACAGATACAGATACAGATACAGATACAGAAATATTGAAACTATTCCATGTATCTTATAAGATCACCATGGCCCAAGACTGGTCTTTAGCTCAAACAAAAGCAATGGAAAACACACATACACAGATGGACTTTGAACAATGCTCTTCTCAACAAGAGCTGGGTCAAGGAAGAAACAAAGAAAGAAATTAAAGACTTTTTAGTATTTAATGAAAATGAAGACACAACATAGCAAAATCTATGGGACACAATGAAAGCAGTGCTAAGAGGAAAACTCATAGTACTGAGTGCCTCCAAAAGGAGACTGGAGAGAGCTTACACTAACAACTTGACAGTGCACTTGAAAGCTCTAGAACAAAAGGAGGCAAATACCCCCAAGAGGAGTAGAAGGCAGGGAAATAATCAAACTTAGGGCCGAAAGCAACCAAACAGAAACAAAAAGAACTATACAAAGAATCAACAAAACAAGGAGCTGGTCCTTTGAAAAAATCCTTAGATAAACCCTTAGGCAGACTAACCAGAGGGCACAGAGACAGTATCCAAATTAATAAAATCAGAAATGAAAAGGGAGACGTAAGAACAGAATCTGCAGAAATTCAAAAAAATCATTAGATCGTACTGCAAGAGTTTATACAAAAAAAGTTTGAATCATGGATGAAATGGACAAATTTCTAGATACATAAACAGGTACCAACGCTAAAACAGGATCTGATAAACCATCCAAATAGGCCCATAAGTCCAGAGGACATAGAAGCAGTCATTAGTAGTATCCCATGGGAAAAAAAAAAACCAAAAAGCCAAGGACCAGATATGTTGAGCAGGGAATTCTATCAGATCTATAAGAAGAGTTAATAACAATATTCTTCAAACTTTTCCACAAACAGAAACTCAAGGAACACTACCCAACTCATTCTATGAATCCACAATAATTCATACACCTAAACCAAACAAAGACAAAACAAAGAAGGAGAACTTCAGACCAATCTCCCTCATGAACATTGATGCAAAAATACTGAACAAAATCCTGGCTAACTGAATTCAAGAATGCAACAAAACTTTAATTCACCAGGATCAGGTAGGCTTCATCCCAGGGATGCAGGGATAGTTCAATATACGGAAATATGTCAATGTAATCCACTACATAAACAAACTAAAGGAAAAAAAACACATGGTCATTTCATTAGATGCTGAAAAAGGTTTTTGACAAAATCCAGCATCCCTTCATGATAAAAGTCTTGGAGAGATTGGGAATCCAAGGCCCATACCTAAACATAGTGAAAGCAATATCCTGCAAACTGGTAGCCAACATCAAACTAAATGAACAGAAACTTGAAGCAATCCCACTAAAATTGGGGACCAGACAAGGCTGCCCACTCTCTATCTATTCAATAGAGTACTTGAAGTCCTAGCCAGAGCAATCAGGCAGCAAAAGGAGGTCAAAGGTATACAAATTGGAAAAGAAGAAGTCAAAATATCACTATTTGAAGATGATATCATAGTATACTTAAGTGACCCCAAGACTTCCAACAGAGAACTCCTAAAGCTGATAAACAACTTCAGCAAAGTGACTAGATATAAAATTAACTCAAGCAAATCAATAGCCTTCCTCTATTCAAAGGATAAACAAGATGAGAAAGAAAGTAGGGAAATGCACCCTTCACAATAGTCCCAAAGAATATTTCATACCTAGGTGTGACTCTAACGAAGGAAGTGAAAAATCTATATGACAAGAACTTCAAGCCTCTGAAGAAAAAAATTAAGAAGGTCTCAGAAGATGAAAAGATCTCCCATGGTCATGGATTGACGGGATCAATATTGTAAAAATGGCCATATTGCAGAAAGCAATCTACAGATTCAAGGCAATCACCATCAAAATCCCTAATCAATTCTTCATAGATCTAGAAAGAGCAATTCTCAAATTCACTCTGCAATAACAAAAAACACAGGATAGCAAAAACTATTCTCCACAACAAAAGGTCTTCTGGGAGAAACACCATCCCTGACCTCAAGCTCTACTACAAAGCAATAGTGATAAAAAATGGTATTGATATGCAGACAAGCAGGAAGATCAATAGAATAGAATAGAAGACCCAGGAAAAAACTCACACACTTATGGTCACTTAATATTTGAGAAAGGAGCTAGAAACACCCAGTGGAAAAACAGACAGCATTTTTACCAAATGGTGCTGGATCAACTGGAGGTCTGCATGCAGAAAAATGCAAATCGGCCCATTCTTATTTCCTTGTACAAAGCTCACGTCCAAGTGGATCAAGGATGTACACATAAAACCAGACACATTGAAGAGGAGAATGAGGGGACAAATCTTGAACACATGGGCAGAGGGGAAATTTCCTGAACAGAACACCAAAGGCTTATGCTCTAAGAACAAGAATTGACAAATAGGACCTCATAAAATTGCAAAGCTTCTGTAAGGCAAAGGACACAGTCAATAGGACAAAAGGGCAACCAACAAGTTGGGAAAAGATCTTTACTAACCCTACGTCCAATAGACAGCTATTTTCCAGTGTAAACAAAGAACTCAAGAAGTTAGTCCCCAGAGAGTCAAATAACCCTATTAAAAAATGGGGTACATGGGCTGGAGAGATGGCTCAGCAGTTAAGAACACTGACTTTTCTTCCAAAGGTCCTGAGTTCAAATCCCAGCAACCACATGGTGGCTCACAACCATCCATAATGAGATATGACACCCGGTTCTGGTGTGTCAGCTACAGCATACTTACAAATAACAATAAATAAATCTTTTGAAAAAATGGGGTACAGAACAGGGAATTCTCAACTGAGGAAACTCGAATGGCTGGCTCTAAAGCACCTAAAGAAATGTTCAGCATCCTTAGTTGGCAGAGAAATGCAAGGCAAAACAACACTGAGATTCCACCTTACACTTGTCAGAATGGCTAAGATGAAAAACTCAGGGGACAGCAGATGCTAGAAGGATGTTGGGAAAAAGGAATATTTCTCCATTGTTGGTGAGATTGCAAGCTGTTAAAAGCACTCTGAAATCAGTTTAGCGTTTCCCCAGAAAATTAGCTGCGGACCCAGCTATACCACACCTGGGCATATACCCAGAAGATGCTCCTACATGTAATAAGGACACATGCTCCACTATGTTCATAGCTGCCTTATTTATAATAGCCAGAAGCTGGAAACAACCCAGATGTCCCTCAACAGAGGAATGGATACAGAAACTGTGGTATACATACACAATGGAGTACTATTCACCTATTAAAAACAATGAAATCATGAAATTCTTAGGCAAATGGATGGAACCAGAAAGTGTCATCCTGAGGGAGGTAACCCAATCACAAAAGAACACACATGGTATGCACACACTAATTAGCACTTTAGCCCAAAAGCTCACAATAAACAAGTTGCAATTCACCCATCACAGGAAGCTCAAGAAGAAGGAGAACTTAAGTGAGGGTGCTTTGGTTCCTCTGAGAAAGGGAACAAAATACTCACAGGAGCAATAAGGGAAACAATGTGTGGAGCAGAGACTGAAGTAAAGGCCACCTAGAGACTGCCCTACCTAGGGATTCATCCTATAAACAGTCAGCAAACCCCAACACTACTACAAGAAGCATATACCAAAAGGAGCATGCCATGGTTGCCTCCAGAGGAGCCCTGCCAGAGCCTTACAAATAGAGGCAGAAGCTAGCAACCAACTATTGGACTGGGCATGGGGTGCCCTATGGAGGAGTTGGAGGGTGGTCCATAGGAGCTGAAGGGGTTTACAGCCCCATGGGTTGAACAATGACTTCGGTCACCCAGATGCCCCAAGACTCCCAGGGACTGAACCATCGACCAAGGGGTACACATGGTTCCACCCAAATAATGTGGCAGAGGAAGGCCTTGGGCTTCAGTGGGACGAGTACTCCTTGGTCAGGTAAAGGCTCAACAGAGGCACCAACAAAGGGAAACCAAGGGGAGATAGGTGGGAGTGTGTAGGGTGGAGTGTCATATATGTGAAGACAGAGGTAGGAGGAAGGATTGGGGGTCTTTGGGGAGAGAGGAAACTGGGAAATGTTTTACCATTGGCAATTGGCAATGTAAATGAAGATTAAATTCAAGAAAAAAGAAAAAAGGAAAAAAAAAAGCTAATCAAGTGCTCGTCCACTGATCATATCCAAAAATTACTTTTTTAAGAAAAGCATAGCCTATTCCCTCAAAGAGAAGTGATTAAATACATTGGTTTTGTGAAAGAGTTGGAGGGACATGACTTATAGGACTTTAAATGTTAGGTGAAATTTATATTTAGGCTGATGGTACAATGCAGAAACATTGCAAGGACTCTCAATTCCACACAGAACAGATGACAGGACACTGAAAGTTCCCTGGGGACCACATATGGCCTGGATACTTATTGACTACCTCCCTAAGACTCTCTCCTCTGCATTTTTACCCTGCCCTTCACCTGTTACAAAGACCTCAATCTCACCAAGTTTGTCCTGTAACTACTGCCCATGCAAGTTGACTTTAAACGTACTCACATCTGTACAGACCTGCCTCTGGCTATACTAGATTTTCAGGGATGAGTTATTTTCTCCCATTCACTCACTATGCAGTGTATAATCTAGAACCATAAATTAACAATTATAGGCATTTCAATTGACTTGTTCATCTATATAGTTCAAACTTCAAGGTTATTCACTTCATTTTCTTAAATGTAAGCTGCAAAGAAGAAAAATGTTAAAGAAACAGACTTTGAAGTGAGAGTAAGGAGAACTCCATCCAGATCCACTCCTCTTGCTCTTAAAAGAGAAACATGTTCAAGCCTGACTGCTTTCCTTCAAACTTGGGTAATACAACTACTTCATGGGATTCTTGGCTCTAAAGGAGTTAGCACATGTCAAATCCTTACTTAGTATCTGGCTCAAATGAAGCAATCACTAACTTCATAGTATCAATATTATATCTCATACCGGGTACTCTAGATTCACTTCCGTTGCTGTGATAAAATACCCTGGCAAAAGGCAGCTTGGTTGTGGGATTTATTTCAGCTTACAATTCAAAGTTAAGATCCATCACCATGGGGAAGTCACGGTAGGAACTTTATTGCGAGTTTCACCACATCCACAACAGAAAGATGACAGAAAACAATGTGCATATGCTTGCTTGCTTTTATCAACTGAAGTTCTCTGCTCTTACAGAGGGCTGAGCCCCCTGAGTAGGGAATAGTATTGCCCATAGTGGATTAGGTCTTCTACAACAATTATCTTAACACAATCCCATACAGATATACTCACAGATCAACCCAATGCAGACAATTCCTGATTTGAGACTCTCTTGCCAATTTTGTCAAGTCGACAAAGCTAAGCATGCTTGGAAACTATTTAGGACTTAAAATGGAATAGGAAAGGGAGAATTTTGGTGTGTGTGTGTGTGTGTGTGTGTGTGTGTGTGCTGGTAGTGCTGGAAGTGGGATTTGGGGGAGATGATAACTCGGTCATGAGGCTGTTGGTGTTTTTTGTTTTGTTTTGTTTTGTTTTATAAAAAAAACCCAGAAACTCTCAGTCCATTCGTCTCAGAAGCTAAGATTTCACTGTGATAAATGGTAACACCCTGTTTGTATTATGGATAAGTTGAAGAAAATGCCTATGTGATTTTGTTAATAGTCAGATCTTTGGAGGATACACTCTTTATTTCACCTGTGAAGGATGGTTTCTCTCCCTGGAATTAACAGATATGTTTGGAAGTTAGAACGTAAAGGTACAAAGGGCAAACACCACAAAAATACTAAGAGAGGCTAAAGAAGAGCCTAAGATGAGCTCTGGGTGACAGGTTTAAAACAAGACATGACACTCTCCTCTCTGATGCATGGGAAACATCACTGAGCTGGAACCTAGTGAATGCCATGGCTGCACTCAGCCGTCCAGAGGACGTGAAGAGTCTGTTACTGAGGAAAGATCAGTCCTTACAAGTGAATCTTGGATTGGCCAACAGAGAGGGTAGGATCTGGCTGTCTCCCAATCGCTAGCCTAAGAGAACAGGCTGTAGACGCTCTCCTAATCAATATGTGTTTAAGTTGAGAAATCAAGGTATATGTCTGCTTGAGCTAGCCCCTTTAAGGCTATGAATACGTTATAGTTAAACAGAAATGCACACAAGTCCTAACACTCATATAAAAGGAATGTATTACTATCACACAGTCTTCTTCCAGTGTACAGGAATTACATATGAATCAGTAAGAGTCTAGTTTGGGCAGTTAAGTCAAGAAACCTAACAGTTATCTTAGCAGGCAGGTGTCAGAGAACTGATGGCTGAAAAAGAAGCCAAAGGTTGAAACTAGTATATACTGATTGCAATTTCCACTCTTAGGGCTGGAGAAACCAAAGGGAGCCATGACTACATGGAAGGTAAAGGAAGTTCAGTAAATTGAGATTCGGACCCATGAGAATTGGGTCTGGCCAATGAGGCAAACCCTTCGCATATAAGAAGAAGCTGGAAGCCGGGTGTGGTGGCCCACGCCTGTAATCCCAGCACTTGGGAGGCAGAGGCAGGCGGATTTCTGAGTTCGAGGCCAGCCTGGTCTACAGAGTGAGTTCCAGGACAGCCAGGGCTACACACAGAAACCCTGTCTCAAAATACCAAAAAAAAAAAAAAAAAAAGGAGGAGGAGGAGGAGGAGGAGGAGGAGGAAGAAGA
>OZ030027.1:15545000-15662500 GCA_964023405.1 Apodemus agrarius
CGCTTTGTTCAGCCCTGGATCATCTGCTGGTCTGTGCGGACGGGTCTATCTTTTGTATGTTAGTAACCATTAAAAATGGGGGAGGGGAGCCCTCTTTGCCTATCGAAAGCAACGGTGGTTAGCTTTTCTCGGCACCTGATTTCTCTCTCACAGGTTACATCACGGAAAGCACCATCAGGGTCACCGTGTGTGAAGTAGTTATCAGACGCCAGCGAGCCCAATGGGAGATGGTTAGCAGCGTACTGTGGTCCACGATTTCCATTCGGTTAGCCCACAGTTCAGTTTTTGCTCTTCTCTATTTCTTTTCTTTCTTTCTTTTTTTTTTTTTGGTTTTTCGAGACAGGGTTTCTCTGTGTAGCCCTGGCTGTCCTGGAACTCACTCTGTAGACCAGACTGGCCTCGAACTCAGAAATCCGCCTGCCTCTGCCTCCCAAGTGCTGGGATTAAAGGCGTGCGCCACCACCGCCTGGCTTCTTCTCTATTTCTTAATGAGGGATTTAAGGCCTTGTTTCAAGTCAAACATTTTCCCCTCCAGGTAAAAACTCCACATTTAAGGAAGGCCAAACACATTAAAAAGGAGGAGTGGCTTCAATTACAGGATCATGTCCTTTAAAAAAAAAAAAAGTCAACCTAACTCAATGGGTAAGCACTGGACACAGATTAGCAACTGAAGTCATCTTTCTCACCAAACAGCTAATTAATACAGTGGAGCTATGTTTCCACCAAGCCCCCAGCACCTCTCTTAAGGGAAACCGCAAACCACCATTCTCCAGTTCCCTAAGAAGGCACCGGTCACACCTCTGGCGCTCCACATCGGTTCCCAAATTCACCCCCTTTCAACTGCTCTTTCAAAGGTTACCGATGGCTTCCAAGTAACCCGCCCAACAGCCTCAAACAATTCCTGTCCAGAAGCACCAGGATGGCCACCTCATGCCCGTGGCTTTCTCCCTCCACAGCTGCAGCCCTTTAAAAGTATAATTTAGGCTTGGGGGTGGGGGGTGGTAACTGAAAGCCACTCCCACCCTTGCTACTGCAACCTTACACTCGTTGACTCTGATTCAGCTCCCTGTAGCTGCAGAAGGCCAGACCTTCCACAGGTGGAGTAGTATTTCCAGTCTTATATGCTGGACTGTGGGCTGAGGATCCCCAGGACAAAGTCCTGTTACTAAAGTTCTTGGTCACAAAGTTCTAGGGCGTGAATACATGCGGAAACGCAACAACTACTCTACTGCTTTAAAGCTGTTGTTTGCTTGGAGGGCTGTAAGGTTCTGTGGGAACGTGTGGAAGGGTAGAGAGGGGCCACTGGGAAGTCCAGAAGAGCCCCGTGGAGATCCAGATACGTATGGGACTATCAAAGAGGTGTAGTGGGAAGTGGCCAGGAAAGAGAGGTCATGGTTCAAAAGGGCAGATTGGATTGGGACGCACAGTTGGGGGTGAGGGTGGGGGCATTCTTAAAGAACCTTATCAAACTTCCCAGTAAAAATGATAAGGCAAAGGGCATACAAGAGGGCCTGAGGTATATGAAAGAGAACAGGTGATTTGGTACAGGGACTTAGACAGCAGTTATTTTACACAGGTTGTTGTATGAAAGGTCTGAACAGGAGCTAGAAAAGAATTTCATACGAAAACGAGAAATGATTGCATTTATGTTTCAAAGCATACGCCTAAGGGTGGGGTGAGGCTCAATAACACCACCAACGTCAACCTCAAAGCAGCTATTCCTACAGTCTTATCTCTCCGCCTGGCTTGAGCTGCTGGGAGAAAACAACAGTTACTCATCCTGGCCGCTACCACAGTATCCAGCCCAGTGACTCACTCGCAATACTTGGCCTAGAAAAAAAAAATGTATGAGAACAGAAACTGGGTGTTAGACAATTTGTCAGGACTTAGGCACAGCAGTTGGTATGTCTCTGCGACAATAATCTGCACATTTATCACACTTAGAGAGTCGAGCCGATCAGAATTCTGGAGCTTGGGGGGGGGGGGGAAATCAGAGAGATTAAACCATAAGCTGTTTTCCAGAAGCCAAGAACAACAATGAGATACATTTCCCAAGACGGCCTTGCTGTGTCCTGACAACTCTGAGATCAGAACCGTGGTCTTCCATCTCAGTTTCTGGAGCATTTATTGACCACACAGCAAGACTCTAATCCATTGCTGCAATGCCTGAAGAAAATAGAGGAGCTGTTTTTCATACCTGTGTTCTGTGGGGTTTTTTGGTGACTAATATTTTATGGCTGCCTCTGCCCCAACGTTACGCCCATTTTTATTTAAACTAGAAAAATGGCATTCCAGGCATGGTGTTGTGCGCTTAAAATCCTAGTGCTCAGGAAGCTGAGGCAGGGTGTTCACTATGACTTCGAGAGTAGCCTGAACTGCGTAGTGAGTTCACACCTAGGCTAGACTGTAAAGACCCTATCTAAAAACAAAACAAAACAAAACAAAACAAAACAAAAAACCCCTAAAACCAACCAACCAACAAACAGAAAAAAACCTACCCTAGAACACAATTTTGAAAAATTTGTAAATAAATTACTTGCTCGTAGAATTTAACATGTTTTCTTTTCTATTGCTAGCAATACTCTATTTTTTTTTCTTTTTTGATATTTCAATGTTCTTCAGGAAGTCAGAAGCGAGGCAGAGTACCAGGTACGAGTAATCAATCATTTGCCTATTATTTCCAAGCCTTTATAATTTTCCCTTGTAATCTGTACTTCATATATTTTAAGTCTATTGAGGTATTAGAGCGTAATACAAACTCAGAGACAGGCACCAAAAGCCATTAAAATGCGCCAGTCACACCTGATACCACACAGTGCTTCTTTGTGCCTCTTGGGCTAATCTGAATGCGAATGAAATGCCAGTGAAAAGAAGATTCCAGAACAACCGTGAAGCTACCTTGGGCAGCAGTGAGCTCATCGGAATCTCCTAAACGAACTGCCTCAGGAAACGACCTGCCTTGGTCATCACACTCAGAGCCCTGTCCCTGTGAACTCTCGGGAAGTTGACAGCAGCTATCCAAGTCTCCTCAGGATGCCCAGGGGACTGAGATCACCAAAGACCTGCAGAGGGGGCATCCCTCAGATCCTCAGGGCTTTGGTTTGTCTGTCTACAGAATGCGAGAGGGCTGACCATCGGACAGACGGGCACCTACCCGATCTCTACTGTAGGTGCTATTCAAAGGCTGCTGGAAAATGGGAAGGACAAGAACCACAGCATTATGACTATAGCTACATCTCTCCTCCTCCTCCTCCTCCTCCTCCTCCTCCTCCTCCTCCTCCTCCTCCTCCTCCTTGTCCTCCTCCCCCTCCCACAGTGCATGATGGGAGTAAAGCATTCTGGGATAGTACCAACTAAACCATGGTAGCCATTTCTGAAAAGGGCCCTCGTACTCATATACGTGTATCACCATACTAAGTTCAAATGCACCCCCTCCTTCCATAATTAGGGGCAGGTATTTTGAGATTCCTGTTACAGGGTCTCCAAGATAAGAATCTATCCATTGCCCAAGACACGGAATATATCTGTTAGGTCTCAGAGATTCAAGTGCCCAAAGAAGACAGAGACCAATAGTCAGTCTGTTGTATCAGATCCAGAGAAAAGACTAGATCCAGAATCCTGGCTGAATCTACTCAGAAACCTGGTCCGTAGAAAGCTATCCTACGCTGGACTTTAAGCATCTGCGAAAAGTGTCTCTTTATAGCATCATAGCGCTATATGTTCTGACCTTTCAGATGTAATGCATGTATCTCTGGCTTTAAACGAGCATGGGCCAAACTGCATACTCTTCCCTGTGCTTGCACTTCCGAATCTAAGAGCCCTGGAGCAAGCTGACCTGCTAAAATGCATTTCTCAGCAAGGAACTTTGACTACGAGAACGTTCCTGATACCAACAGCAGATGCTCTGTGAACTAATTCAGGCAGCAGTGTACACAGATACGGTGACTAAACTGTCTGTTAAACATACTGTGAGAAACTGTATTTATATCTCCCAAGTTGAGCTTTTTGGAGACTTGAACACGATGCCTTTATTTCAGTCCTTAATATGCTCATTATTGTCAAATGAAGTCTGAAAACTGCAGAGAAACAAACAAGGACCCTCTCTTGGAGCCGGTCCCTAGCTTCTAATCCCCCCTCGGGCTCAACTGAGATTCTTTCTAGAAAGCTAAAGGCCGTGTTGATAAAATGTGGTTATCGAGAGGGTGTCTTTCCTCAAAGCTGTCTATAGTAAAGTCACAATGGTTCATGTCCTTACAGAGTTGTCTTAGTTAGGGTTTCTATTGTTGCGTAGAGACACCATGACCAAGGCAACTCTTATAAAGGTAATGATTTAATTGGGGCTGGCTTATAGGTTCAGAGGTTCAGTCCATTATCATCATGACAGGAAGCATGGCAGCATCCAGGTAGGCATGGTGCTAGAGGAGGAGCTAAGAGTTCTACATCTTGATCTGCAGGCAGAAGACTGGCTTCCAGGCAGCTAGGAGAAGGTAGGTAACATATATCCTCAAGGATAGTAAATCACAACCTACATCACTAGCAGCACGTGAACAAGACCAAGATTTGATCTAACAAATGTGTCCACTCTGTTTTAGCAAGCTGGCCAGAGGCTGACAACGAATGCAAATAATCTTCGCTCTATTTTGAGTGCAGTGAAAGCGTACAAGGGATCACTTGCTTCGAGATGCTCCTCAAGCCACGTTAGACATTTGGGAAAACCACCCTGTAGTGTGGGAGTGAAGGAGCAAGTAAGAGATGGGTAGAGAGCTGGAGAACAGACCTCCTGGCACTTCCGTTGTCACCTACAAAGCTACCTGAGCAGTTAGGACACCAAACTGAGCCCCTTAAACTGGAGAGCGGACCACTCTGAAACTCTAAAACAAGGCACTGTCTAAATAAAGACGTGAACAGACAAGCAAGCAAAGTAGTAAGTTACAAAACCGACGCTCCGATAGCAAGCACCTGTGCCAATCACCCGCCTTCGGACATGACCTTAAACCCGACTTCTACATAGCACACTTTCTCAGAGACGCGTGCCTTCCTTGGCCAGAGGACTGACCACCGAGCACTTCCGGGTTACTTTAAGAAGTACACGTTTGGGGGTTTATTTGTTAACCTATTAGGACTCGCTGTACCACCGCCATTTGCACTTTGCAGTCCTTAAAACGAGGCAAGCCCGGCTTCCTCTCGTACAGAAGGGACAAAATAATTCCGAGTGCTCAAAGTACTCATAAGAGTACTTGAGTGATAACAAGACAGCAGTCACATGTCTAGCAAAAATGGACCGTTAGAAAGTCTTTAAAATTAAAGACAAGGTCGCAGAGAAGTTAGAGGGAGAACAAAATAGATTGTACACTACGGAGAATTATACTTATCTATATTTTTGAGCAAAAAAAAAAAAGTTCTGGGAGAATTAGCTTAAACTGATAGCTTGTACAAGGCCAAGTTTCCACAGTAGGCATACACGGAGATACTCAGTGTGTTCGTACTGTGTGTCCCCGCTCTGATGTGTTTCCCTGCTACTCTGAACCTTCACCGGCATGGAGACAATGGACACCCTGCTTTTGTTTCTCTCAGCTTGCTAAGATGACGTGGGGGAGAGGGACACAAGGTTCTGAGTGGATCAAAAGTGACCAAAAGTAAATGCAGAACAGAAAAGAACTGGGTAGCCCTTTGTCATTTCATCCTATCCCGCCGTGGGTGCTACTGAAGAACCAGCCAACAGACAGACGCTCAGTCTTCTATGGGAAGGAGAGCCCTGATGTGGGGCTTGAAAATACACGAACTTGAGAGTGAGGCATAGTTTCCTGGAGAGTCATCAAAAAACGCAGGTGGGTCTCAATATTCAAGACCCAAGCATACCATGGCAGAAAATCTCTCTACAAGCCGGCCCATGCAGTGCTTGGCTGCTCAGGAGCGGGGCAGAGCAATCCAGGCAAAGCACTGCCTCGAGGATTTGTCCTGGGCACCCTGCCACGGTCTCATTAATTATCTGGCGGAGGAAGGTAAGCTATATAAAGTAGAGATGTTGCCTGCTGAGACTGACTAAAGATGAACCACTGGGGACTGAACAGTTCTCCACTACGTCGTCGGATTTAAGTACGATAAGCAATCGGCATCGTGAAGGTGATGAGGCTCAAAGTATAACTCCAAGGCCCTGCAAAAGAGCAAAACTAACGCTGTTCTCATGTAAGCTTGAGGTCATTGAACCAGTTACTCTGGTTTAATGAAGAAAAAAAAAAAAACCTGATAATGCCCTAAAGTTCTAGAGTCTAAAACAAGATGCTCTAAGACACACGAGAAAAGCTATGCATTACAAAAATTAAGGGGAGAAGTAAGTGGGCAAGATGGTTCAGCAGGGAAAGGGGCTTGCCACTAAACCTAAGGACCTGAGCTTGATCCCCAGGACCCATATGGTGAAAGGGAAGAATTGCTTCTATAAGTTAAGCAGGTTGCCCTCTGACCTATACACATTTGCCATGGCTCATATATGTATATAGACAGACACATAGACGATAGATAGATAGATAGTAGATAGATAGGTAGATGGATGGATGGATGGATGGATGGATGGATGGATGGATGGAGAGAGAGTCAGTCAGATGATCTATCAGATAAATGTAAAAATAATTCAAGGAAGAAGAAAAAAACAGTAATTATTTTATGACAAATCTACTCCTTGTCTGTCAGTCACTGAGCAAAAATTATCTGAGTTTTTTTTTTTTCATTCCCAAAGAGCAATTTGGGGCATATCTCTTGAGTATTTTGTGTGTGTGTGTGTGTGTGGTGTGATTTGTACTACAGAGTACGAATTCCAGGATAGTCAGGCTTCTGCCTTCATATTCTACACTAGCTTCAGAACAGTAGATTCCCAATAAACAGCTATTAAAGTCAGTTTAATAGAGTTCCACAGCCCAAGAGGATCCAAGTTTAAGCCCTGGTTGTTACAACTAATTCTGGGTTGACAAGATGTAAACCTATCTTTGTGAATTATTGCTTCAACTAGGTGCAGAGTGACCACTGGAATAACTATGAAGATTGAATGAGATGAGACATTCAGTGGGCAGAAACTAGTTCTTAGCATTGTAAAAACAAAAACAAAAACAAACAAAAAAAAACCCAAAAAACAGTAGAAAAATACACATTTCGGATGGTCTTAGGAACTGAGACAGGGCTCGGTAGCAAAATTACCATTATGAAATGGTAGTAAAAATAAAGTTGTGGTTGGGGGTTCTTGACCTGAGAACACTGAAAATATGTATTTCCTGATGGTCATGACCCACAGGTTGAGAACACTGTTATAAACTACTTAAGAGGCATGCATTGATATCATTGTGCTAAAACATTAATAAACAAGTCACTTAGCAAATGATTGAAACATAAGTAATCTTATAAAGCCAGAGGCTCCTCACAAGGCTTTCTCCTTGAGTCCATGAGAGAACTGTTCAGGATTCAAATCTACTACAACTGGGCAATAGAAACAGTGTTCAGATTCATTAAATTTCAAGTAAATCACAAATACGCTTTGATTTATTTACACCCCAAATGTCCCATGACAAGGGTAAGAGCTTTGGTGTGTCGTTTTATACCTTCCTAGCAGCCGCTGCCAACAGAGTCTATGGTCAGGAGAGCCCTGCTGGGCGTCACTCAATCCTGATACCTTAATTATTTAACATCACGTCAAAGTTTATATAGAGAAGCACTCCTGCCCCACCTTCTAATATTACCCAAACTGAACAAGCCATTTAAAAGCACCAGCTTTAGCAAATTTGCTTTTACTACTACCTATAACAGCCTTAAAAAGCCGTGGCAAAAATCCATGTCAGCACAAGTTTATTTGGATTAGATTAATACTGGTGGTCGGAACACGTGGAGGGGACTGTAAGCATCACTGGGTTCTTTGAAGGCAGATGTGCAAGCCAGTAAAAAGTCGGGGGTCTTACAAGGACCAGAAGCCTCTTGGCATATGCAACGTTGTATTTACGGAGACATTGGGTGTCTACACCTCTTCTTTTACAGCGGTTAAGTTGATGCTGTCAGTTCCTAGCCATTAGCAATGCAAGTCCAGCAAGCCCAGAGAGAAGGCTGTCTTACCCCTCAGCACTGATTTGAGGTTGAGCTTGGCTTGTCGGTGCAGGTCCTCCACGCAGGGGGGTCTTGTGGCGGGAAGGAACACATTCTCCTGCTGATGCCAGGGGGCCGTGTAGTGGACAGTCCATCGGCTCTCCTCGTCTAAGTTGGAAACCGCTACAAGGACAAAGAACAGATTCCCGTGTCAGCTGCTGACTCTGGATTTGTGACATCAAGGTAAGGTCCCAGTCACCAGGCATGGCGGCTCACACCTTTAACCCCCCACCATGGCGAGGCTGGGGCATGAGGATTGCTAAAAGTTTGACGCCAGCCTGAGTTACAAACTGGGTTCCAGGCCAGCCTGGAATACACCGAGTGAGACCATGTTTCAAAAACAAGAGAAAGATAAGGCTGTGGGGTTTAACACACACACACACACACACACACACACACACACACACAGGCAAGAATCTGCCAAGAACAAAGGAGCAACCTCTGGTGTGATTCCATCTCAGGCTTCAGGGGTTTTATCCACTTAGCTACATGTGTAGAGAAAAAGCGAAAACTGTCCATCTACCACACAATACGTTCATAGCCTGTTTGCTCAGCTTCCTGTATCCTAAAATCATAGCTCCTCTTCTGTTCCTGTTTTAGAAGAATGATGGAAAACTTGACAGAGACCTCTCAGTCCTCTTCCCCCCCCCCCCACACACACACAACCAACTCGAATTTGCCAACTGTACAAGGCAGAAACAAATTCCCCCACCATGAGGATGGAATCAAATATTTCTCTATCAAGTAACAAGAAAACAGCTGGGCCGTGGTGGCGCACGCCTTTAATCCCAGCACTTGGGAGGCAGAGGCAGGTGGATTTCTGAGGTCGAGGCCAGCCTGGTCTACAGAGTGAGTTCCAGGACAGTCAGGGCTACACAGAGAAACCCTGTCTCTAAAAATAAAAAACCAAAAACCAAAAACCAAAAAAAAAAAAAAAAAAAAAAAAAAAAGTAACGGAAAAAAACACCATTGTTGTGAGTGTAAATAAAAACGTTAAAAATCTAGTATGTTTGGTTCGAATACCATCTGTGCTATACAATTCTCTCATTTAAGTTTTCATGGGACGCTTCCGTATTAAATGTTTTTATAAAGCGTCTAATGCAATTGACCTCATCTAACACAAACCAACTCACTTGAAATTCTTCAACACGAAACAGTCCAAAACCTTGCTGGGAGGGAAACGCACAGAGACACTGAGCATAAGAGGGATCTCTGGGATCATTTTCTCACACTCCGCTAGGGCTAGGGCTTGGCGTCTCTTTGTTCAGTATTTCCCATCAACAGACTATCCTGGAGTATGAGTGGCCATCCAGAAGCTGGCAGCACCCAAACACATCCATCCGCTTCAGTACTTTCTATATATCTGCCACACACTTGTGCACAGGAGACACTAGACTAATGTAAGAACAAGCCTCTGGACTGGGCATTCACCTGGGTGGCAGATCTAACTCGTGTAATGCAACTCAGGAAATGTTACGACTATGAGTCAGAGGCAAGTCTACCCTGACTGTACTCTGCAACAACAGACAGTTGCCCGGAACAGCGGAGTGTATACCTGGGAACCAGATGGTAAAACACAATCTCAAAAGGACATGAAAAGGAAAATGGATGAACTAATGACTCTGTTTGAACACGCTTAAAATTAACGAAATATACCCACCCTATAATGCAGTAATTACGACTTCTACTGTAGAGCCCGACTAGACTAAGGTTGCTCATGAAATAACTTGTATAAGTAAGGTAAGACTGTGACCCAGACAATGAACTCTTAAGGATCCCCCGGAACTATTTCCATGGAAGAGAGCAGTTCCTTCTGTAGACTGGCTCCCACACACCTAAAACCCACCCTGCTAACAAGTTTTCCTGCAGTTTAAAGGCCCGTGGATCTAAAAAGACAGG
Organism: Apodemus agrarius; assembly: GCA_964023405.1. Taxonomy (NCBI): domain Eukaryota; kingdom Metazoa; phylum Chordata; class Mammalia; order Rodentia; family Muridae; genus Apodemus; species Apodemus agrarius. The sequence goes on from OZ030027.1 coordinate 15,555,021, forward strand.
GGCTACCTTCTCCATGAATTGCTAAATGGTAATCAACATTGAGAACCAGACACAAAGTTAACCACAGAAATGCTGTTCTCTGTTTATAATGTTTGACAAAGATTGGTATATAAACTAGGCCCCTGCTATTTCACACACTGAACAAGCACTCTGCAAGGTTCATAACACCGCCAGCCTTAATGCATAAACTCCTAAAGCATGGTCTTCACTCTGCTGTCTGGTTCAGAGAGTAACACAGCAGCGGCCAGAGGTCCCTCTAAATATTACACGGAATTCATTACAATGTTTTTCTGCTAACATCTATTTATTTTAGAGTTTTAATTGCCTTCGATGGAAAAAGGGAAATTTCCCTCTTTGCTCAATACAAATCAAATCCAAGTGACGGCGGCATCTGTAATTATACCATCAGCCCCAGGGCACAGATACAAACTGGCTCCTCTAAAAGGGCCCTTGTCTCTTCCCACTCACTGTACCTGCCTCCTGTCGGGGCAGATTTGTATCAGTCGGTCCGCAGACAGGCTTCGTTCGACCTAGAGAGAGGCAGAATGGGGCGGAGAGAGTGTTGTTCTTTGTTGCAATCTCCGACCCCTGTGATGCAGAGACCCTCCCTGCACCTTCATCCAGGTCCTGTCACTGACCAAAAGGCAACACAAAGCCACACAGAAATAAGCTAACAGGGGAAAAAAAAAAAGAATCCATGTCATCGTAAAATTAAATTTTCACGGGCGTGAAGAAGCACCTAGATTAATGTAATTTAAGCTGACAGGAAGTACACAACGAAGCCACAACACAAAAGCTCGCTGCTTTATGACATTCATCCGTCTAGACAGTTTGTCCTGAAGCGCTGAAATCCATAACACGGAATTCCAGGGGGCTTTAGAGGATCATTCGTCCCCCGGCAGAACTATGTGACCCAGGACACATTGGCTCGGACCTCAGCTGAACACTCAGAAATCATGCACTGTATATCATGGCAAAGTCAACACAAAGTCTTTCCCCTTCCTTAAAGGGCTTCTTTTGAAAAGTATAAAAGAAATAAAGCCACGTAAAACCCCAAACATAAATAAGTAAGACAGATCAAAGGCAAATAATACTGCCCAAGGCGTTTCAATGTCCTGGTATACCATAGAGATTAATTTAGGGCTATTAAGCTCTTTCACTGTGATTTCAGCACTCAGAAACACACACACACACACACACACACACACACATTTGCCCCAGAACTACTTACTTTTCTTCTTAAAAAGTTTAAAGAAAGACTTAATCTTTGCGTTAACGAAGACCACCATTTCCTCTCGGCAGCACCCACATAAGGGTCAGAATGAGAAGTCACTTTTAAACAAAAGCAGCTTCCCCTACGTCGGTGGCAAGGTGGCAAACTGCGCCCCACTGCTCCCGAGTGCACCTCTCCTCCTCAGGTGGCAGTCCTTCGACGTCTGACTGCCGAGGCTGCTGGAGCTCTGAGGTCAAGTTTATAGTCAGGTGGTTACAACCCATTAGCAACCCCTGAACCAGAAAAACTCCCACTGAAACCCAATCTGAAAGGCTGGGCCCAGCCCAGACGACGGACTACGGGCGGAAAGAGAGAGCCAATCACGGCCCTCATTTGCATGGGCGCTGCAGCAAGCGCTCTGCACCGGTGCCCATTCATTTCCTTTCCGCCTCGCACGCACGTTACAAGTTTCTCCTTGCCTGGAGTCCACAGACAGACAAACAGCAGCTTTTGCTTGCTGGAAGTCACAGCACGACGAAACAGATGTGTGCCCCGTTTTCACGAGGCCACTGGGTACATTTTTTTTTTTCCCCTTTTAAACGGGAACCAGTAAGTCTGAGTGTGATCCCACTCTGGGTGTTAGGGACCTGAACCGATTCAGGGGAGCGGAACCTGCCTTTGTTTCCCCAGCCACGCCCCCAGGCTCTGCCTCCCACACCGAGGGAACTTTCACAGGCAGCAGAGCTTTAGAACGGAATCCCCAGGGGAGCTTTGAGAGACGACTTTGTAGCATTTTTATGCAAATGAGGGTGCCATGTCTTCTCACCCTTTGCTAGTTCCAGCACTCAGCCTAGGTCTTGGGAAGTGTGATCTCATTTGCATCTAGCTGACACAACTCTAGGGGGGAAAAAACAAACAAACAAAACCCTTTAGCTTCCTCCACTCCAAAAGAAGAAATTAGATACATTACTGGAATTACTTTAATCTCTTTTAAATGCAGTAATTACCTAAACAGCCTGGTTCTGACAATACCACCCCAGCTTTACTGGGTAGTAGTTTTAAATAAACATTATCTGGATTACTCTTTAGCTCAATGTAACGGAAGGGAAGTCAAGGCCCAGTTAGAAAGATACAATCCCAGAGGAAAGAGATACACGTGGAAAAACTGAAGAAAACAGATCAGGAACCAAAGGGAGGTACCCCACTCCTCACCCCATTCCACACGGAACAGTCTGTGAAGCAATTTAAAGGACCTCTTAGTTCATAGCTTGGAGCCAGACTTGTAACTGAACGGAAAAATGTAATAAGCCTCTAATTCAAAACATTTACTTTATAACAAAGGTTCTTAGTCAAAGAATAGCAGTTTATTTATGGGGATCCCCTTAGGGAATGCTTGGTGCCGGTGGCCCCTCAAACTCCCCGATCCTGTTCGAGCATACTTTTCCAGCAACAAAAACAAGCAAACAAAATCCAGAGAAATGGGATTGGGGATTTAGCTCAGTGGTAGAGCGCTTGCACAGCAAGCGTAAGGCCCTGGGTTCGGTCCTCAGCTCTGTTAAAAAAAAAAAAAAAAATCCAGAGAAAGAGAAATGAACATATCGTTATCACAGGCAGAGGAATTCTGACGTGTGTTCCTCAGTCTTTGACACGGCTGAACTTAAAAGCCACCCAAGTGTTACACGGCCAATGAGTAAACCACCAAGAAGACCGCAATTCACATTATATGGCTGTCTTAGATGGAGAGCAAAGTCCCCCCCCCAGCCCCCCTTAGATGTATCAGTGACTGTGACCTTGCTCTGTGTCTCCCTGAGACAGGGAGCGGTCCGGAAAGAAGCAATCCTATTCACCACCTACAAGTTTTTTAACTTTCCAATTGAAAGTAGAGACTGTTCAAGAGAGCAAACCTTGAATACACGCAATCTTGCACAACACACAGCTTTCTGTATACACAGCAATGGGCTGCAAACATGGATATACTCATTAAATAGGTAAGTATCAAGCACCTGCTAACTGCTCCCACAGGCTTACATTATTTGAAGGAACTCTAATCGTGCGGCAGATCAGAGAGTGGTAAGTTGAGAGGCTTTGACGAAAGCAGAAGAGAAGAGAGGTGGGATGGATCTTGATGGATTTTAAACAAGTCAGGGTGGTCCTCGCTGAACAACGAGGTTTGAATAGACTCAAAGGAGAAGATGCAATAAAACAGAACTCAGCAATAAATCCAACTGGCTCTTGTTTTCAAAACAGAGGGCTGTTCCTCACAGCTCCAATGCCCCCACCCCACCCACCCAGTAGCAAAGAGAATGTTCTTTCCCTTCTTAGAAAATTAATTGTAGGGCTAGAGAGATGGCTCAGCGGTTAAGAGCACTGTCTTCTCTTCCAGAGGTCCTGAGTTCAAATCCCAGCAACCACATGGTGGCTCACAACCACCTGTAATGAGATTTGACTCCCTCTTCTGGAGTGTCCGAACACAGTTAACAGTGTACTCACATATAAATAAATAAATAAACCTTTAAAAAAAGAAAAAGAAAGTGAATTGTAGCAAGCGTCAAGCACGGAGCAAAATACTTCCTTCTCTCTCCAGACTGTCTGGTGATAAACAGCCACAGCTGAGGAAGGTAAGCTCCTGTTGGTTACAAACCAGCCAATAGTAAACTCGGGGACTGGAGACAGGCTTCAAGCCCCAGATCCAGGGCCACTTCATCTTCTATGTATGTACTTACATATACCCTAAGTCCATGTCCTCAGGCGACAAGCCAGATAGATTATCATGTTTATTACCTGTTACAGGCTGTTATAGCTCAGCACTATACATTTTATCAACTTTTATTCTTTGTAAAGTCTTCCCCGGTAATACTGCCATCTCGCACTTTACAGCCTACGGATCAGCCCAGGAGCTGAGGCGCATGCCCAACCATACAATTTGGATGCCTTCCTGTAGTGATTTATTTAAGCAAATATCTATTCAACAGGAAATGTATGCTTCTACAGGACTTCCTATTCTAGTTGTAGACAACCACACTAACAGCAGCAGAAAGCAAGACATCTGTAATATCCCAAACCCTGGGAACTTCACAGAACAGCACAATGACCAAGGCCCTCAGCTCTGCAATCACCAACTTCCCGTCCCCAGAGACAGAGGCTGCTCGCGAGAAGAGACATCCACGCCCCGCTTCGGTCAGCCGGACAGTGGAGGTAAGGGTGGCATTTTCATCCAGGTTATGATCAGAACTTAAGACACTATGGTTGGTAAATTCCATGGGCTCTTTCTTGGTATGTGGTGATAAGCATTCGTGTTGGTTACGTATGCAGGTAAAGTCAGGAAACGGCTAAGTACCCATACGCTTGCTTAATAAAGAATTACGCTTCGTTTTTAAACTTTATTTGTGTGTGTGGTATGTGGAGTGTGTTTGTGCACGTGTGTGCATGCGCGTGCATGGATGAAAACGAAAGGACAAGTGGCAGCAGCTGGCTCTCTCCTTCAGCCGCAGGGAGCCAGGGATGGAACTCAGATCATCGGACTTGGCGACAGGCACCCTTACCTGCTGCTGAGTCACCTTGCCAGTCCAAGGGGAAGGCTCTAGGGAACAACAATCAGCTTTGCCGACGCCATAATTATCTGTCCTTGAGCCTTGGAGTTCAACCGGGCTCCTCCAAGGACTGCTCTGACAACGGCGCTTTCCCATCACCTTCACACCGCCCAGTTTCACAAAGCTTCTCAGGGTCGAGAGCTGGCTTAGTCAGTAAAGAGCTTGCTGTACACGCGTGAAGACCTGAGTTCGATCCCCCGGCGCCCTCGTGGAAAGGCAAGGGCAGCCGTGGACACCTATGCTCTCAACCCTGGGGGAGCAGAGGCAGGAGCGTCCTGGAGGCCCGCAGAGCAGCCAGGCTAGGCTAGCTCCTGGTTCAGTGGGAGACCCTATTTCTGAATACGTGAGGCGAAAAGTGACGGAAGAGCATACGCAACCTTAGCCTGTGGCCTCCACAGGAACACACACACACACACACAAACACACACACACACACACACACACACATAATAATGATAATAATAATAATAATAATAATAATAATAATAATACCATGCCTTAATATTGGTTAAATAATCCTGGTAGAACTCTGATGGCCTAGTACTTAAAGCATTGAACTCCAATAATAATCCTATTGACTTATTCTGATACAGAGCCTTGGAATTCTGTTTCTAATACTGCGCCATGAAATTTGTATCCTTACTTACAAATAAGTTCCAACTTTTCTGCTTATACTTTTTACATTGAGAAAAATCTTCTTAGTGAGCCGGACGGTGGTGGCGCACGACTTTAATCCCAGCACTTGGGAGGCAGAGGCAGGCGGATTTCTGAGTTCAAGGCCAGCCTGGACGACAGAGTGAGTTCCAGGACAGCCAGGGCTACACAGAGAAACCCTGACTCGAAAAAACAAAACAAAAATAAATAAATAAATAAATAAATAAATAAATAAATAAAAATAAAAATCTTCTTAGTAATGAGTGTTATATTTGAAGTTCTTTCTTTAGCCAGGAGTGGAACCACACATCTTCCATCCCAGCAGTCCAGAGGCAGAGTCAGGTCCATCTCTGAGAGTACCAGGCCAGCCAGCCTGGTCTTAAACTAGAGTCCAGGAGAGCCAGGGAGAAATCCTGTCTCGAAAAACCAAAGTAAATAAGTAAAAAATAAAGTTTTCTTTTTCTATATTTCCTTCTAGGTCAGATATGGTGCTCTAGGTCACTATTCTCAGCGACACAGGGGTCAGACGCTTGCTTGAGCCTTTGAGTTCAACTTCAGAACTGCGTGGGCAAAACAGTGAGAGCACCTTTATTAACAGCGGATTTTCCTTGGGACGTCATGCCCTCACTTGCCCTGGTAGATATATCCAACACATCAGTTAAGAAAGAGAGATGGCTCCGAGGGTAAGAGCATTGGCTGCTCTTCCTGAGGTCCTGAGTTCAAATCCCAGCGACCACATGGTGGCTCACGACCATCTGAAATGGGATCCAATGTCCTCTTCTGGTGTGTCTGAAGAGAGCAATAGTGTATTCCTATACATAAAAAAAAAACCTTATTAAGAAAGCACATTAACTATGACAGTGGTTTACGCTCAACCTTTACAGCTTTCTGCTGAGCACTCATTAGTTCCCTTGTGTGCCCAGGATAAAAGTACATCACACATGGCCACAGAGGTGCGTGGGCCTACGATCCCAGCACGCGTCGGGTCAAAGCAAGCATCACTGAGTTCAAGGCCATCCTAGGCTACCCATCTCGGAAGCAACAGTCTAGAGATAGAGCTCAGTAGCTAAGCATGTGTGTGGAATGCTCACAAGGTCCTGGATTCGGCTGTCTCCATTAAAAATAAATAAATAAATAAATAAATAAATAAATAAATAAATAAATAAATAAGTGGGTGAGTGAATGAATGAATGAATGAATGAATAAATAAATAAATGAATAAATAAATAAATAAAGCAAGCAAGCAACAGGCCTTCTTAGGAAGTTCAAAGTCCAGTAGGGGAGACACACCCTAAAAGATAAAAATGGTAGTAAAACTGAGTAAGACCAGAGAGGTGAACAGGAAATTCCTAGTGGAAATGATGAAGGACCCCTTAGTTTATTTAGAAGAGAAATAAACAGCTGAGATGCTACAGAAGGGGGGGGGGTCTCAGCAAAGGAATAAAGGGAGGGTCTCGGGTTAGACTCCGGTCTGTGTACCACACTGTATGAAGGACTCTGGGCAGACTCAGTCTGTGTACCACACTGTATGAAGGACTCTGGGTAGACTCAGTCTGTGTACCACACTGTATGAAGGACTCTGGTTAGACTCAGGTCTTCGTACCACACTGTATGAAGACTCTTGGGACAACAGTGAGGGAAAGACAGAAAGTACAGGACAAGAAAAAGCACACCCATAGGTCACCAGGAGGCAGGCAGCGGTTAAAGAAAGACACTAGGAAGCCAGTGTGTCACCATCCGTGCTAAAAAGCAAGGGCATCCGGAACGCATCCACAGCCAGCTTTCCTTACAGTGCTTCTTCCCTCAGCCTATGGTCAACGGCGAATACTCTGTGAACATCTGAACATCCCAAATCCGAAGGTGCTTGGAGCTCCTGCAGGGCATCCTCGATCGACAGGTAGAAAGCTCCATTCCTGACCTGAGCACAGGTCAGGTCACAGTCAAACAGAGGCGAGGCATGAGCATTCCCCAGCGATCCCTTAGGTGGGGTACAGAAAGGGTGAAGAGCACATGGCGGATTCTTAGTTCAAAACTGGACACCCAGACATCTCTCAGTGTAGACGCACGTGGGTGAACTCTGAAATACTTCTGCTCCATAGCATTAAGAACACTCCTGATATGTTTCCAGAGTCACAGGCCCCTAAGGTATGAACAGACAAACAGGAGTTGGGGGCGTTACCTCAGGGCTGGCTTTTTAGAATAAGCCAGGTCGTCTGGGTTCTACCTTAAGCCTCACAGTGTACGAGGAAGGAGACAGAGACTCCCAACTTTTCACTGTCCATGTCACCATCCACCCTTTCATCTTCAGCACAACCAGATCATTTCAAGGGAGAAAACAACAACAATAACAACAAAATAGCAAAACATTAAATCAAAAACACACACCTATCTGCCGATAAACAGCAAAGACATAGACGCTTCCAGAACTCTGCCACAGAGCCAGCACCCCCTTACCTTCTCATCCCCATTTTCATAAAATTTCAAGCTCCTTGGTTCATTAAGAACAGTGGAACATCAGAAGTCTTCATTTCTGAATGTTCATATCGTTAAACAATATTGATTTTAGGGCCAGGCGATGGTGGCACACGCTTTTAATCCCAGCACTTGGGAGGCAGAGGCAGGCAGATTTCTGAGTTCCAGGACAGCCTGGTCTACAGAGTGAGTTCCAGGACAGCCAGGATTACACAGAGAAACCCTGTCTTGAAAAACCAAAAAAAAAAAAAAAAAAATTTGACTTTAAAAAGGGTTTGTTTTCAAATGTTATACACAAGAGTTACAAGAAGACATGAGGTTAGGCTACATATTTTACACACATATATATACTATATGTATAATATATCATATCAATATACTATATGTATGTTACATACATATATTTATTAATCACACACAATGAAATCTTCATCAATTGAAAATAAAATATATAATTACCAAAGAATGCGCTGTGTTTGACTAGGTTGGAAATAGAAAGAACGGAAGACTAAAATATAACACATCTCAGGGAACTTCGGCTCCTCAAATGGAAAATTCTTCAGCCCAACCTCATCTATAAGGAGCGTGTTTACTGGTTGCTAACCTTAAGGCTGTTTCTTAAAAATCAGGCTTAGCATCTAAATTAGAAAAACAGAGGGCCGGAGAACTAGCGCAGCAGTTAGGAGATCTGGATTTGATTCTAAGCACCCAGATGGCAGCTCACAACTGTCTGGAACTTCAGTTCCAGGGGGATCTGCCATAGTCCCTCTGGCCTCCACAGAAACAGCAGACCCGTGGCACATGTACATCCATGTAGGCGAGACACTCAAACACACAGAAATAAACAGCTTTTAAAAACAATGAATTGGAAGACTATAGACAACTATTTTATATTATAATATACAATATAAAGTCCTTAGACATTTTCATCTATTATGTTTTTGAGGCTCATTGGGCAAACTAAAAAACATCATACAGTATAACCCTATCAGGCCAATTAAATTAAATATGACTACTTGACAAGAGATTGCAGGAAATACTAAAAGTTAATTTACTTTGTATACTCACACACACATCTATATCTCAGATAGTGTTCCCAGAAAGAAGAAACCATGCAAAACTTCGTGCGGAATTATTTTAACGGTCGCACTAATGATATTCCACAAAGCACATTTAAATTCATTCATACCCCAGAACTTCCCAGACACAATGAGATGACCTTCTGTTTCCAAATTAATTTTTAATGATGTGGCCGTGATATATTGCAAAGGGTGGCTAGAAAGCCCTTCACCAGTGGGCGGTGGAGGTGGTGAAAGGCAGAAATGGGGACCTTCAGAGACGGGGCTACATCTGCTCTTTAGAGGCAACTTGATCTGGTATCCATGCTGCCGAGAAACCCCCTTCGCTCTGCGTGTGGATCCTGGTTAATAATTGAACCCAGTCCCACCGTTCCCATCTGCTCAGTCCATTTTCAAAAAAAACGTCGCTGTCGCCAAGGCTGGTTCAGACAAGCCACAGTTCACATTGCAAACAAGGAGCAAAATGGCAGGACAGGCAGACAGAAAACATGCCGTGAGAAGAGCAAAAGGACTCCTGCCCTCCCCAGTCAAAAGTGCAAAGCATAAAACATAAAAAGGGAACCGCATTCTCGCCGAACGTTCAAAGTTCGGCTGGCCCGCAAGGGCAGAGGGTGCGAAGTCTTCCCCGATCAGGGTAGGGCCATCCGGGGCTATCCTCAGACAGTACACGTGACTCGTGGCCCACATGAGGCAGGTCTGTAAGGAGCAAGCCTTGGTAAGGGCACATAACAACACCGGGGAGTTAGAATGGGAAAGAAGCACACGGAGCACCAGATGGCCTTGCTTCTGGATAAGCAGCTTGCCGTGCCCCAGTGTGCTACTCCTGGCGGAGCTGAGTATCTTGTCTCTAGTTTGCAGGATCCTTCATGCTGCCTCTGTTGAGAAGGGGTCATGTGACTGGGGGAGCCCATTCTCATTTCTGTCCCGCAACATCTTTGCACAGGCTATTAATCTCCCTAGATACCTGATCCCTACCCTACAACGGGACAACGTCCCTACTCACCGTTGAAGTAACGGCCAAACGTGAACTTTGACGGGAACCTGAGGCACTCCTTGATGCAGTTTTAACAACGTTATTTTTAAAGTGCACCATTTTGCTTCAAGATAGCATCCTTAAAAGAAAGCTGTGGGCTGGAGAGTTGGCTCACTGGTTTAGATAGAGCATTTATTGTTCTTGTAGAAGATCTGAGTTTGGTTCCCAGCACCCAAGTGGGAGCTTGTAACAATCTAAAAGTTCAGATCCAGGGGATCCAATGTTATCTTCAGACCAGGTATCTTCATACCTGGTGCATATCTGAGGGCACCAGGTATGCATGTGGCGCCCAATGCATACTTACATACAGGCAAAACATTCATATATAGAAAATAAATCAATCTTAAAAAATTTAATGTTTAAAAAAAAAAAAAAGCAAAGTGTGCCTTCCAGAAAGAAAACAGACCATTTCGTTAACTATAGCTTCTTACACCTCAGTCAATATTTTTCACGATGTGTAGCTCCTTCCTCGTATCCAAGCAGCACTGAGACTCAAAACTCATTCCACAAACCTCTGTGAGGTGCACATAGGCCTGGTGAAGGGGAGACACAGCGTATTGAGAAGTGTGTATAAAGGAGCTGAATTGTGAAGTTAATTCGTTTTGCTGTCTGAACACATACTAAGGGTCTGATTGTTCTAGCGTATCTCAGAGAAAAGAGTAACAACTTCCAAGGACTTGAAAATCAAAATGGACTTTTTGTACTATTGAAATTTAACATAGTAATTTAATCTACTAAGAATAAAGATAATTTGAGGGAAATAAATTTTAAAATCTGGAAGAAAAAAAATGTCACGTTTCTTGGTAAAATCTTTGGGGAGCAAAAAGAAAAAAAGAAAAGAAAAAAAAAAGAAAAGAAAATCTCAACCTGGAATAAAAATCCTGAGTATAATGGGATGATCCTTAGATATGTAATTGAAAAGAGGCCTGTGATTAGCTAAAACTAGATAATATTAAGGACCTGCTTGATCAACACTTATGACACCTACAGGAAATTAATAAGCATTTATTGCAGAGGGGAGAAGAAAAGGAAAACAGACTTCTGCTTTAGAAAGAGGAGGAGGAAATGAAGGCAGGAAACCACCCCCTCTAGGGGGCAACACGACACCCCCTGAAGCACAGAATGTGAAAATGACCTTGGCCAGCCTGGGTTCAAGCTTCTCTTTACCCTCAGAAGAATTCCTGTCTTCCTCCACAAGGGAAGGTCTTCTATGATTTCTGCGTTCTTTGAGTTTGAATTTGAATAAGGTTGATATTGTCCTTCCAGAGGGGCATGGAGGCACGGATATTCATAAACTACGGATCGTCTGTGATCAAGCCCAGTTAAAGAAGCTCTTGGGCCAGACGGTGGTGGTGCACACCTTTAATCCCAGCATTTGGGAGACAGAGCAGGCGGATTTCTGAGTTCAAGGCCAGCCTGGTCTACAGAGTGAGTTCCAGGACAGCCGGAGCTACACAGAGAAACCCTGTCTCGAAAAAAAAAAAAAAAAAAAGCTCTTGGTACTTACATTACTGCAAGAAAAGAAGGCCCACATTGGGGCAGGTGTGTGTGTGTGTGTGTGTGTGTGTGTATACACATGCAAGCATTTGTGTCACCAGGATCACTAGGATTAGCCGCTGACCTATGAGCTTCTAGAGCTTCTAAGGATTCTCCAGTCCCCAACTCCCATCTCCCTACGGAAGTACTGGCGTCACAGACATGCTTTACTGCAACCCACTTAAGGTTGGTGCTAGGAACACAAACCTTTATTCTTGTGAGGCAAGTACTTTAACCACTTAGCCACTCTCCCAGTCCCAAACAGGATCTTGTTTGGTTTTGTGTTTCAAGACAGTGTAGCCCTAGCAATCCCGGAGCCTGCTCTGTAGACTAGGTTAGCCAGATCTACCTGCCTCTGCTTCTGCCTCCAGAGTACTGGGAACAATGACATGTAGCACTACGCCCAGCTTTAAACAATGGGGGTCTTAAGTAGAGTGTTCATATAAAGATGGTTCTGAAACACTGTACAAGGATAGGATAAAAAAAATCAAATTTATCACTGCCCAATTTCTTCACCATCAACGATCAGTAAGGATTAAAATTTGAAGGACATCTAGAATTTTGGTTCTGGTGATGCCTGGTATTCAGTTCCTTATGTGTGCAAAGCAAAGGTTCTGCCCCTCAACTTTTTCACCAGCCCTTTATGGATAAGAATTTAGCGAGCGGTGGGAAGATCACATATGAATTTGTATTCTACCGAGTCGCACAGCCATCAGTTTCCTTTTCCATCTTTCTTATGACTTCTCATATTCTCGCGCATATGGTTCCGATGAATGTTGCAATTAATAAACTGCCGTGCTCAACCGCTCTTGGGAAGAGGCCTGCTGGGTCCCATGCTAAATGATCCTGCAGGAGTTAAAAAATGAGCAAATTTGGCTCGCTGATGAACCGACAGGACTTTAACTATACTTCTTAGAGTTGAAAGTCCCACTGTTTTTGAGTTCCTAATAATGAAAAAGATTCATCTAGGCAGAGATAATGTTCATTCAATCATCTCATGGCTTCATTTTTTTTATTCGCATCTTCCAAAATTAGGGGAGAGACAGCAGCAAATTCTTCAAATGTAAACCGTCAAGTCTTATTACATGTGAAGGCTGGGGGTGGGGGTGGGGGCTGCATGGAGGAGCTGGAGGTGAGAGACATCAGCCCAGAAGAAACAGACACTTGGAAGTCACCTGGACCTAAGAGGACATTTACTCCTTATCCAGACAAAGACGATGTATAGCGTATAAACCCTCCCCACAATCCCAGTTTTGCAATGGCCTTGATAACAGAGTTGGCACAGCTGCCCATTGATTGGCCTTTCTGATTAGAAGAGGACAAGACAATCAGGCCAGAGCTGGGAGGGAAGGGGGACACGGTGACTGCAGGGCCCTACTCGTCAGTGTGCAAAATCAAAATGACAATAAAAAAAAATCGATACTTATGCTAGGCAACTCTCATGCTTGTGAAAATGCTGTGCCTGGCTCCGCCCCCCTTAGGATCATCGCCGCTCAACATAGGAACCAGACAAAAATCACAGGCGAGATTAGGAGGACCATCTTCTTCGTGTGTCTAATAATGTGTTTAACCTATGATCACATCTGAAGCTTAGAGTGTAAAACTGGGGCTAGTTCATAATTTGGACCATTGTTTCATTACTCAGTCCCCCTCCCCTTTTCCTCTTTTGAGAGACCATCTCAATCCGCAGCCTAATCTGGCCTCTAACTCAAGAGCCTCCTGACTCAGACTCCCCAAGTACGAGGTCACAGAACTAAGCCACCTGTCATCTGTCTTTCACTATGGAAAAAAAAAGGTGGGGAATGTGGGGGGGGGGGTGAAAAACATTCAAAGAATCTAACCAACAGTGGGCTGGGGAGATGGCTTAGTTGGTAAAGTGACTGTCACACAACCATAAGGACCCAAGTTTAGGTCCCAGTACCCTTTAAGATAAAAGCTAGGCGCAAATATGGACTCCCAAAATCCTAGCCCTAGAAAGACGGAAACAAAGGGATTCCCGATCTTGCTGCCTCAAACAATAATAAGGTGGGGTCTGGATAGATGGCTGACTGACGCAGCAATTGAGGACAGCGGGGCTCTTCCAGAGGCCTGGGATTTTACTCTTAGCATTCTCACTGCAGCATACAACTATCTGTGACTTCAGGGCCAAAGAACACGATATCCTAGGCTGCTGGCCTCTGTGGGTGTCAGGCCTGTACAAGGTACACAGATATACATGTGGACAAAACACCTATATACATAAAAAACAGTATTTTAAAAAATGATCAAGTGGAGCACTCTGACCTACTCTCTCTCTCTCTCTCTTAGAAAAACTTAAAAAGAGTTTAGCTAACGTTAAGACATAACGACCAACCCTAGAACTAGAATAAAAAGAAAAATAAGATAAGTAGCGCGTAAGCTAGGCCTGGTGGGATTCACCAGGAATCCCAGCACTTGCTAGGCAGACACAGGAGCTGCTCTGTACAGTGAGTTCCAGGTCAGCTGGGTTAATAGTGAGAGCCTGTCTCAAACAAACAATCCAAAGATATCTGCAAAGACAATGAATATAATCACTCCAATACTACATAAAGCCTCCTAAAGATGTCAGATGAACTCAATTTTATCAGCAGGTCTGTCTCTTTGGATGCAGCAAGCCACAGAAATTACTACATGATAAAAACCCAAAGTCCTGGGTCTGACCCTCAGCGTTAAGCTAAAATGAAATATATTTGAAACTGCCACAGTCAATTTTCATGTGCAGAGTCTACTTAACCATATTTTTCCAGCTATCAGTGTACGTTAAGATACTTACACTTTCCCACCCTTGCTACATGTTTATACACAATCACCTGTAATCTGACTGACATGTAATTATTTCAGCTGGAGAGAGATGTACTCACCCACGGCACCCCACTGGAGAGCGGAATCAGCCACAGACTCCAGACGGTATATTACATTCATCATTAGAAGAAGTTCCCAGGGGTTTTATGCAAAGCACGCTCCATCAAGATATTCCATGCTAATACCGTAATACCACCGTGTAAAAGGCACTTCTTCCTCGGGTAACCCCGCGTCAGCTACCAACCCAACTCCTCAACAGGATACCTCTGCATTCTGAACTTCCAGCTTCACTGAGATTGCATTACACACACACACACACACACACACACACACACACACACTATGAGAGAAAAAAAAAGCCCCCTTCATTTTGCAGCTGCTGAACACTACAAATAGCTTCTTGTATAATTGGACTTAGAATGCACCCCAAACCAGACATGTTGAATGGCGACCTGAATGCTTCATTCATAGAGAACTCAAATGTGTAGAATGTGCTAAAAACACCACCGTGGGGGAAGGGGGATCATTAGGAAGTCTTGGGGCAGAAGATTGCTTTTCAGTAGCCCCCTGCAAATTCCTTTCAGGTCTATGCAAATGGAGAGAGAGAGAGAGGGTGGTTTCAGAAGATTCCCACAGTGATCAAAGGGGGACTAACAAATTTCCTTCCACTCTGACTAGATGGACGGCTCCCTGGCCATGACCTCTAATCGCTACTCAAATGTGTATTCCTAATAAAACTCGTTTGCCCTGAATCCCTTCACACTGCAAATCAATTATCCATCCCTGAACTCAAAACAGCTTTTTTTTATTCCCAAAGCACTCTGCGCAGGGCAGACCTGATGTCGACACTTCCTAGAGGGCCAGAGTCAACGCCTCGCCATTCCCTTTGTACAGTGCCAACCTTGGAGCCAGGCCGAACCCACAGAATGTGACGACGTGAGACTGTGACAGGGATGTGTGGGGTCAGAAGAGCCTAGAGGTCTTAAAGGGAATCTATATGTGTGTTAGGCCACTATTTCCTAGCCTGGATGAGTTGTCCCTTAAGAAATAGCTTTCAACAGGGACCATGACTAGAAAATGAAAATGCTTAAATACCAAGATGGTTGGCCTTCTTCCTCGCTTTCCTGACTTGAAACAAAAACCCGGAACCTTTAAGCTAGACTGTGAACCGATCTGACAAACTCAAGACCAGACCAGGATGTTTTTAGCCCAAAGCGTGTGTACCTATCAGCCGCCTTGTCTGTCTTTGTTCAAACTGACCAAGGCTAACGGGAGTAGGAAGAAGCCCTCAGACCCTCAGAACCCCAGCCTTCAAGGAGAGAGCAGGCTTCTGCTTCCCAAGACCCCCTTGTGTTTCCCAGAGCATCTTTTCTTTGTGCTCGCTGTCTGTGTGTGAGCTGTGTGCTTGCCCCCAATAAAAGCAGTTTACTGGCAATCAGAAGAGCACAGAAGATGGGCGAATTAAGGCAGAGAGAGGGCTTCATGAGAAGGTGCTTGAGGGATGCTATGGAAAGATGCCGGTGGACACACCCTGGAGTACCTTCTCATGGCTTTCTTTCCGTTATCCTTTGGGACACTGATTAGCTTGTCTTTTCTTCAGGCAATAGATGTCTCCTGACCTTTGAACTCTATCCAGCCCCTTTCAGCGACATCTCTTTCACACAACTATGACTTGTCTTTGTTTAGTGGCCTATTCGGTGACTGGATCTCCCAGGTACACATGACCTTGAACATACCATAGAGGGTACAGTTCACTGATTCCTCAGGTTCTAGAGGAATGACTATCTAATACTCGTAGGCAGGCAACTAATATCATTCCATTAAATTCATAAATGCCTACATGAAAAGAAGCAAGGGGTTAAGAGCACTTGTGAAGACCTCTTATAGAGAACCTGGGTTTGATTCTCAGCATCACATGACAGCACACAACCCTCTGTGGGGGGTTGAGTCCTAGAGGACTCAACCTTCTCCTAGCGCCCAGAGGAGGACTGTCTTCTAGGACCCATGGGACCACTGCACACACAGTATACTTATGTACACATAGGCAAGACACCCTAACACATAAAATAAAAATAAACAAATCTTTAAAAAGGAAAAAAAAACTTAAATATAACAGCTCTACAGGATTCATTCTTACGGTGTTTTAAAAAAATAAAAATAACAACAGTAAAGTACCCGCGGGCTCTCAAATCGATAAAAAAAAAAGCTTTTAACCTGAGAGAAAGTCACTGCAAGGGAATCATTCAATTCATTTGCAGACTTGCAATTAATTAGAGCTTCATCCCGTCACGCCGTCCTAGGCTCTGCGGATACTAAGAAGAAGACAACCTCTCAGGAAGCCTCTCCTCACGGCCACTTCTGGAGTGGAGTATCCACTCCTCTGTCACGTATCCACGCTATCAGGAAGCCCTTCTGTCCCAGGACTAAAACTGTGCTTTGGAAAGTCTCCTTAGTTTGTCCATCAAATGATCTGAGCACTGAGTAAGCTCTTCCTTAGCCCATAAGAGCCCCCACCGGCTAGAAGATGACAAAGAAGATAAAATGATAAATAGGCATAAATTAGAGAGTTCATACCTGGGATAATCATACAGAAGTAAGATCAAGGCAAGATGGATCCACTCCATGGATCCACTTCATGGAACAGGTGGTCCACGATCTAAACTCTGATGAGGGAGAGTTTGCTAGAATGATCTATACATTTGCTAGAATGATCTATACATTTGCTAGAATGATCTATACATTTGCTAGAAAGAGCATGCTGTACATTCCTGGTAGCAAGGACAGGAGCACAGGCATAAAGAAGACATCACATGACTGGCGACTTGGGAATATGGAGATATGACTACACCATGGTGCACGGTCCCTGTCACAGCACCTCCCTCCCCACACTCCCCCCACACTCCCCACCCACCCCCGGCAAGCTGCCTTCTTACAGCACATCGCTTTTCACAGATGCTCTTGCACAGAGGTATCTCTGCCAAGTCTGGCATTTGTGAAGTGTGTTCTCATTGTGAACTGGATGTTTTCTACCGAAAACTCCAACCGCCGAAGTAACTGAAGCATCGTCTGTGTCGAGCCTCTGACTTCAGGGGAGTTGGAAGCACGTGCACTTATTTGGCTGGCAGGGCATCCCGCTGAAGCGATGTGGTCAGGGGTTCAAAGACTGGTGCTGACTGGCTTTGCCAGGAGGGAGGGCCAGTTCCCTGGGTCAGCCTGTTCTGAGAGGGTCATTCCTAAAAGACAGGCGGGGGCCCGATTCCCCAGCCTCTTCTGTGCATCCTCTAAGCTCCAATCACCCAGGTAACACGCCCTCTGCCTATACTTTGGTCTGCATCAACCTCGTCACACCACCTGGTGCCAGAGTGGTGACAAAGTGGGGCTTGCAGAGATGTCCTGAGAGAGATCTGGTTGCTAGAGTGGGATCATGAACAGAGGTGAGGGACTCTGTCTGCTAGGCTTCACGTAGCTGGAAAGAGTTAATAATCAAGGTGACATATACATACATATATATATATATATATATATATATATATATATACACACATACATATATACATGACAGTGATCTATGTATTGATAAAAATTACAGGGCTGGGGATACAGCAGAATGCTTGGCAGAATGCTTGTCTAGCATACATGGAGCCCAGGCTAGACCCCCCCCCCATCCAGGACTGCATAAGCCAAGAGTCACTAACCTGCCAGTTGTCCCAGCCCTTGGGAGATAAAGGCAGGAGGAACCAAAATTCAAGGTCATCCTTGACCACACCTCCAAGAGTTCAAGGCCAGCCTGGGCCACACAGATATCCTATCTCAAAAGAGGGTAGGAGAGCTGGCAAGAGAACTAGTAAAGAGCCTTACAACCTAAGCTCAGTCCCCAAAAACCATGAAAACGTGAGAGGACCAATTCCCAGAGTGGACCACTGGCCTCATGAGCCTCTTCCCCCAACCCCCAGAGACAGACAGACAGACAGACAGACAGACAGACACACACACACACACACACACACACACACACGATATAAATAAAGGATATTCATTGTCTTGCCGAATCTCCAGACAGACAATAAATTTACCTTCTACGCAGCCAGGACTGCTTATGGCAAAAATGCAGCTGCTGCCACCTGCTGGTCAGCGCTGATGGCACGCAAGTCTGACGACCACTTCCAGACTGGCAGACCTGGGCTGTTCCAGCTGCCAGGAGAACCAAACCTGCTCCGTCACTGCCTAACTCTCCTCAGTACGGCATCCAAATTCAGGATGTGAGCCTGCTGCAAGAGCCTTATGTGCGATTTCAGGGAAGTCTGGAAGGCAGGCCAGCCTGGTAGGATAGAAACTGAGTAAGATTGTGACAGTCCCCACTGCAGGCCGAGGAGCATTAGGGACAACTGTTGACATGCTTCAGAATCAGCTTGGATTTGTAGATGCCCCACCCACCAAGTTAGACGCAAACCCAGTAGTAGCTATTTACACTGACCTCCCTGAATCAGAAGCTAAGCGAGTTAGAGCAAACTTGTGCTCAGATTCCATCAATGGCCCAACCAGTACTCACCCAGCTGCGTTCACCACCCCAGACCCAAAGTACATCAACTCAACAAGGCCCGGGCACCTTCTCACGGATGGCATGTCTAAAGGACTGAAAAAACGAGCCGCAAGATCAACTTTAAAGACGTTCTCCAAACTCATCAAAATGTTCAAAAGGCAACAAAGTAAAAGATGCAAATGTCGTAGGAACACTATTCAAAAAGGCAGAGTTCTTGGATGAAGAGAGTGATTTGCAACCACACCAGTTCCTGAAGGCTAGAAAGACATGTGTGCACAATCCAGACTCACACAGAGCTCAGCAGGGGGAACGCAGGGGTGAGGGTCAAGGGTCGGGGAGTCAGCCACAAACACTCACAGGGTCTGCAGGGGGAGCCAAGCCGGGTGCACTTTAAGGCCCTTTACACCAGCGAGGGGCTCTAGCAAGGAGTTAAAAGAAACAGAACATTTGCAATGACCGTCCTTTGAGCTCCCTCTTATTTTTGCACTAAAGTGCAGAGGATTAGCAAAGGTTTGCTTCACTACCCTATTATCTATTAATTATAATTATTAATTATTTGAGAAGCTGGGAACCATACCCAGGGCTTTGGGATGCTAGGCAAGTGTTCTCCCACTGAGTTACACCCCAGGCCTGAAACATTCTCTTAAAAGGAAACAAAACAATAGCAGCAAACCCTTCCAGAGCCATCGCGTAAAACATGAGCAGGAAAACCAGCCAATCAAATATGTTCCTATTACTATGTATGTATGTATGTATGTATGTATTTATTTATTTATGGCTTTTTTAAAATTTATTTATTTATTATATGTAAGTACACCATAGATATCTTCAGACACCAGAAGAGGGCGTCAGATCTCTTTACGGATGGTTGTGAGCCACCATGTGGGTGCTGGGATTTGAACTCATGACCTTTGGAAGAGCAGTTGGTGCTCTTACCCACTGAGCCATCTCTCCAGCCCCTATTTTTGGCTTTTTTTGAGGCAGGGTTTTTCTGTGTAGCCCTGGCTGTCCTGGAACTCACTCTGTAGACCAGGCTGGCCTCGAACTCAGAAATCCGCCTGCCTCTGCCTCCCAAGTGCTGGGATTAAAGGCATGCGCCACCACAGCCCGGCTCCTATTACCTTTTAATCTTTTTTCACACTTCATTTTTCCAGGTCCTTAAATGTGTTCTGGAATAAGGGGAACACCCTAAGTGTTTTTTATCATCACTGTGGACATTCAGTGTAAATTACTGCCCCAAATTCAGTTATCTTCTGCATTAAGTCTAAAGATAAAATATAATGACAATCCCATAACAAAGCTCAAGAGTTTATTTTAAGCGACGAAAATAAAGAAACTGCTAGTCTGTTGAACCCAGGCATACAAAGAACACTGAATAAACAAGCGAAACCCTTAAGAACTAATCAATAAACTTCCAGTTACATACAGCTTGCCTAAAGCCAGGGCTACAGACAGGTTTAATCCCAGCACAGCCTTTGAAGACCTTGAGTAAATCATCTGATCCCTCCCGGCTGGGAACCTGACAGAGGGGATTCTGAAACCTGCTTTCCAAGGTCGAATTTTATCTGTCCTGTCTGTGTCCTAGGTCTGGTGGACGGAGGCCACTTGCACTTCTGAAGTAGTACTTTTGAAGCAATTGCACGAACTTCTCTCCTTGGCCACTACGTATGGAGAATCTTCACCACTAAAAACAAGACAGCTCGTGAGCAGAATTCTGTGATGAAAGTGACCGGGTGGGAGACTGTTGTCACTGGTGGGAGAAGAAATCAAAATAGCCGGATGGGCAAAGGGGAACACTCCCATGAGCATAGGAGTCTGCACGCAGAAGGCAGGCCACAGAGGGTGCAGAAAACTGACACCATGAGTATCCAGAGGAGCATTGGCTGTGACAAAACAAAACAAAACAAAACAAAACAAAACAAAACAAAACAAAACAAAAAACTAAACCCGGGCTTGGGTGAACTAAAAAGGACAGGTAAAAATCAGGGAGACCAGATTGTAGGCTTCTTTTATTGTCAGGGGAATGAGTCAATTCTTGCTTTATGTAGCCCACACTGGCTGAGAATTTGCTGTGTAGTTCAGATTAGCCTGGAGAATGTGAGATTACAGAGGGCATGCCCGTGCCTGCCTGCCTGCCTTTCCATAGTCCGATGCAGCCCAGGCTTCCCAGGACTTCACATCCATCTTGCTTTGACCTCCTGAGAACTAGGACGCTGGGTACACAGCACCAGAACCATGCGGGTGACATTTTTAGTAAAAAATTCTGCCCCAAAGATAAGGAGGAAAAACGACTAGAGCCTGAGAGATAACCCTTAGTCCCAACAGTAACGGCAGAGTAATTTCATGTTAACGCTGGGTGTGCTTCTTCCAGAAGCTCTTAAATTCTGTTTCATGGGCAGCTTTATGAAAAGTACAGATTAATGGATGACAATAATCTCCAAGCAGAAAGGCTGGCAACTGTTTTCTGAAATAATGAGTCTCATTAATGCACACAAACATATACATACGGCACGCTGAGAAAGAGTGTGTGTGTGTGTATGTGTGTGTGTGTGTATCCATGGCCCCCAGTCCATCCTATTCTGATTTTTCTGTACAACTTCAGGCATCTCCATGTTCCCACCAACAAAGTGGCTGGGTTGTCTCACTTATTTGGACAGAGGATGCCCACCAAAGTACATTCTAACTCATCTGGTAGTTTTTTTTTGTTGTTGTTGTTGTTTGTTTGTTTGTTTGTTTGTTTTATAATGGGGAAAAAAAAGAAGAAAAAGGCCAGCAAGGTCAGGGGGTAGGGGCTTAAAGACAGATTCTTAGGACAAATAAAGCAAAAGGCTATACAAATGGAAGACATTCCATGGAGATTCTTGATTCCTTGATTGGCAATGCGGATGGGAAATGGTCAGGTCTGCTGGACATAACCCTGTGGCCATCAGTCACGTGGGGCCAGGCCCCTGGTGTTCTGGTTGGACTCCACCCCCACAGTCACCTGGCAACAACCAGGTTTGCCCCGCCCACAGTCACCTGGCAACAGCCAGGCTTGCCCAGCCCCAGTTACCTGGCAACCCACTATAAAAGGGGCTGCCAGGCCCCTCCTAGCTCTCTTGCTTTTTCCTCTCTTGCCCTTGCGTTCTCTCGTCTCTTGTCCCCCTCTTCCCCCTCTCTCCCCACTCTTCTTCCCTCTTTCCACGTGGTCATGGCCAGCTCTCACCCCTCTATCTTTTCTTTCTCTCTTTACTTCTCTCTTTTCTTTTCCTATTTCTCTATACTAAAGCTTTGAAACTATGAGCTGCCTCTTCTTATCAAAACCCGCCGTGTAGGAGCAATGGAACAGACCTCAGCGTCTCCAGCCGCCAGAAAGGACGGAAGACCCTCCCGCCCAGCCAGGCTTCCTCTACAGGTACACGGGGCAGCAGCAGCGCCAGAACTGCCCCGCCTTCTAGGCAAGGACCTTCTCCCCTAGCCGGGCAGCTTCCCTCAGCAGATACACGGAAGCCCAGCTCGTTTTCCCTACACAGGTCTACAATGGTGATTATCTAAGGATTTAAGGTTGGGAAAACCCAAACCCTAGGCAATGGGTCAGTGCTGCTGTAGGTCTAGCCTGAGGCCAGGTGGCAAGAAGCAGAGTACTCTTTAAGGAAACAAAACAAAAATAGCAGCTAGAAGCGAAGCCCTTGCTTTGAACTAAGTAAGCACCGTGTGAGCATTACCTCTCTGAGATCCCATCACATCTGGGAGCTGTCAACACTCCTTGGTCCCAGGTTTTTAAGATCAAGATATGGAGACTACCACAAGCTAAGCCATTTTTCCAGCTAACCAGCTTGAAACAGACTAAGATTCTAGAGGCTGTTCTCTACCGCTCATCAGACAGAAAAGATACTTACCTAAGTAAACAGAGCCCCACTCGGATGAAGAAGCCGCCACGGGAGCTTAAATCCAACCTAACTGCTAAGCGCACTTGTTACTGGGTACAGCGAAGTGCGCATGCTCTGTCCACATCTCCGTAGATCGCCGCGTGGTGGGCGTTCACAGACTACCACGGGGCTCACACTGTTGCATTTACTAATCTGCTCCGGGACTGAACCATCATCCACACTGAACCAGTAACGTCTTCCTTTCTGATTTTGGAGCTTTGTAACTGGAATCACACACTCTTGCTTTGTCTGTGAAATTAGCTAGGCAGTTGCATGAGATAGCACATTTATTCTTGCGACACATATGAATATATCACGGAGTGGGATAGAAGGGCATGGTCCGGTATTAACTTCCGGTTTTATTATTAATGGATATTTGGCTTTAGCCAAGGTGTTTGAAAAAAAAGTGCAACTGTGAGCATTCCCACACCCAGTATTTGGCAGGCACCCGTTTGCCCTCTAGTGGGTCCGCACCTGGCAGAGGAATTTGCTGGGTCAGAAGGCGAGCACACAGCTGGCTTTCGGAGAGACCGCCATAGATTTTTCCAAAGAGGAAATTCCACTAGGGTGATTTAAAAGTTTCCGTCCTTATCAGATGGCCACTCGAGCAAAAATATAAATAAATTTAAATTAAATATACTGTGGGGCTAAGAGATGGCACCCAGTTAAAAAGTGCTTATAGCTCTTCCAGACAACACAAGTTCGGTCCCTAGACCCCACACTGGGCAGCTCATGACCACCTGTAACTCCAGCTCGGGAAATCCAGCACGCTCCTCTGTCTTTCATGGATAACTGCACACACTGCAGCAAACACTCACAAGACACATACACATAATCTTCTAATGAAATGGATTATAAAAAGTATCAGAAATCCATCCACAGATATCAGAAATAGACTTAAAGGGGGCTTCATAAATACCTGAATGTTTTCAAAGCCTCATGTAATCAACTGCTAAGAAAATAAACTAGAGGAAAGGTTCTCAAAAGGGGCTTATATAAAGTAGCTGCCTACAGTTCTTGTGAACTTTGCATGAGCATAGGAATTTCTAGTCCTCGCACTGCTCAGGGAGACCGAGAGCGCTCCCAGGCCTCTGGGCCTTGGGCATTTCACCGCCACAATCACCTTGGTGATGATGACAAGGTTGTGCTAGTAAACTCCACGTTCTATTTTAGGCACTATATTGTGTGGTACAGATAAGAGAATATTTCTGGCCTCTGAGAGAGAGAAAGGACTCACCCCAACAAGTTCACTATACGATTCGCCCAAAGCTAAAGTGCAAGAAGAGGAGATGTACTTTGCTGCAAAATGCAAAACCAACAGTAAAAAAAAAAAAAAAAAAGTAAGATTACCTGGCCAGATATAACAGGACACACAGGGAAGTTTCAGTATTAGCACAGGACTGGATAAAAAAACTTTTAGGGAGAAGGATTTGAAAATATTTGGGGGCTGGAGAGATGGCTCAGTGGTTAAGAGCACGGTCTGCTCTTCCGAAGGTCCTGAGTTCAAATCCCAGCAACCACATGGTGGCTCACAACCATCCGAAATGAGATCTGACGCCCTCTTCTGGTGGGTCTGAAGACAACTAGGGTGTACTTAATGCACCGTATTTATTTATAAATAAATAAACAAACAAATCTAAAAAAAAAAAAAAAAAAAGCCGGGTGGTGGTGGCACACGCCTGTAATCCCAGCACTTGGGAGGCAGAGTCAGGCGGATTTCTGAGTTCGAGGCCAGCCTGGTCTACAGAGTGAGTTCCAGGACAGCCCGGGCTACACAGAGAAACCCTGTCTCGAAAAACCAAAAAAAAAAAAAAAAAAAAAAAAAAAAAAAAAAAAGAGAAAAGAAAATATTTGGCTGTGATTATAATCATGAAAGTTAAGATATAAATACACTCTAAAGTTACTGTATTAAGACATACTTTTCTACATATAACCCCCAATCTTCTCTTTCCCTAGGGTCAGGCCACTCTACTCTCTTCTACCAAGAAAATCTTCAAATAAGTAAAGCACATATCAGTGAGTTCGGCATTTCCCCTCTTTTTTTACTATAACGTCCCCCCACTACCACCATAGCCGGGTTCCTTTATATTTTTCCCCAAGATAAGATAGTATGTTTTTAGCCCTATGCTATTGCTTGAGACCGCCCTTTCAGCCACCTGTCATTAGTTTTGAAATGAAACTTTCTACCACCATCGCTACGCGCTTTTGTATTCAAGTATGTCCTTTTCCTCTCTTTTTAACTCAAGTTGTAATAACGGATCTTAAAATAAACTGACACATGGTTGTATGTCAAGCAAAACCCAACCTGGGGGGAGGGGGGGACAACCCGTAGATTAATCTCTGTTATTCTTGTTAGCTTTAAAAATTCCAGGGCATCTCTCCTGCTGCTTGATACTTGAAGATGGGCTGGAAAGGGACTACACCCTGTCATGTGTCTAACATTAGCGTCTTTGTCTTTGCTTTGTAGTGTTTAAACAAGAAAGCAAGTCGAGCCAGCTGTAAAAGCAGCGTGGAAATCCCTGGGGAGGCTGAAAGCCTCCCCTCCTGAACCTGTTGACACAGACGGTTAAATCCGGAGCTGGGGGGTGGTGGTGGTGGTGGTGGTGGTATGCTACATGCTAGATTCTGTGCCAATAAGGGCATCTTTTGTAGTTCTGTCTTTTGGAAACTGCTTGTAGACACAGAAGGAAGAAACCAGCAGCAGCAGACACCAGAGCTCAGAGGGCAGATCATTGGTAGCTTGAGGCCGCTCAGAACTGGGTTCTGGGCATCGAACCCAGGCAAGGCAAAGGTCAAAGGGGAGAGGTTCTTTTCACTTAAAACTCTAGAATGGCGAAAGAATGTAATAAGGCTTCTGAGGCTGGCAGCAGCCTCACTGACGTCTACGAACCGGGGCCGAATTCATAGCTGAAGATAAACGGCAGGACAGAGAGGCAGGATTACCTTGTCCCTCCATTTGTGGGCGCATTTACGTATGAACAGAGAAAGGGGTGCGCGCTCTGGCCTAAGCCAATCCACTTAGGAAACTGAAAACCCAAGGTGAAAAGATCCTCGTTGGCACTGCAGTGTGACAAACACCAGCAGATGTTCCGGGGCCATCCCGACGGTATTTAACACATACAGAAGAAATGCTACATATAGGTAGCATTCAACAAGAAAACTAGCAGTTAACAATTACTGAGTGGGATGCCAGGTGGTGGTGGTGGCGCACGCCTTTAATTTCAGCACTTGGGAGGCAGAGGCAGGCAAATTTCAGAGTTCAAGGCCAGCCTGGTCTACAGAGTGAGTTCCAGGACAGCCAGGGCTATACAGAGAAACCCTGTCTCGAAACAAACAAACAAACAAACAAACAATTACTGAGTGGGACAGAGCTCCAGACAAGCTGGGCATGCACTGCCCCACTGAAAGTTCATAAGGCTCTTAGGGGCGAGGGGCCATCCATTTAAGAGACGGAAAGAACCGGGCTCCAGGAAGTTAAATGACTCGTCCCACTGCCATGTACCACTACTGACGGAGCCAAAGTTATTAGCGATCAGAAACCCCACTCCCCTCCCCCAACTCCTGTCCTCCCCACCCCTGTACCTCTCCTACAGTCCTCTACAGCACGTGGGCTGCTCTCCAGTGGGTATCTTCAAACCTAGTAGAAACTAGTGGATTAGACACAGGAGACTCGGATGTGATAATTACGCAGAGAAAACAAGCTATTTTGACATAATTATAAGGCCGTATAAGTAAACATGATTCCAGATGATTACATGATAAGCCCTAAATACCAAGACTTTATGCCTTACATTACTTTTTAAATATCTCCCTGATACTCAGAGAGTCCGTCTAGTCAGAGAGAAATAAAGGAGGGTGGTAGACTAGAAGAAAGAATATTCGGGGTTTTTATTCAGAAGGAAAAGATGAAGGGGGTGGGGCGGGACTCAAAGCAGATCTGTGCTATCAGGTACGCTGAGTGCTGAACAGGGAAGGAATTAGAATGGCAAATACTGGCCAATATGGCCGTCAAACCGAAATGCACAGCAGGCGTGCTTTACTCTAAATCAGAGCTTCTCTGGGGGAGAAATAATTCTGCTAAGATAGAATGGTGGCTTTGGGAAGCGGGAAGATGCACACCCTACCTAAATGACAAACCGATGGGCAGGAGCATTTCAGAGTGGGGCTGAAGCAAGTGGTGGGACACATGCTTGGCACAGACAAGGTCCTGAGTTCAATCTCAGACACACACCAGACACACACACACAACACACACACTCACAATCCCTCTATTACACGCTCATTTCAAAAGTGAAGATTGTCTAATTCGTTACAAGCAAGAAAAAAAAACCAACCACATAAGTTTTCATAACCTTGGTGTTTTAAATATCTACTCACGGACTCGTCATTCAAATGGTTTTCTGCAACTGTGTTATCTGGGGGTTTTAGGGGAATCGGTCCTGATTACGTCCTATAAAATGCATCTCGAGGGCTGGAGAGATGGCTCAGCGGTTAAGAGCACTGGTTGCTCTTCCGAAGGTCCTGAGTTCAAATCCCAGCAACCACGTGGTGGCTCACAACCATCTGTAATGAGATCTGACACCCTCTTCTGGTGTGTCTAGAGACAGCGACAGTGTACTTACATATAATAAATAAAGAAATCATTTTTAAAAAATGCATCTCGAAAAACAAACAAACAAACAAACAAAAAGGCTGCAGGAGTCACCTGATTTCTACAAGGGTGAGAACATGAGTGGGAGTTATGAACTATATTTATGTCTCAGTGCTGTCGCCATCTGACGCAGACAGAACTGTTCTTTGCTTTGATATTAAGCTGATTGTTTCGCTGACTGCCAAAGACTCGGCCTATCCTGTTTATAACAATTTAAAGGGATGGCTTTTAATGCTGCGGTAAGAAAGTTCTGTTCATGTTTCTAAATGGGAGGGTGAAAATCAAATGTGTGCCTGATTGACGAAAGGTTAGTGTGTTTTAAGCATTTGAGGTTTGAAAGGGGGGCCCTTTACCAAAAAAAAAAAAAAAAAAAAAAAAAAAGCCTGGCTCTCAGAGAGCCACAGAAGAAAAAGTCCTGCAAAGAGGTAATCAGACGTGCTCCATCGAGACATTTGGAGATAGTGCGAATGAGCCTTTGATATTCCACCACCGAAAACAATCGCCACCCCTTTGATTTATTGTTGCTGACTTTCCTGAACACAGTGGGCAAATAAGAGCAAACGGGTATCTCTGGTTGCTTTTTTTATGGAAACCCTCAGAGGTCAGAGACACACTCGGGAGTGTGCCTTGATGTTTCAAAAGTTATGGAAAGATCTTGGATCAGCCAGAAATAAGGGCCTCACACAGGGGTCAGAAAGGGCATTCAATTTATTGTCTACCAGCGATTCAATATTAAGGGCTCGTGGAAGCCAGATCTTCCTAACAGAAGACAATTTATTGTTCACTTGATGTATTCATTTTCTATTGCCTCTATGAAAGGCCATTCCCAATCAGTGCTGCCTTTATGAAGGCCACACACTCTAATAAATTACCACGAGTTTGGCGCCTTGAAATAATATCCCTTTAACATCCCCATTCCAGTAAGGTGGTGATCCATCAGCCGGGCGGGGGATTGTGGGTAATCTTACAGGCCTAAAGCAAGGAGTGGGAAGGACAGGCTTCAGCCTGGGAGCCATGAAAGGAGCTATCCACTGTGTATTCAGGTTGGTAGCAGAACCCTTGTCTTGACTTCCTAGTGCCCAGCTCCTTCAAAAATCAGCACACTGACTCTTTCTCATGCTCAGTCTCTAAACTTTCCCTTATGCCATCAGCTGGAGGTAACTCTACTTTTCAAATGGCCCCATGACTACATCAGATCGGCCTGGGTAATCCAGGCTAATCACTCACTTGTAAAGTCACTGGTACATTTGTAAAGCCTCTTTTTACCATAGAGTATACCAGGCTACAAAGAAGGCATGATACCAAGAGACGAAGATTATGGCGGCCAAAACTGTTACCCATTGCAACGGACACAGAGGAATTAAAAAAAAAAACTCATATTCATCAATTCAAGAGAATGCATGCAGATCATCTGACTTAACAAATCGATTACATGGAAATGGAATCAAAGCCTGTCTCCTCCCAAATTCCCATGTTGAAACCTTAATCCCTAAAGTTATATAAAGTTATATCCCTAAATATTAGGAGGAGGTTAAGTCAAAGCGTGGAGCCTTTCATCTTAGAGTTCTCCCACCTATGTAGAAGAGACTGCAGCCCACAGATTTGAAAAAGAACCTCTGGGGACCCCACACTAGCACCCCAATTTCAGACTTCTACCCTATAGAACCATAAGCTATAGTAGTTAGTTGTTTGTAAATCAACCAGTTTATGAAAGTTTCTTACAAGAGACTGAACTAGGATATTAGTCAACCATTCAATGATTTATCTACATCACCATTCTGGGTAATAAATCTTAGTCTTGAACACAGTGATTTGGATGGTAGCATCTATACTAATTTACTTACAGAATTTTATGGCTACACCCCAACCAAAATTTTCCAGGGGGGGGAAAATTCCAATAATTTTAGGATTTTTTTCCTTTCTGGCCTAGAATCTTCTTTCCCAAATACATAATTTGACTTTGAAGTCTTTGTTAATCTCTACTTCACAAGAAATTATTTACAGAGAAAGTAAGGTGTGATGGCTTTGCTACTGTGACTAGTTGGTAACTTCTATGAGGGTGCAGGTTAATGCTTTCTATTTTTTATCTATCTATCTATCTATCTATCTATCTATCTATCTATCTATCTATCTAATGTAAGTATGCTGTAGCTG
Organism: Apodemus agrarius; assembly: GCA_964023405.1. Classification (NCBI taxonomy): domain Eukaryota; kingdom Metazoa; phylum Chordata; class Mammalia; order Rodentia; family Muridae; genus Apodemus; species Apodemus agrarius. The sequence goes on from OZ030027.1 coordinate 15,584,671, forward strand.
TCTTCAGACACCCTAGAAGAGGCTGCAAGATCTTGTTAGGGATAGCTGTGAGCCACCATGTGGTTGCTGGGATTTGAACTCAGGACTTTCAGAAAAGCAGTCGGGACTCTTAACCGCTGAGCCATCTCACCAGCCCCTAATGCTTTCTCTTTTGCTTCTAATGTTAAGCCAGATGATACGCCAACATTCCCCTTTATATTTTTTAATGATTTGTCAATTAATAATGAATTGATTCAGCCAATATCTGTGTGAATTTTGGCACTGAGCCTAGTGAGAAATTCAGAGAGCCTGCACTCTATGTTCTTAAGGATTACTACAAGGAGACAGCAGAACAGAAAGGGGTAACTAAAGTTACGGAAAGCCTCCATGAGGAGGAACCATCTGAAACGAGTCCTCTAAGCCCCATCAAAATGCCAAGGTCCTTCTAGGCACAGGGTCACAAGACACAGAAAGTTGAAGAAAGGGGAGCAGGGACAAGGAAAAAGGTTGGTGGATTTGAGATTGGAGGGGAAATGAGCAAGCACCCACCCACAATGTCATGGATAAACCCCTACTTTATCCTGAACGCTATAGAGTGGTGGTGGTGGTGGTTAAGAACTATAGACTTTTTAACCAGAAAAGAAATACATTGCTCTCTGGTATTCCCATCAGAAGGGACTTTGCAGGATCTAGGTAATGAATCTAAACTGTGAATGAGGAATCTCTCTGTTCAGCAACAAAGACATAAGCGGACAATCACAACTTAAGGCAGTGGTGACTTACAGAATGAGGGGAGACTTGGGTTCTGTCTAAAAACAAGGCAGCATAAGCAGGAAATAGAAGAGAGGAGTCCTAGTCTCCAGTCACATTCTAGGCATCTTATCTCTTCTTGTAGCCCATGAAAGTCATTCCATTTAGTTCAAGAGAGATACAGCTATGAGTAGTTAGGTAGCTTCTTCAACATCAGTAAATGCTATGCTAGACCCATGATCTGAAGCATTCTGATTCTTGGGTTAAAGGTCTACTGCATCATCACATGAAAAAGTCGTGCAGTGTATAATATCAGAGATGCTTTTAATGTTTGAGGAGACACATAGGCACACACACACACACACACACACACACACACAGCGGGGAGGGGAAGGGGGAGGGGAAGAGGGAGAGACAGAGAGAGTTGAGACAAGGCTTTGCTACTTTCCTGTGCACCCCAGGGTGGCCTTGAACTCATAATCCTCCTCTGCCTCTGAGTACTAGGATTATAGAAGTATATCACCATGACAAATGAAAAGCCTCAGATGACAAAGATCTCAACTGGGCATTAAAATAACAGATCTAGCTTTAAGACAAAAGCTATAAACACAACTTGCATCCTTTAATTTTTAATGTCCACAGGAAAGGGGGAGAAAGAAGAAAAATAAGGTTCCAATTACAACCAAGCACCCAGACACTTACTAGACATAAGAAGGGAACCTCTGGGTGCTCTCTGAGATGGGTCCTGCATAGTTAGCAGCTCACTTGCTAGGGACCCAATCCAGACAGCCACAGCCAGGCTGTAGATGTTTTTATTGAGGAAAACAGAGAACAAATGTTACAATGAAAAGAAAACCAACGGGACGTGCCTAGAGTGGAGCCCTACAAAAGTAGCCAGTAGGTCTAAAAACATAGAACAGGGGACAGAAGACCTAGTAAAAGTAGGCTATAATAAGATAGTGAAAAGTTTCAAATAGAAAGGATATGGAAATATTTCATATTTAAGTGTTTATTTCATGAGAAAATAACCCCATATTTCTACTAACCATTTCCCCAACGCTGATCGATTACCTGTTCATTAAATAGGCCCTTGGAAGACCAAGGGAGGGCCTGGGTCATGTCTCTTCCATCCCCACAAAGCCCAGGCTCCTTTGCTCAAACACCAGAATTCCTAGAAACACGTTAATCTATCTTTCCTTGACTCTCTTACCAGCTCTTCTTCCTGTAACTATGATTCCAGTCATTAGTGATTACTCCATTCCTCTGTTCTCCCTCCTTGCCTGCCTCTCTCCTCCCCTCCCCCTCCCCCTCCCCCACCCTCTCCCCCTCCCCTCCCTCTCTCCCTCCCTCTTTTCCCCTCCCCCCTTTCTCCCCCTCTCCCTTCCCCTCCCTCTTTCCCCTCCCTCCCCCTCCCTCTCTCCCTCTTTCCTTCCCTCCAGGCTCTCCCGAGGCCGAGGCTGGCCTTCAATCCCCAAGCAGCCAAGGATGACAAAACTCTCTATCCTCTACCTCCCAAGCCCTTGGATTTTACTTGTGTGCCACTATTCCAGGCTTTGCTAGAGTTTTCCTCTGGGTTGTTCTAGAAAATAAGACTCACAAAACAACAATAACAACAAAAGATTCAGAAAAACAACAGTGCTTTTCCCCCCACCTCCCCCCAGGCAGGGTTTCTCTGTGTAGCCCTGGCTGTCTTGGAACTCACTCTGTAAACCAGGCTGGCCATGAACTCAGAAATCCACCTGCCTCTGTCTCCCAAGTGCTGGGATTAAAGGCGTGCAGCACTGCAGCCCGGCTGTTTTTCTGGTTTTACTTACTGCTTACCTTTAGTCCAGCTGAGAACACTATGCCTGCTCTTATATTTTACGCTATATTCAAAAAAGTTACGTTCATAGAAAGCAATGGGTAATAAACCTTTTTACATATGCCGTTCCTTTAATGGGCAAGTGTCCACAGAGACCTTTCTTGGTTCAGTTCATGAGCTAAGCCCTGGAGGGACCTACTCAAATCCTGCTGGGGAAACCGGAAGTTCCTCAGCACCTCTACACAGCATAAAGTAGTCTCTGTCCCGAAGAACACATGAATCCTACTCTGTGAGCCAGCGTGGAGCCTGCCCTCCATCTCGATGCTGACGGTGAAGAAAACGTCATCATGTCCTGTCCTGTCCTGCCCATGAGAGGACTTCTGTCCTCAGAACACAAACCAACCTGAACCCAATGGCCAAGCATAAACCCATCTGAGCTGATAAGCATTTAAAAGTTTCCTTTGTCCTAACTGGATCACCATCAATAAAGCCACTAGAATTAAACTTTCAAGATTCCAACAGGAATTCTATTGAACTAAGTTAATAAAGCCCAAAGGGGAACCTCTGTGGCTGTATTTAGCATTCAGACTGTTACTCTTAACGATAAAAACAGGATGGAATAGAGTGAATTTTTTTTTTGGGGGGGGGGGGGTCCTCTCACTCACATTTTAGGAAAGTATGAAGTCACTTTAAAGACATGCCTTCCACAAGCACTGGACAAGGACATGGCTCCCTCGGGGCTGCTGTTCTGGCAGGAAACCCTTTTTCTTTCCTTCCATACGACGGGATCGGATGCAGACATGTTCTGAAGTAGAAAGCACTACAGCCCACCGATGGCTTAGCTTTGGTCTGTGACTGGCACTGTCAGACCAGACAGCTGGCCGACAGAAGCCTTTACGGTGAGTGGAAAGTGGGAGCTACATGGACGAGCTGGCTGCCCGGCTGCACTGGAGCTTCACAGAGGAGTGTGGACTGCAGATACGAACTTTAGAGTTGCGCGAAATACTGGATTATCTAAACGCGGGACTCTCCGCCCTGACTAGAGAATCCTTAACTTGGACACACCAAGAACCACTCCCCTCCCACCATGACAAGTTTGCCTCTTCCTTCTCTGCAGAACATCTATACCCGCCTGACCCAAGTTGTGACCACTCAGGGTCCTTGACTTGAGGTCCAAGCCATTATGCTGTTCATTATGAGGCACAGAACTTGAAAGTCAAAGTCGAAACTGAAAGGGGACAAAAATACAAGGATCTCATCAAATGAGCAGGGTGGGGAATTCTTGGGTATATTACATACCAAAGCAACCCCATCTGTTTTAGGGACTCCAGCCTCCTCCCAGCTAATAGAAGCCTTATCTTTGTTTTAAGTAACGTTCCAGCACCGGATCCATTCTCCAGTTTCATGGAGATAAATGAGCTCAGGGAACACCTACGACACCCTATCCTCAGGAAGATCGGCATCCTGGCATCCTAAGTCAGAAAAGGACAAAAAGACCAATAATGTTTGCCACAGCAACGCCATTTTCTCCAGTGGCAGGAAAGACAGCGTGCTTAGCATCACAGGCATGGGAAAGCTGAAACTGTCACGAGAGGGACTGGCCTTGCCAACTCAACCCAAAACTAGTGACAAATGTCAAACTGATATTTTATATTTGACTTGCTGGACGTTATTAAAAAGTTAGTCACTGGTCTCCAACCCTTACAGATTTTATAAATGCTGTGATTTTTAGAGAGACAGACAGACAGACAGACAGACGCATAATGTCATTCCTTCATGTATATGACAGGTTTTGGTCCCAGGATGTTTAGGATCAAAAGCAGCTCAGATTTTTATTTTATTTTATTTTTAACTTTTGAAGGCCAGGGCTGGTGCTATAGTAAGACGTGAGACATTCTGGATATGCCCTAAATCTAATGCAAAAAAAAAAAAACAAAAAAACCAAAACTCAGCTGTTCATGTCTACCTCTACATATATAGGCTAAAAGTAATAGTATAGGATTTGGGGTGCTACCAGTGTTTTTGGCTGTAGCCAAGCCAGTGATGACATGTGAGGGAGTTTCCACTTACAGCCCTGTTTTGGATCTATAAGCGTGTCAGACGTGTGCTTTTCTGCAGAGAATGTTCAACCTACTCTTTAAACATACACTGTGATTTGCTAACATTAAAGCTCACTTGCCATTTTCCTCAGAGGCAAGGCAGGCTGGCAGTTATCAACAGAGGCAATACGGAACATAACCCCCAGGTCAAAAAAAGAGCTCATTAGCAGTCCCCCGGCACAGCCTTCGGCCTAGATAGGTAAGAATTTAAAACTATCCACCCGCACATTCCTCTCATCTGGCTGTGGAGAGATTTTGTAAAAATAAAATAAAATAAAATAAAAAAATAAAAAATCTTTTTATAAAAGGCACCATCTGAGCATTCCAAATCTCGCTTTAAATCTTTATCAAGTGTTTGTTCTGCCAGGAAACGTTTCCAGAAATGAAAGGTTTTGTTTCAGTTGCTGTGGCAGCAAACACTTCGTTTGGAGCAGTGCGAGCGAGAACCAGCGGGAGACTCTCCGGGCTCACACGGATTGCAGAGTATTGTCATGCCTTAACACTCCTCTACCAGGATATTCGGCTTGCGAGACCTTCTTCATCTGGATGTATTTATACAACTCAGGGTCCAGAAAACTGTGTAAAGGCTGCTCTAACTGTGCTGCAGTGGAGACACCGGATCTATACGAGATGCCATAAAACAGTCTTCACTTTGACAAGCCCAAAGTGGGTCTCACCAACTTTTTAGAGGATCTGGGTCAAGTTCCAATAAAACAATTGTATATTTTATACAAAAACGCCCAATTTCTATATAAACTAGTATTGCGTCTTCAGTGTTATAGTAGATAGACAATGGTTTAGGGAGCTTTTCCCTCAAAGAGCTAAACCCATCTGATAAAGGACAGACTTGAGATCGCCCGGCGATTCTTCACTAATGGAGGTTAAGCGTTTTAAGATATCTGCGTCATGATTCGCAAGGAACTGTTTTGAAAAAAGATTCTTCCTTTTCTTTGCTCCAACGTCAACCTTGGTGAAGGAAGAATCCCCAGGCACCGGTATGAGCCGAGGCACCTCGAGGATGGACAAGAAAGCAGTCAGACGTCTTAGGGCCTAAAGAGAAGTAGACCTGGGGGGGGGGGGGAGGTGGGTGGAGCCAGTGCATCGGGCACCAGTCAGAAGGCTTTCCTGGAAAGGGATGGGAGGAGAAGGGGTGGGTGGAGCTTGGCACGTGGGGATGGTTCATCAGCATCAGTCGGTTAACATCCATACCCAACATTTCATCAGAGTGTTTGTGTCAAGCCTAATGAATTTCAGGGGTTTCAAGAATGACAAACACGTTCTGAATAATAAATCTAGATAGATTTTTAAAAAAAAACAAAAAACAAAAGGAGAGCTCTCCTGGGATAATATTGGGGCCCTTATGAATAAAATATTAGTCTGCCACTCTACTACATACCCAGAAAGGATGGGCCAGAATGTCTTTTGTCCAGTTAGAATTAGACAAGGGTCTCCTCAAAGGGGGGTGGGGTGGGGATGTAACCTGGTAGGACATGGCTTTGAAGGGCGGGATGAAAGTTCCCTGTACTCAGCACTAGGTGCATGTCTCTACGTACTCCATTTTCCTCTTCCATGTCTTCACCTGGAACCCAGCACCTGCTGGGTCCCTTTTCTAAGTTTCCGTAAGTGACAGGATGACAGAAACGTCACTATTCTCGGCTTCTAATGTAATCCATCCCCCCTCCCCACTTATCTCCCCCCCCCCCCAGCGGTACCAGCCTGGCTCCCGGGAGGGTCCTCTGCACACTACACCTCAGGTGTCAATTCCTCCTGCTTCCACTTGTCCTCCAAATAACTGCCTGTCACAGCTTTACTGTTTGGGCCTGGATCCTTCAGGCTGGCCTGGAACTCCCTCTGTAACTTTACAGAGCCCTCTCAGAATCTAGAACTTTCCCGGCTCAACCTGCCCCCCTCCCCCGCCCCCATGCCAAGATATCGGGCTTGAGATGCCACACCAAGATTTGTTTGTTATAACTTACGTTTAAAAGTTTAAGTGGCAACGAACAAAGCAGGCCCTAGACTTCGGCTCAGTGAAATGAGACTGTAAGGGACCCACCCACACAGCCTCTTTCCGTCCCAAAAGATCGCTCTCCTACGGTTTCTCAAAGCTCTGCTCTGCCACTGGAACAAGTATGGGGTCTTTGGGAAAATGACTGTCTGGGTAAATATAAATTCAGGTCCATGGCATCACAATTCACCACTCCTAACAGCTCACTGTGTGCTGTTCAGGCCTCTTCCATAGAAATCACTCAAAAGAAAACATGGCCAGGAACACTCCCATTTCTCTCACCCCGCATCCACCTACTCCCTACTCAAATCCTTTTGTCTCGAGATGGACCATATTTTAGTAGTAAGAGATATCAAGGAAAAAGTCTAAACCCAAACTAGGCTAATAAAAACGGATAATGATAGGTAGTTGTTGCAAGACATTTCCTATCCACTCACACTGAGGCAGTGAGAGGCCAGTGATTGGAGGGGAGAGAGGAGGAGGAGCTAAGGGAAGGAGGGGCGGAGGAAGAGAGAGAGGGAGGGGCTCGGTGGACCAGACGGGCAGAACAGAGAAGTAGGCGTGGCTATCCAGATGGCTTCAGACATATTTCTGGTGTTCTGGAGAGGTTAGAAATATTGGGATAAGACTTTATCATTGTAAATTGGCATTATGTAATTGGGAGTTTTATATACATAAAGATATTTGGTTAACTATTCAAGTTTAAGAGTCATGCTTTACCGGATACTTGGGACGAATAGTACAGAGGCCTGGCGGGATGGAACTCTCTTTATTAACTATTACCCACTACAGGTAGTCACAAGACAGAAGGTGAACTCTGGTGACAGTCACACCAGACCGTCCCTTGTTGGGTGCAGCCAACTTCCAACAAAAAGGTCTTATATAGCGATTAAAGCGCTATATATAATCTTATAAAGTTTACATCTTTCAGTGTGCATCTATTTCTTACACCCTTAAGACCACATCTTGCCAAACTGTTTAACTATGCCAAAACTATTGCTTAAAGACTTTTAGGACAGTTGTTGGCATTAATTCTGTTTAAGTAATGCTGTTCAGAATGCCTCACGACATCTCCCTGAGTGCCTTTGTGCCCAGCTCTAGCATGACGGCCCTAATCGCACCGCTCCAATCACCTCCACCCCTCCTCCATCACCTTTCCACGCCTAGACTACTAATCACGCATTTGTACTAGGGAAGGTCCAGCAGGACACAGGTATAACCAAGCATCCCTGTCAGTGTGGTCCTATGGGTAGGAAATGTCTGGAGGCTCATAGGTTTGAACACTTAAGTCGCCGTCTGATGGAACTGTTTGGGAAGGCTGCGGAACCTTTAGGAGGTGCCATCTCACTGTGGCATGTGGGTCACTTGGGGATCTTAAGGCTTTATATATCAAGGTCCCACTTTCTGGTCCGCTCTGTCCTTCCCGACAGTGGAGACGATGTGACGAGCCACTCCAGACTCCTTCCTCGGGGCCTTTCCCATGTCCCTTTTTAAACAAGCCAAAAGGTGACTTTTTTCTTGGGTATTTTGTCACGGCAATGAGAAAAACAATACAGACTGTAAGAAAAAAAGACAGCTAAGAAAGGGGTTTAAAAGACACCAGAGAGACATGAAAATCAAGCAAAGAAATGAAACAAGCACAGGTTCAAACAGAGATACGGACATAGTTCCCTAGATCAGACGTCTTCCTAGCATTCGCAACGTCCTAGGCTCTATACCCAGTGTGGCAAAAAACTGAATGGGTATGAGGGTACACATCTATAATTCCATCATTAAGGAAGTGGGATTAGGCGTTCATTCAGGGTCCTCCCACCCTACACAGCGCAGAAAGCAAAGCACCTCCCTGCCAAGGCTTTCAGGAACTAAAGTCATTTGCTTTGGTTCCCCCCAAAAGGATCCCCCAAAAGATCCCCAAAAGATCTGTGCACAGAGCAGGAACTACAAATGGATAGGTCTCAAGGCCTGCATACTTTGTGCAGCAAAGCCAGCACCCGCGCTTTCAGCCCAACGGGTAGCACTTCTAGACCATCCCATGACACATTCTGCTTAGCGAGGGGACCAGGCTTGCCCTGGAGCCTTAACAAGAACAGCTATGGTCCTTTGTGAGTTACCTGCTTCTCTCCAGTTTTAGACATGTCGTAAATGTGAGTTCAGGGCTGGAGAGATGGCTCAGTGGTTAAGACTACTGGCTGCTCTTCCAGAGGTCCTGAGTTCAAATCCCAGCCACCACATGGTGGCTCACAACCATCTGCAATGGGATCCCTCCTCTGGTGTGTCTGGAGACATCGACAGTGTACTCATATACATAAAACAAGTAAATTAAAAAACAAAATGTTAAAAAAAAAAGATATGTGAGATCATACGAGAGTATTTATTAAAAGTGTTAATTTAAATTGCAGGTGTGAAGAATTCCCATTGGCAGACACGGATTACTGGTTGCCAGTCACAGGCAGTTTTTAAATGAGTGAAGGAATGAGAGATACTTTACGAGACATGGCATAAAGCATCCAGAGACACTGCTAATTTATCTAACACCCGAATTCTGAGTGTGCGATAGTAAAATGCCCAGAATGCCACAGAAGTGATATTCCCAGTGTTGCTTTGCTTTTCCTGCCTTCGAGTGATGCTAAGAATCAATGAGGAAAACAACAACAGGCACTTTGCTTCGTGCCTGCTTGATGGTTCATTCCCGGATTGAAGAAAGGACTAGGCCTGGTACTCACCTAAAATCCCAGTCCTCAGGAGGAGGCAGGGCAGGAGGAAATGTGAGTTTCAGGCCATCACAGTGAGACCGGCTCACACAAAGGGGTGGGGGTGGGGGGGGTGGCGAGGGGCTTCCCGAAGCAAATGGCTGCTTGTTACCACACTTGAAAAACGCACTTGTTCCAGCACAGAAAAAAAAAAAACAAATCTGTTTCTGATTCCTGACATTGGTTTCTAAATGCTGCCAAGAAAAGAATCTAAGGAATTCTTCTGCATACACAACAGACACAAGACAACTGGGAAGGGGGCCTGTGCTTCACCCCGGGGAACGCGTCTAGGAGGGACCAGGAACAGTTCCCAACAAGAGCTACCCTCGAAGGAGCGGCGGCGCATGCCTGAAGTGGTTCACGGAGGCTCTCTTGCTCTCTAACATAACTCTTGGCTATTATTAGACAACCAGAGGCTTTCCTAAATCTGTAACTTGTGAAGCAGAAAAAGAGGGCAGGCAAAACTCTATCATGTGGAGCATGCAGGCAGCTGGGACACACCCAACTGCACAGAGCTCATAACTTTCCCCACTCCATCAAACTAGCTTTCTAGATCTTGGAAGACACACTAATGCTGAGAAGAAGGAGGAAAAAAAAAAAAAAAAAAGAACCCACTTCCACGCCAATGCCTATTTTCAAATCCATGTTTAAAAAAAAAAAAAATTTAAGAACCAGGGAAAAGCTAATATAAAACTCAACTACTTAATGCCCACAGTATACCTTAAATACTGAATTGGGATTTTTTAGAGCAGTCTGCATTTATCCTTCCCAAATCAACATCATTTTTAACATAGTCTTACTTTTGTAACGCCAGAATAACATAAACAAGAGAAAGGTGAGTCATCCAACGGCCTGAGCTCTCTAATGCAATTGTTTAAAGTTTGGCTCGCACTGAGCTGACTGCAGCGAACTTAAGTTCAGTTTTGTTTTCCCCTTCTCAACAGGATAAAAGTTCATGAAGGAAACAGAGCCGTGCAACGGATCTATAGAGCCAACTTTTTTTTTTTTTTAATTTTGCATGGCCGGACTTGAGTAGATTTCCAATCCATCTATGTACAAACTGGCCTTAAATGTGTCACTGTCGGGTTTCAAAAGCATCCTCCAAGCAGCCGTGTAGGGCATTCAACAGCAGACCGCTAGCATTCTCCTATAAAGCAACCTCTGACAGAGTTCCTCCATGTCCTGCTCCGCTGGCTTCGATGGTGCCCTCTCAGAATCCGCATCGACTGGAATGTCAAGGCAGGACTTTATCTGGAAACAGGTTCTTACAGGCGTATTCGGTGAAAATGAGGACAGACGTGAGATTAGAGTAGATACTAATTAACAGACATCCACCCAACACGAAAACCATGAGTACCGTCCAGAGACGGTCTCTTGAAAACAGAATGTGGTGGGATGCTGGGACAATAAATGGAATCTTCAGGTCCACCAGTTAGGAAAAGATTCTCTCCTATGCTTTATCGGGAAGATGCTCATAGTCAGTCCAGAAAGGGCACTGATGACAAACCAAAGAAGTAATTCTACCCAAGGCTAACTAACTTAGTGGACCGGTTACTGGGACTGCTTACAGGAGGAGCATGGTGACTCTAAACTAACTGTATCACTGAAAAGTTCATTCCAGCATGGACAACGGTTCACAACAGCTATGTCCTTAGAGCTTGCTGCCCAAGTTACCTTACAGGCAACTCCACCAGGGAGTCTCCTCTTCCCCAATAATACACACACACACACACACACACACACACACACACACACACACGCACGCACGCACACATGCACACGCACATTTGCAAGGCAAGCAATTTACCAACGGAGCCATCGCGTCTCCCCTGTCAAACCTCACCATGTCCTGAGCCCGGAAAGTCCCCTTAGCTTCTCGAGTGCTAAGATCCCCCTTCTTTTCTCTCCCACAGAGAATGTTCCAAATGGGTAGACGTCCTATCACGCCAAGACAATAGACCTTCATTTCAGACGTCTGGCTAACAGACTCAGACGGGTTTTTCTGCTGCCAGCCCCACAAGGACAAGACTTCGCCGAAGCCCAAAAAGCAAGTGTATGCTACCGTAGTGACGTCACAGAACGCATGATTGGATGTCCATGAGACATCAGTCTGTGATGGATTAGAATATTTGTAAAACATCTGCCCCACATTGGAAAAGCGCTTAAAGATAATATTTATAAAGATGAAAGTTAGCATACCATATTTAATAAATGTCTGTTTTGTTAACCATCTGAGAGGTAACTTGTGATGTGGGTGGTAACTCTTTAATTCATCTGTGACTATACATTTACACGATACACACACGGTAGCTTGTTATTATGTATATTGTTCGGTCAGCCAGAAACATCCGTCTTGGGGCTTGATGGATCATGGACCAGACAGGACAGGAACGCTGGTTATGCAGGGCATTTGTTAACCACAGGGCTCTTGGCAGAACCTCCCCAGAGACTAGGAGCTCAGATGTTTCTCAGACAAATTAATTTGGGTGGGGTGGATATACTGAGATACTTCAGTGGTGACAGCAGTGACTCACTTTACTAAAGAATCTATCCATTTCATGGATATAGAACAACTGTATGCCATTCTAGTAATAGTAGTGGCAAAGGCAACTTCTTCTATACAGACATTTACTAGCACAAAATTGACAGAAAGCCAAGAAAACTTGACTTGAGGGAAAAAAAACAAAAACAGCCTCAAGAAAAGGAAGATTGCGTCAGTGTCGGAGGGAGGCTATCTGATTAGAATGTTCTCTTTCAGCAATTACAAGAAACGCACAGGAACATGATTTAAACAAAACAAAACCAAAAAGCAATCATGTTTCCTTTAAGGTCAGTGTTAATCACAATCACATACTCAATACCTCCAGGACAAGAGTTGGCAATAGAAATAAACCAATCATTGAAGCACCGCCCTTTCCAAAGGGAGAACACCAGCCACCAATAGGTGATCCTTATATCCCTGTGTTTCCTCCTACTTTGTCATGGGTTTACCTCACTAGGAACACAAATGGCTATCTACAATGCACCACTGTGCACCAGCCGGCCGCAAATCACTGGAAGAACGTGGATTATCAGTAGTTTGATACTTAGAGATCCAACAGGGGGCTTTATTCACTCTGCTCAGACAATTCACACACACACACACACACACACACACACACACACACACACAGACACACACACACTTCAACAAAGTACTTAGTTGTCACTGTATGCCATACTCAAGCCTTAAATCGGTCCTAAGTTGACTCTGAAACGGAGTCCGTGGCATATTGATCAATTCTCTAATAAAGTAAATTTGCTATTATGGGAGGAGGGGAAAAATACATCGAGGCTCTAGAAGTCATATTCAAAGGCAATTTCATGCCTGCATTCAATTGCAAATCCTTAACTCTGAGCTGCCCTGTGGAAATCACACCAAGACAGCATGTTCTTCTAGCCAACAGTATTGCTGACTTCCTACACCTTTTCCCCCCTAACAAAAGCAAGCTTAAAGGAAGCAATTTCACCAGAGTTCATAATCCTCTTCCATCAAAAGTTACTTTTTAGAAATACTCAAATTCATTCAGACTATGTCTCCGGAGAAATCCATTACAACTCTTTATTGTGAGAATTAATCAAGGCTGGGCAGTGGTGGCGCACGCCTTTAATCCTAGCACTCAGGAGGCAGAGGCAGGTGGATCTTGGAGTTCGAGGCCAGCCTGGTCTACAGAGTATCAGGACAGCCACAGAGACATCACGTTTATTAGATAGATAGATAGATAGATAGATAGATAGATAGATAGATAGATAGATATAGATGGATGGATGGATGGATGGATGGATGGATGGATGGATGGGTGGGTGGGTGGGTGGGTGGATGGATGGATGGAGAGAGAGAGAGAGAGAGAGAGAGAGAGAGAGAGTTAGAGAAGAAAAAAATGTGATGTTCTTTTCAATCTTGTCTCCCAATTTGGTCAGCTCTGTACCTGGTATAACAACAAACATCTCCAACTTAAAGTGGAACATAGAAGACTCTGGTGAGTTTTAAGGTATCAAGATCAAGCTGAACAACACAAAGACAGAAACCCCACAACCCATGTCTATACCCCAGTAACAGTCTAAGAACAAAGGGGTGGTCTACACAGCAAACAAGCCAGGGACACCTTCTTTCACCAAACTCAAAGTCTGTCAAGAGTTTAACATCTCCAGAATTACATACACAGAAAGATACGAGCATCACAGCCTGCTTCAGTTCCAAGGAAGCTCGTCATAGCTCCCTCATTTCGACAATCTCACAGGAAAAAAAGCGCATTATCGCACAACCAACGTTCTTGAGATTGTGACCAGAGCTGGAAGAAACACAATCTTCAAGGAATAAAATACTTGTCTCACAAAGAAAAATCATCTGCTATCTGGGAATCAGCACAAATACTCAGTTACCCAGCATGTTAGAATACTTAGGAAGTCATGACTCGCATGTGGCCAGAACAAGACATGCCTTCCTACAGTAAAACTGGTTCAATTTCTGAGTTCATGCACTACGACTGGAAGCAATGGAATTCTCCCCCCCCCACACCCCCTTCTGCTCTATTGTAATTCTGTGCAGAAGTGATTCCTAACATGGGGAAAAAAAAAATGTCTGCTCTAGGACTCACGGTAGTGCAGCACTAAACAATTCTTGCATTGTGGAACTTATTTATAAAAAAAAAACCAACACTTTATCTTCAACTTTTAACCACTTTCGTCTATGACAGAATAATGCATACAAAGCACAAGGAAACGGAGAAATCTCGTTCCTGTCTGAAAGAATTCCATCTTTCCAGCAGGAGGTCTTTCTTCCTGCTTGCAACCAAAAAGAAAAAAAAAAAAAGAAGAAAAGAACAATGACTTTTAAACTCCCTCAAATTCTAATCGCCTGTGGATCCAACCCTGTGGCTCAAATGACGGGGTTTTCCCAAAGCCCCCTCACCTTTCAGGCAGAACATTCTTCAGCGATTCCATGGAGGGGCTGGTGTCCTGGGAGCCGAAGTGGTCTGCAGTGCTAGGCACAGCTCTCTCTCCCACCCACCTCCTCGGCAGCCACCGCCAGAGAGCTCGGGGCAGCCAGCCAGCCAGCGCCTGTTACTACAGGAAGCCACTACCCAATCCCAGCTTTCTGGCCCCGGCTGCTGACACCTCCCTATCTGTCCGTTATTTCACACCAGGAACCAACCAGCCCAGGATCCTCTAGAAAGAGAGGGAAGCCCGGAATCAGCAGTCCCCGTTCGTCCTGTCCGGTGCAGCCCCGGGACACGGAGAGCCCGTGTGTTGGTGCGTTTCTCTCCGTGTTTTCCATTGCAGCAGATGTGACTCTTCGTGTGATCAACAGCAACAGAAATCACTGGATTCCGGTTAACTGTTTGCTCCTGATTACCACTAACCTTGCCTCCCCAGGTCCTCCTTGGTCACATGCTCTCCTCTCTCCTCGGATGTGGAACAATCACAGACTGACTCGTAATTAACATTAAACATTAGGAGTCTAAACTCTCCACATAGTTGAACACACACAAATCAGTGAATATGCATGAAATATTCATATACCAAACAGCAAACCCCTTGTACACGCTCCCTCTCATGGTTAGCCTACAAATGCTCTGAATAAATGGATTAGCATAGAAATGGGAACTATGTCACACTCCGGTGACATTACTGCTTTCTCAGATGACTCAATGAAGTCAGTGTTAGTGCGAGTTCCTAACCACTGTGGCACAACTGGGTCATTTCATCTCCTCACTTACAAGGGAAAGGAAAACTCACCCTGGCAAGGTCTCCATCATAGGTTCTAAAGAAAAGAAAAGAAAAAGAAACAACAGTCTATCGACGCTGACTCCAGGGTACTCTGAGAGCTCCGTCTGAACCCTGAGTGGCCCTTGGGGTCCTTCCCCACGTACACTGACTGCAGGAAGTGACCATTGTTCACAGGCCCAGCTGCTGCTGGCACGGCTTCCTCTGGACACCACAGGATGCAGGAAACTGACTCACGAACCCGACCTGTCTGTGTACTGGGTGCCGGCTGCAGCCCTTGCTGCAATCATGGTGTAGATGTTCCACACTCCGTTGTTTCCAGCGCCTGGCTCAGCATAACCCAGTTGAATTCCTCCTCACTATTCCGTATCATTTCACTACTTCCTATGACCCAAAGGAAACAGAAAATGAGGTCTCTGGCCAGAAGAAGTTAAGACACAAGGAGCCTGGATGAGAAACATTACCGTTACGCTGGGACAGTAACTCTTAGACAAGAGCCCTCGTGGCTGAGCTAGTTCAGTAAATCACAGGGCAGTCTGTTTACCTCCGGAGCCAGCAGTATCAAGTTCAAAAAAAAAGAAAGAAAGAAAGAAACCCCACACTGTGCTCTTCTGGGTCACCCTGGGACCCTTACTTGATGAGCCCAGATCACTCTTTGTCCCTTCAATCTGCAGTGGTCGTCCATGCAATGCAGGAATTGCAAATGTACTCCTAAAATGTTCTTGCACGTGAGGTTCAACATTTTTTTTATGTTTTAATAAAGGTTTTTTTTTTAATTTTTATTTTCTATATTCTTTGTTTACATTCCAAAGGCTTTCCCCTTTCCCAGTTCCCCCCCACCATACGTCCCATAATTCCTCTCCCCCCCCCAACTATTCCCCAATCACCCCCCCTCCCCCACACAATTTCTCTGGATCGAGATTCAACATTTTAAATCCACATCCTTATTTCTACTTTTTATGTCTGGGTGTTTTGCCTGTGTCATATGCCGGGCACATGCTATGCCCACAGAGGCCAGAAGAGGGCATTGGATCTAAAGGGACTGGAGTTACAGGCCCACTGTTAGGGGCCATGTAGGTGCTGGGAACCAAGTCATGGTTGAGTAGCATAGATGAGTGGAAGAGGAGGGGGATTGTCCTTCCGTGGTGGAGCACCAGCCTAACATGCCCTGGGTTGGATTCCAACACTTGCAAAGGTTGGGGGAAAGGCGGAAAGAGGGAGATCAATAGAATAAAGAATTAGGACTTGGTTCTATAAGCAAAGTAGAAGCACAAACTAATATGATCAATAATAGGCTCTTGCCTGTCAATATCTTATTAAGTTGTTCTTGTTAGCCACTCACAAGAAAGCATGTATAACTTGGGGTTCCGTTCATAGAATGATTGTACTACCATATATGCACTAAGCACCAGACTCTATCTCCAACATCACATGAATTGGGCATGGTGGAGCCAACAGGAGGTCAGGGCTTTCAAAGTCATCTTCAGTGACACAGTCAATCTGAAACCAGCCCAGGATACATAAGACCCTGTCTCAAAGGGGGGATGGGGGGAGGGGCAGGAGGCAGTATAATTTTGTGAAGTGGTTAATAGTGCCCATCCAAAATTCTCCTCTCTCTCCACAATGTGATGTCATCCCCTACAAAGGGACCTCATTTTGAACAAAGTCTTTGCAGATATGACTAAGCCCAGGATCATGATGAGGTGATATAGATTAGGTGGTCGGTCCCTGTATCCAATGAGAAGATCCTAGAAAAAGACATACGGACACAGAGAAGACTGGACAGACAGTAGCATGGTATATCCACAGGCCGGGAACACACCCAGCTAGCTCAGTCTGGAATAGGGAGTACCCCCTAGAACCTTCAAAAAGACAGTAGCCTGCTCCCCAACTTCACCCACGTGTCCTCATAAGCTACCGCATTCGAGGCAACCCAATAGAGAGGCCCTGCATGTAACAAGGCAAAAATCATGGCCAAAGGGACAGGATTTTTAAAATTATCCTCCATGTATGATTATCAAAAGGCTTCAATCCTCTTTTTTTTCATACCCCTTTATTTCTGGGGCTACATTTTCACTTGGATAAAAAGGGGGTTCCTGGAATACAATATTCCCAAACAACACAACTGCCATCTTTTATTAAATTAGTGAAACTGCAGATATCATCACCCGCAAAGTTCACAGCATTTGTCTCGAGCCATGACTGGCCTTCTGTGACAATGCCCAGTAGATTAGCATGTTTGAGAATCCCTTATTTCTAAGTCAGGCATAGTGTTACACACCTTTAATCACAACACACGGGAGACAGGGGAAGGCAGATCTGTGAGTTCAAGGCCAGCCTGATCTACGGAGTAAATTCCGGGGCTACACAAAGAAACCCTGTCTCGGGGAGGGGAGGGGAGGGGAGGGGAGGGGAGGGGAGGGGAGGAGAGGAGAGGAGAGGAGAGGGGAGGGGAGGGGAGGGGAGGGGAGGGGAGGGGAGAGGAGAGGAGAGGAGAGGAGAGGAGAGGAGAGGAGAGGAGAGGAGAGGAGAGGAGAGGAGAGGAGAGGAGAGGAGAGGAGAGGAGAGGATCACTTATTTCTGACTATCCAATTATGAACACGCCTAAGAATAAAACACAAAAACACACAATGTTCAAACTTTGCAAAAACATTAAGGACCATGCATGCACTGAAATTATATTGTCCGTCGCTACCCATCACAGCCCTGGGGGTGAAACCTTGCTGAGCTAGACAGACTCCTAAACAGAGAAGCAGGCTGGGAGGATTCACAAGCGCACAAATAAGAGCCCTTTGGATAAAACAAAGACCTTCCCTGCCAGCAAGCCAGGGCGGCAACCGCTTCACTCCCTGGTGGTATTACAGCATCCAGCATCATGTTCGAGTTTAACATTATCTCTACAGGAAAGAGCGAGCAGCAGCCATACACACAGCCAACCTTCTTCGGGGTTTTCTTCCCAAGAACTCCGGTGATAGTTCACTTGTATACAAGAATTTTTATTTCAACAGTGGTGATGAGGAATGAATTTATATAATGTACACAATTTTTGAGTCAAAGCCGGGCAGTGGTGACACACACCTTTAAATCCCAGCACTTGGGAGGCAGAGGCAGGCAGATCTGTGAGTTCGAGGCCAGCCTCGTCTACAGAGTGAGTTCCAGGACAGTCAAGACTGTTACAGAGTGAAACCCTGTCTCGAAAACAACAACAATAACAAAATTAATGAGTCAAGATCGACTCAAATCTCTATTTCATTTCTGGAAAAAAATACGATAAAACTATGAAAGAAAATAGGGGAAAGCACATACACTAAGAATTCTAGTTCTTCCTTTTATCAAAAATGCCAAAGAGGTCTAAGGACCCTCATTAAATCCTGGAAACCACCTAAAAAACCAGATGTCAGCTTGCATCTGTAATTCCAGCTCTTTTCGAGTAAAATTGGAGTCAGAATTCAACCTGGGGCTATTATGTCCAACAGCAAGGGGGTGGGGAGGATTGCCTCAGAAACCAGGTGGAGGATAAAACTCTCAAGCACCCCACCACTGTCCACCTGACTTCATCAGCGCTCAAACTCTCTCAGAGAGGAACTCAGGCCTTGCCCACACACACACACCCCAGATGCAAAGAAAGAAGATACAGAGTCGCAGCATTATAACTTTAAATTGGTTAATTTCACTTTTTTCCCTAGTTGGTTCATTCATTTCTTCATCCATTCATTCATTTCATTCATTCCTCCTGGGAATTAAAACTAGGTCCTTCTGCATAGTAAGCAGACTGTCCACCACCAAAGTGCTAGGAGTTGGACCTAGGTCCTCACGCATGCTCAGTAGACGCCTAGCTCCCCCTGTGAGGTAGTTTAAACTAGTCCATCATTATGCTCATCAAAATCTGGCCACCTCATAGACAGGGCAACCTAGAACACTCTTTTTATCCTAAAAGCCACTGCCTCCTCCTCCTCCTCCTCCTCCTCCTCCTCCTCCTCCTCCTCCTCCTCCTAACAAGATCTCAGCCTGGGTCTCCAGACAGGGGCCTTGAAAGACACTTTGAGACAAAGTGGGTCTGAAATATAGGTGGGAGGGGGATAACCCTATTTCTAGGCACAGTTTCCCAGTGAACTCAAGCAATCCACGACAATTTGCCAATATAATGTACATTACAGTGCTTTAAAAAAAGAAAAAACACTTAAAAGAGAAAATCGGCACCAACAAGTAGGATCCTTAGCGTGACAATATACCTGATCTTGGGGTTCACACCTTTAGAAGTGATCTGTGAAAGCAATTTGGAATAAGTGTGGAGACGGAGGATAGAAAATACCCAGAATGCCACACAGGTGGTTGTGGTGGGAGCCCTGAAGCCTCAAATACCAAGAAATTGCAAGCTACGGTAGAATATGTTCACAGAGGTTCAGCTGCAAGCAAGCACTCTTCTGAGAATTAATCTAGAGACCACACATGTCACATTCTGACAAAACAAACCTGGTCACCCTTTCTTCTATTTCCTGACACATTTGTATCGGCGTCAGCCTGAATTTAAACTGGTGCACTACTTAGTGCGATGGAGGAAGATAGGATAACCTTCAGGTCGTGGTATGAGGACTACTGGCTATGTTTAGCCAGAATCTCAGTGAGAATATGAACTTAAAACGGATTTGAAAGATTTGGAAAGCTTGCAAGTCAGCCAGAAAAAGAGCATGACAGATGTGACATGATCAGGAGGGCACTGGTGCTGAGGAGACCTGTGCTTTTTATAAGATTTATTTACTTATTATATGTAAGTAAGTACACTGTAGTTGTCTTTAGACACCCCAGAAGAGGGCATCAGATCTCATTACAGATGGTTGTGAGCCACCATGTGGTTGCTGGGAATTGAACTCAGGACCTCCGGGAGAGCAGTCAGTGCCCTTAACCACTGAGCCATCTCTCCAGCCCCAAGACCTGTGCTTTTAAAGGGAAGCCAGGCACGGTAAGGACATGGAAAGATGCCCAAGGAACTCTGGGAGTCAGCGAGGCCCACCCACTGCAGGGTCAAGACCACCCAGGAAAGGCCTTTAAAAGACTTTCCGTGAGAAGTGCCCCTGCTTTACCTTGTTGCAAAAGCTGTGAGGCTGAAGCCAGAGATGCAAGGGAGACTCTAGAAAGGTGGAACATCTGTGGAGGAAAGCTACAGGACACGAGCAGACACGGGTCAGGACGAAGTCGTGAGGGCTGCGGCCAGCGGGAAGCCGGAACTCACGCTTTCCCCAGCTGCCAAGCTTGGGACAGTAGGACCTAACATTTACCCTGCTGGATTTTGCTCTCGCTTGCTTCCATTCGGCCTTTCTATGTCCCTTAGTTAGGGTTTTGCTGCTGTGAACAGACACCATGACCAAGGCAACTCTTAGAAGGACAACATTTAATTGGGGCTGGCTTACTGGTTCAGAGGTTCAGTCCATTATCAAGGCAGTAGAATGGCAGCATCCAGGCAGGCGTGGTGCAGGAGGAGCTGAGAGCTCTACACCTTCATCTTGAAGGCTGCTAGGAGAAGACTGGCTCCCAGGCAGCTAGGATGAGGGTCTTAAAGCACATACCCAGTGCCACACTTCCTCCAGCAAGACCACACCCACTCCAACAAGGCCACGCCCACTCCAACAAGGCCACGCCTCCTAAAAGTGCCATTCCCTGGGCCAAGCATATTCAAACCACCACAGTCCCCCATTAATTCTGCTTGAAATGAGAATGCCTAGTCTGGGTTACTGCATGTCCAAAGTATAGAACTAAAACAAACAAACAAAAACAAAACAAACAAAAAAAATGGCCTCATGGTGTGAGTCTCAGAAGAGATTTTAGGTTAAAATTTTTGAATAACGTCGGGAGCGTTAGAGAGCTTGGCAGGGCTTGCACTTTGCATCAGGAAACAGGCACAAGGCCAGGGGCAGGATTTGTTATGTCTTGGCTACAGTCTCCCCAGCAAAAGACTTGTGTGCAAAATGCCTGTTTCCCAGCTGGCGTGGCTACTGAAAAGGGATTAGATCATGAGAACACTAACTTCATCGAAGGATAAACCCGGCGATGAGTTCATAGCTGAATGAACCCTAGGGAGGTGGGCTGAGCTGGGAGAAGCAAGTCACTGCAGAAATATGAGGTGTACCTCTCCTCTCTGCACCGTTCCTCCCTAATTCTTGGCTGCCGTGAGGTGAGCAACTTGCCCTGTGATGCCCTTCCACCATGGTTCTGACTTGCCAACCAACTCCAGAACCAGCTCATACCCTCTGTAATCAAGAGACAAAATAAATCCCAGTTTACAGCCAAACCCCAGATGAGTGCTTTGAGCTCTTTTGATAGAAGCTAGGCCATCCTTGACACCTTTCTAGTTGTTTCTCTTATCTTACTAAATCTGACCTCAATCTGCTTCCATTCCTACTACATCTTTCTAAAAGGACGTTAATCTCTCTCTGTGTCCATTTATGTAATACACATACATATATATAACACATATATACATATATACACATGCACATACATGAATATACACACATGTACATTTATACACAAACATACACACATATGTATATATACATATACATATATGTATACACCGCATACACATACATAATCACACATGCACACAGTATACACACACAAAGGCCAAATCTCACATTCCTTCATCTAGCAATAAAAGGTCCTCCAGAATTAGACTTGGTTCATTTTGCAAATGCTTTTGGACACACCGATCCTTAGGTGGCCCCTTCCATAGCCTTGTGTCACAGACCATACAGTTTCCCACCCTTGTTATCTTTGAGAGCTCTACCATTTGCTTTGCTGGGAATGTAGCCCACCTCCCGCTCTGGATTCTCACCTCTATTTGAACAGTTCCCTCTCTAGACAGAACTAATCCCCTCTGTGCTCCTGCTCACCCAACTCTCTGTGTCACAGCGGTTCACCTGGAATGAGAGCTCCTCAAAGCCAGGGCCTGCTCCATTGCAGTTAACCAGAACATGGTAGGACCGGGGAACAATTACTTGTAACATAGTCGCATAAAATCCGAGTTATTATAACTTCTCCAGTACATCCAGAAACAAAGAGTTAATGGAAAGATACAAATCCCAGATGAGACATATATGCCCAGTAGTATATAAATTTCTATTTTAAAAATCCTATTTAATGTATTTATTAAAAATTAAATAACTGGGTATGATTTCCCCTATATATACCTATATTAAAACTCAGTATGGGTAGAGTCTGGTAGCTCCTTTCAGCCCAGCATTTCAGAGGCAGAGGAAGGAGTGTTTCTGTGAGTCTGAGGTCAGCCTGGTCTACATAGCAAGATCCTGTGTCAAAAACAAGACAAAACTCATTATTAAGTAAGTGACTGACACTATTACACGTGAGCCACATTGTCACACCATAAACCATAAATCTGTACAATCAAAAAAAAAAGCCACCCTCTTGAGGACTCAATTGATGATTGTTAATAATTTGATCTAATTATAGAAGTTTTAGGAACCATTAACTTTGGTCATTCTGTATTAACTGCATATTTGAAGGGTGACAGTAGTGGGTTAGGAGGAAGATAATTCTGGAAATATGTATTACGAGACCATTAAAGCTGGTATGTCCAGCTGGAGGGCGTATACCAAAAGATGTCACAATAATGACACACTCAAAGTCCACTTCTTAGGAAAGTCACAATGAAATAATGTAATAGGAGAGAGAAACAAAACTGCCAGAGTCTATTTTTCTTTTTCTCTCAAAGTTGTGCCCTTGTCACTGTGTCTATGACACACAAGTCATACTGTGAAGAGTCGAGGTTAAAAGACATAAAAACAACCGCACGGAAAAGGCACAGCACCCTGGACTCTCAGGCTCTACACATCATCGATGCGACCCTTGGGAGACTGGCTTCCAAAATACATAGATAAGTCAATGCAGAACGGACCCCCAAAATTAAATCACTGCGATCATGTGTATCATGCTTTCCCTAAGCACCGAGTAATCCAAGGAGTTAAAGCTAACGTTCCAAGAGCAGAAATAGCGCCTACTCTTCCACCTGAGCAGGTTAGAAACCAACCTAAGTTGGTTATTACTCAAGTTTATACGGCAGCCAACCACAAGAGCCCTGAGTTCTACCACTATATATGTAAAACAAATTCAAAGCCAGAGAGCGTATCCAGATATCACTGTTTACAATCGAGCAAAAGGATTAAAAAAAAAAAATGAAGATACACTATGATATTGGTTAGCAGGGTAAACTAAACTAAATAAATTGTCCAGATTCAAGCTGGATGGGATGGCGCATGCCTCTAGCCTCAGCACTAGGGAGGCAGAGGCAGGAAGACCTCTGTGAGTTCAAAGCCAGCCTGGTCTACAAAGCAAGTCCGGGATAGCCAGAGCTTGATACACAGAGAAACCCTGTCTACAAACCAAACAAACAAAGTATAGATTCCTGACAATTTTTGTCTAGAGAACTGAGTATACTGTTCTAAGATTTAAGTGTTTTAAGACTTGAAAAATTCACGATAGATTTGTTTTGTTTTTTTATTTTATTTCTTTTATGTATATGAGTACACTGCAGCCGTCTTTAGACACACCAGAAGAGGACGTCGGATCCCATTACAGATGGTTGTGAGCCACCATGTTGCTGGGATTTGAACTCCTCCCCAGTCCCTCAAGTTAGATTTTTAAGAAAAAAAAATTATATATTTGAAAAACCCAAAGCTCTATACACAGCTACAGAATTTCAGCCGGGTGTGGTTGCTCGCTCCTGTAAACCCAACAGTCAGGAGAAGACAGAGAAAGGAGGGTTGTAGAAAAGGGAGACCCTGTCTCAACAAAACAAATAACTAAGAACCCAAACCTACAGAATTTCTATTAGAGGGTAGCTTATTCCCAAAAGCCCCACGTTAGCCAATGTTTAACCTACTTTAACCCCGGTGACCACACTGGAAGGAAGAAACTCATCATTTCCCGTTCGGCTGCCAAGTCTCCTAAGAAGCTGGGCAGTTGGAAATGATGGAGTTATTTCGGGACCCGTCGGATTTGAAAACGATAATGGTTTGAGGAAACCACCACAGTTGGCCTCCTCAAGTCTTTTCCTCTGTCCTTAGGAGTTTAAAAATAGGTACGAAAATGATTCTTCAAATTGGTAGAGCAATTTTAGGGGTGGAGCTCGTGCTGTAGGCCACGATGATCACAGAGTCCCCAGGTCTGCAAAGCACAGTACACCCCACAGCACAACCCTGCTCTTTGATTAGAACATGGCCAGGGCCTCTTCAGTTTTCATTTCTACTATCCTCTCCCCACCCGCACCCCACTCTGGCTTAACATCAATAAAGCTAAATTCCAACCCCAGTGACTTATAATTCTGTTATGGGTAAAAGTTTGCGATTTACTTTTGTTCTATTTTTTACACCCCCCCCCCATGTATCTAACAAATTCGACTATTAAAAAATTCTACCACCAGTCAAGTGGAGAAAAGGGTATCTGTCAAACACAGAATGCCACGTTGAAAGTTGAAAAATGTGTTTGCTTCTTTGGAGGCAGGTGTGACTCTGACAGCTCCTCTAAAGCAACTGTCTCCAGGAATGTTGTTGTAGGCAAAGGCTGTACCCAGGGGTGCAGGGGTTCGCTCCCCAACCCTTTTCTTTTTTGCAATAGAATGGATGTGGTTTTTGTCTTTGAGTCAATAAAATTGACACTGGGGACCCTCAAGGCTGAGGCTTCCCTCTCTCTCCTCTCTCTGTCTTTGCAATGCTGAGTTGCTTGTCCCTGGCACATCTGCTTAGAAAACCTTCCTCTGGGTGACACAGAGCAAAGACACACTTGCAAAGCCTGCCCTGTGAGGTCAGCAGAGGGATCCATCACTCGACCTCCACAGCAGTCAGGAATGTCAAGACTAAAGAAACTAACAGAAAAGAACACATTCTCCAACAGCATTTAAAAGGGGAGAAAGAACAAAAGGGGGAGGGCCCCCTGCTAGTCCCACTCACCTGCCTGCTCCTCCTTCAGTCTTCTGCCAGGCAAGGAATAGCAAGGGGCGACAGGAGTCTCAGCTCTAAGCACGCTGGGAAGGTATCTCTCATAGGCGCCCTTCCCACCCCGGACTTAGTTATTACACACAAATATCTACTAAAACGCTCAAGTGGAGCCAAGAAATGAAAAACGGCATGGCTGGGGCTGCAGTAATTTCACTTCACAAATTACTCAAGTTATTTCTCGTATTAGAAAGAATTCTTTGAATTTTCATTTCGCCAGAAAAAGAGACTTTAAACATGTCATTCTGTCTAAGGGTTATAACCAAAACAGAGTAAATACGTTGGGGATGAGAGATTTTTCCTATCAGGAGTGAGACTCCTTGATGAATTAATTCTCCAATATTTAGAAAACAAGAAAACTGTTGTTTTTCTCAGAACCTCAATTCTTGTGTCACAGAATTTTAAGTTCTGCTGCCAATGAATCTAAATTGCATTTAAACACTTTTGTATCTTTCCTATTAAAAAATCAGAGTGCAGCCAGGCGTTGGTGGCGCATGCCTTTAATCCCAGCACTTGGGAGGCAGAGGCAGGCGGATTTTTGAGTTCAATGCCAGCCTGGTCTACAGAGTAAGTTCCAGGACACCCGGAGCTACACAGAGAAACCCTGTTATGAAAAAACAAAACAAAACAAAACAAAACAAAACAAAACAAAACAAGACAAGACAAAAAAAATCAGAGTGCAAATTAAAATTGTGTTTAAACTTTTTTTTTCAAGTCTCTTATGTACAAATGGAACTATGGATCCAAGATGGGGCTTACATCATGTCAATAGATTATTGAAAGATTATGTGAGTGCTGCATATTGGAATTATTAGCAGTTCACATAAGAAAAATGATGAAAATCAACTTTCTCAGTCTTAGTACACACAACTCCCTTTTGTATTAGTGAAGGTCGACTGTTATTTGAAGTTTAGAATCAAAAAAGGTTCATTGGACATTGTGATGGTTTCTATAGGCTCAATCCAAGGAGTAGTAAGATTAGAAGGTGTGGCCATGTTCGAGGAGGTGTGTCACTGTGGGTGTGGGCTTTAATTAAGACCCTTATCCTAGTCACCTGGGAGCCAGTATTCTGCTAGCCGCCTTCAGATGAAGATGTAGAACTCTCAGCTCCTCCTGCACCATGCCTGCCTGCACACTGTCATGCTCCCGCCTTGATGATAATGGACTGAACCCCTGAACCTGTATGCCAGCCCCCAATTAAATGTTGTCCTTATAAGAGTTGCCTTGGTCATGGTGTCTGTTCACAGCAGTAAAACCCTCACTAAGACAGAACTGTACCTGTCAATAACAGAAAGTTCTCTTCACCATTTTACTTTAAAAAAAAAAAATCAAATGATGTGAGTTAAGATATGAAACAGTAATTCTGGCCAGCCATAGTGACACTCCCCTGCAATCCCAGCACTTGGGAAGCAGAGACAGGATGATCACAAGTTTTGTTTTTTGTTTGTTTGTTTGTTTTTTGGGTTTGGTTTTTTCGAGACAGGGTTTCTCTGTATAGCCCTGGCTCTCCTGGAACTCACTCTGTAGACCAGGCTGGCCTCAAACTCAGAAATCCACCTGCCTCTGTCTCCCAGAGTGCTGGGATTACAGGCGTGCGCCACCACCACCCGGCTGATCACAAGTTTAAACATGCCCTAGACTACATACTGAGTGCTGGTCTCAAAACATTAGGAAGGAGCTGGAAGGGAGAAAGAAGGGGAAGGAAATTTGGGGGATAAATGTCAAATAAATGAATATACTTATATACGTGGCCCAATACCAGATGGAGAGACGCAAAAGTGGGTGAAAAGAGAAAAGAAAACTCAGTGTTTGAGAACGTGGCTAACGGCGAGGCCAGAGCTTAAGAAGCTAAATTATGCGGAGGATGGTGATCCAACCTAGTAACACTGAGGGGTTACAGGGGTGGTTAAACTTCAGTGCTTTATAAAAAAAGAACCGGGCTGGCCACATACAGCTACAGGAATGCACAGTGATGCGACGGACCCAGGCTCACTGGAAAACGAGAGCGAGGTGCCGGAATGAGTCACACTGGCCTCTGACCAGGGTTCTCAGGATGTGGCGCGCGCTCGCGATCTTACTAGTCTCTGGAGGTCAATACAGTCGGGATCAAACGGACTGCCCAGACCCTGCCCACAGATTACAAATTAGAAACACCAGAGCACACAGCATGGCGATCCAAATGCAGATTTTATTATTAAGGGGCACAGCAGTGGTGATTCAGCTCCTGCCAAAATCCAGATCTTCACAAACCCTGGTGCTCACAGGGACTATGCCAGATGACTACTCGTGATGACTGTTCACGGACACACCAATGGGCCTAGATAGATGGATGGATGGATAGATAGATAGATAGATAGATAGATAGATAGATAGATAGAGGTAGGTAGGTAGATAGATAGATAGATAGATGTAGGTAGGTAGATAGGTAGATAGATAGATAGATAGATAGATAGATAGATAGATAGATAGATATAGGTAGGTAGGTAGATAGGTAGATAGATAGATAGATAGGTAGGTAGGTAGATAGGTAAATAGATAGATAGATAGATAGATAGATAGATAGATAGATATAGGTAGGTAGGTAGGTAGGTAGATAGATAGATAGATAGATAGATAGATAGATGTAGGTAGATAGGTAGATAGATAGATGTAGGTAGGTAGGTAGATAGATGTAGATAGATAGATAGATAGATAGATAGATAGATAGATAGATAGAAGCTCTGGATTCTGCAGAGTTGTTGCGGTATCGTGGAAAAGGGGGTGGAACTAACCCACTTGAAGTGGGTTCAGATCCCTTCTGTACCGTTTCTGTCCTGCTGGCTGCCAACCAGTCAATCCAGTCTTCCAGGACCAGCCTTGCCACCTCAGAAGGAGAGAACGCCACCTGTCCTAACCATTTTACAGGTCGGTCATCACCGCGGAATGAGATCATGTGTGTGGGCACTGTGTAAACTCTGACCCGCAAACAGCCTCTAGACACAGTGCGATGCAGAAACCAAACGTTTCAAACCATTTTAGCTTTTCCACAAGGTGAAATGCCTTTCTTCCTGATGGGAAATAACAATCGTTAGAAACCCCAACACATTTAAAAAAAAAAAAAAAAAAAAAAGTGTTTTCCCTCTGGTGCAGGCTAGCCCAGTATAACAGGATTATCCTTGACCAAGTTTTACCATAATTGAGGTTGCTAAGAAAATGCTGTTTCTCTAGGTAGTGGGCTCTTCACTGCAGACAGGCCAGAGTCTAGCAATTCAGAGCTAAGTTTAAGTGCCAGGGAGCCGGCTCAGTGAGTAACAGGCCTACCCTACAATCGCGGGGAAGCATTTCCTCCCAGCACACATGTGAAAAGCTAGTGTAGCAGTTCTATAACCACAGCACTGCACTGGGTGGGGTTCGGGACGCTGGTGCGGAGACCAGGAGATCTCTGCATCGGCCATTCGATAAGATCCAGCACTCGGGAGGCAGAGGCAGGCGGATTTTTGAGTTCGAGGCCAGCCTGGTCTATAGAGTGAGTTCCAGGACAGCCACGAATATACAGAGAAGAAACCCTGTCTAGAAAAAACACCAAAAAAAAAAAAAAAAAGATCCAGACAGGGTCTCAAACAGTGAGGTGGAGTGCAACACAGGAAGACACTCAACACTGACCTCTGGTTTCTGCATGCACGCACATATACGTGTACCCACATGAACACAGAGTAAATTTATACACACATATACAAACACAAAATAAATTTAAGTGAATAAAATGTCTCTACTAATTTTCCCCTTCTGGGGGATGGACAATAAGCATAATGGATAATATAGGCAGACACTGGCCAGAGAGTGCTCATCACAGATTTCCCCTAGAGTCAGCCAGCAGGTGCAAGGCCTCAGCCCATGATTAGCATCCTCTTCAATGTCACAGGATGTCAGCTGAGGCAGGGGATGAGGCTCACACTGGAAATTGCCCCGCCCTGCCGCCACTTTTCAAGGGCTGCTTCTGACAGTTGGTCCCAAGCTAGTAGCATGGCGGAAAACCCTGAAAAGGGATTTCAGCCGTCGGGGAAACGCTTCAGTGTCACACGGTGTTTTTCTCAGGTGCAGCCCTATCCCACACCGAATCTCAAGGCGCCTGAGGTTTTTCTGACCTTTCTCCTCTGTGGAAAGAAGTGATGCTAACTGAAAGTATCATTTTACTGGCTCGAGGCTGCGATCTAACAGGGAATAATCCAGCTAACTAGGTCAGGACGAACACTTAGTCTCAATAAGGGTGGATGAGTAAAAACTAGGGGTACTCCAGGCAGACATGCAGGGCAGGCAGTGAGCTTCCCAGAGTTTTCATGCGTGCACACAGCTCAACCACAGATGGATGAGGGAACAAGAAGAGTTTATTATCCAGATTCAAGCTAAAGTTGTGAACATCTCTAACGGGCAAACGACGACAGTCAACATTTTGGTGACTGAAAGCCAAGTACTCACACCACATTTCCACTGGAGAAGATTCTCCCCTCTTCTAAAAGGAGCCTTTATTTCAGGGGCAGTGGGAGGGGGGGCACCCCAACATAATTTGGGGGAAACTAGTAAACAATATTTCTATCATATTTTTCTCTGGGGTATTGGTGGTTGAAGTCTCAGGTAAGCGGTGTGAGCTGTCCCTGCTTACAGTCAGTTAAACCAAGTCATGTCTCAAGTCATAGGACCAAAGTCACATGAGTCAAGGGAACACACGGGGTGGGGGAGGGGGACATATCTCCCCTCCAGTCTCACAACGAAAGAACTAGTGCACAAACAACACCCACCATCTCAAAACCCTCCTATGAGCCAGCCGGACATAGAATTCCCAGGTCAGGCAACATTCAAGCAAACCCACGAAGGAAGCTAATCAAGGGAAGGAAAAAAAAGTCATTCTTCAAACATCTTTTTATCCTAGGGATGGAGTGTGTTGATTAACTAAACAATAAAAAGACTGCAGAGTAGACATCAAATCTCTTTCTTGGGGAAATCAGAGCAGTCTCTGTACTTTCTTTTGCTGAGGGGGGAAAAATTATGTAAATAAGAACCCAAGAGGCAAGGTGATCACAGCAACCAGAGCGAGCACCGGCCACAACCAGCCAGGATGGTAACCTTGCCAGCTGTGGCTGTAAAAGGATCTCTGACCAATCGAGACTAAGGGACTACTCCCTGGGTGCAGGGAAGACTTTCAGCTTATCTCAAAACGCACCCCAGGAACACTGGAAGGCCAGTTTCTGCCGGAGCTGGGGAGTTTCTGATTACAGTGACAGCAAGCCTGGGGGACAGGGGACAGAAATGAAGAGATACGGTTTACTGAAACCTCAGCTGCCAGTGGTTGATGCTTTAAGCTGTCCCCCAGGAAGGACAAAAGGACGTGGACCTCAGCCTCTCTGCCTTCCTTCCTCAACTAGGGTTCCTTAAGGAGTGACCAGCTGACCTCGAATCCTCGGCCCACATTCTTTGCCACCACATAGAGAAGTGTCGAGCTGTCTTGAGACACCTGGGACACACAACTTGTCATCCTGGAAATCTGACCAAGTCATCAGAGACGGGCACTCCTTTACAAGAGAAAACTCTCAGCGAAGAGGAGACAATGCCGAAGAGGACTCTTGATCTCTACTCTCTCACAAGCGATTCCTTCTACATTCCCACCGTCCTTCTCCCGTTCTCCTCCTCCACTCATTATGGCGTTCAGTGTGGTCTTTTTTCCAAAAGTAAGAACACGGAAAAATGACAAGGTCGAATGCCACCTACCGTGTGACTGCTAAGGGAAAATCCAAGACATGTGCCACTCCATGAGACGTCTAGTTTAAGCCACTCCCACACTGGACCTGGAAGAGGCTTCCTACTGGGTACGGCTTTCTCAGAAGGCTGATTTGCTATATCTAGTAAGCAACAGAAGAAGCTCTTAAAACCCAAGTCCCCACTATGCGAATTCATGGAAGCTGGGTTAAAATGTTCACGGGAACTTGAGGGACTATTCTGGAAAGTAGAGCAGCCGACATAAGAATTGCCAACTGGGGCCGGGTGTGGTGGCACACGCCTGTAATCCCAGCACTTGGGAGGCAGAGGCAGGCAGATTTCTGAGTTCGAGGCCAGCCTGGTCTACAGAGTGAGTTCCAGGACAGCTAGGAATACACAGAGAAACCCTGTCTCAAAAAAAACCAAATAAAATAAAAAAATAAAAAGAAAAAAAAGAATTGCCAACTGGGAAACCAAATTAGCAAAGTCCTACTGGGGAAGACAGCCTTTAGCTGGATCTCCCCGCTTAACTGGATGGACACCCTCACCACTTAGCAGTCAGTCAGGTCCGAACACTGAAAGAGAAGCAAGAGCAATGGGTTTTATTTAGCAAGATCCAGACGACTGTTGGCTTAATACCCATTACAGCTAGTCAGTAGTCAGATAGCCATGAGATGACCGGGCCTGCCCTTAACAACGCTGAATCTGATGGCACAGAGGTGTGTGGTGTGGAATGTCAAAGTCTGATCAGAGCCATCGAGTCGCAGTGAGCTCCAGGCTCCTCCAGCCCCACACAAGGCATATGCATGTACGTAAGCAATATGGGAGCTGGTTATTGGAACATTTCCCAACCGCATGCATTGAGGCGGTGATGACCACAAATGACACCGTAAATTGGGGTGGGGGAGGTGACAAGCAGAAAACACGTGGCACCGGTCTTAGAGAACAAACACTGTCAAAGACACGGCCACTGATGTGTCTGAGAAGGAAACCTCCTAGGGGGTTCCAAGTGCTGGGATTGTGTTTGCCATCTGTGTTAGAATTAGCCTGGCCTTCTCACAAGAGAAAGCAAGGGAAATAGTTGCGAGAAGGCCATAAGACCCCGCACCACAGCCTCTCCTTACCAGACGGCCATCACTCCTCTTGTAACTCATCGCTACTCATTAAATTTACTCAACAGTCAATGTTTCAAACGTAATCAGATGTCTCTACAACGTGCCTGAGGAAGGAACGCTCACCCTGAGAATAGCCACCAGCCACCAGCCACCAGCAGGAGGCTCCAACAAGGGGGACCTTGTCTTCTGCTACACCAGACACCAAGCACAAAGCTACTCCACCCTACTGTGTCTTTAGCTAAATTCACAAGCATGTGGCTGCCTGGCCTGTGCAAACAGCACCATCGAAGACTCCGCACACGGGTTAGGTGCCCCGTTTCCACTGCAGTTTTTACTAAGCACCCAGCCCGGGAGGGAGGAGGGACACGGTTCTATCCTAAAAGACTTGGCTATCAAGTTCAAGAGTCAGACTAAAGTAGGCAAGTAAGACGAAAAGGGCAATTGCGGGGGGGTGGGGGGGGTGGGGGTGGGGGGGTGGGGGGGGATGAGGAAGGAACATAAATAACAGAAGGAAGCGATCAGCGCAGCCTTTCACAGTGAGTTTGGAAGGTTATATAGGAAATTAGCAGGTGCAGGAGGGGCCTGCAGCCTTCTGGGTACAGAAAGAGGACAGAATGCAGTCTGACTCCTGGATTTGTGACAGAGCAGTAAAGTTTACACTCTCTCTCTCTCTCTCTCTCTCTCTCTCTCTCTCTCTCACACACACACACACACACACACACACACACACCCCACAATGGATGCCAACAGAGCACATAACTTCTGTGCTCCTTCTGTAGACAGCAGTGAAGCCCAAAGACTAACCTGAGTAAATACGTATCTTAGAAGAGTCACTCTGGGAGAAGGGTAGACTTAAGGATGACTCAAACGCCTTTAATCCCAGCACTTGGGAGGCAGAGGCAGGCAGATTTCTGAGTTCGAGACCAGCCTGGTCTACAGAGTGAGTTCCAGGACAGCCAGTACACAGAGAGAAGAAACGCTGTCTTGAACTGTCTTGAAAAACCAAAAAAAAAAAAAAAAAAAAAAAAAGGACGACTCCGAATGGAACAAGAGTGGAGAGAGCAGACGAGGAGAAAAGCCCAGAGAAGAGCAGCAGTATAGCCTGATCTACATAGTGTGTTTCAGGACTACCAAGGCTATATAGTGAGACCCTGTCTCAAAGCAAAAGCAAAAACAAAAACGAAAACAAAACAAACAAAACACAAAAAAAAAAACCAAAAAGGAACAACAACACATCTTTAGCTGGATGAAAATATTACAGTTTAAGAAAACCCTTAAAATTACAATATTGAATACTTGCAAATGCATAGCATTCTCAATATTATAAAAATAAATAAATAAATAAAAAACCAAAAGCTGGGTTTGGCAGTGCATACCTTGACAGCCAGCGCTTGGGAGGCAGGTGAATCTCCGTGAGTTCAAGGCCTGTTTGGTCTGCAGAGCCAGCTCCAAGCCAGCCAGGGAGGCATAATGGGAATCAGCCTCAATAAATAAATAAAAACAAAAACAAAAACAAAACAAAATGCAGTTCTAAGACCCTTTCAGCATCTAGTAAAGGTATTTCAACAACAACAACAACCAAAAAAAAAAACAAAACAAAAACAAAAACAAAAACAAAAAAAAAAAAAAAAAAAAAAAAAAAACAAAAAAAAAAAAAAACCAAAACTTACTCCCTTCCAAGCTGAGGCCCTAGCAGGAAGGCCCTTATTTCACTGGTAAGACGCTTCAAGTCCCTTAAGGAAGTGTCGAATCTTCAAACTAGCCCACAAACATTTTTAGGTTAAAAAAGGGAGGCTATTGGATCACACATCATTTCAATAAAAACTCCACAAATTAATTGCCCCCCCCCCAAAAAAGGGTCATTTTTACAATAAAACAGGGTACAGGAGTACAGGAGGCAACTCGGACTGTCAACCTAAAAGGAAAAAAAAATATTCAAAGGTCAACAAAGGGTAGTCTCCGCGGAACCGATAAAATATTAAGTAGCACTGTCTGTGCCTTTCACAGAATGTCAACGGCCACAGGGAGGTAGGGAGGAGAACAAGCCGGCATGCACCGAGAACATCTGTCTTAGTGCGTTTGCTAAGCTAAAAATCCTTTTAACCACTTTCCTGATAGAGCAACGCTCAGAATAAATAAAGCTAGTTTAGTCTGAAGCGCCAACTTAGAAAGGTACTTCAACGATATTTACCAACGCCGTCTAGCCTTTCTTAGAGTCAGTGCTGTTCCCGAGACTCGTAATTTTAAATGTGCTTTATTATTAGAAATAATAGGACCCCAGCTGCTAATATGAAAACAAGAATTTCAACTTGCTGCCATTAGGTCTCGGTAAGCCATTTTTCCCCCCATTATAACATCTGGTCATTGGTAATCCCGCTGTGCACAGTGGGCCTGTCTTCTGCTACTCTCTTATAAGGAGGGATACTGATACATAGCTCCTACACACAATTCACATATAGCTCCTACATGCAAAAAAAAAAAAAAAGTATTATCTAGTATACAAATTGTTCATTATCCCTGATGCCTACAAAGGCTGCCCTCTGGGGGTTTGGGGGGGGAGGGGCAGGGGGAAGGGAAGGGGGGAGGGGGAGGGCAAGAGGTGCTAGGGATTGAATCCAGGGCCTCACTCCTAGGATATAGTCTACAAAAGCTATACCTCTAACCCCACGTTCGAAATGACAAGCACTGAAATACAGACAAGTCAGATTTGATAATGTTACTAAGTTCAGATGATGGTAAAATCCACATGGAGAGAATAAAAGTGCTATTTAAAACAAGGCTTTGCACGTCAGCTAACCCCCCTATTTGGAGACCTGTCAGTTCCAGAATCATCAATCATGCCTCCCCCATGCACGGGAGAGCCCTGGGCAAAGAGAGGACCCCGCCCCCCCACTACCTCACCTTATTTGATTTTCTTTCAGTGAGCAGGAAAGGGAAGCACAGGGTGGAGACGGGTCATTAGTCTTCCCTGAGAGCCTTCCATGGGTCTGGTGAAGAACCACTCACTAAACACTGGCTAATTCCATGCTTACAGTGAGAAGACCGCAGAAAACACAGAAAAAGCTATTTCAGACAAAGTTCCTTTTCTGGGTCTTCTCTGAGCTATTCGAGTTGTACTTTTCCACAGTCGGTGGTTTTAACGGCTTTTCCATGGAAGCAAGACACGCCAAGGCTGCAGTGCGTGGCCTGTGCACCTCCATGCCCTCCACCCAGAATGCAGTGAGCAAGGCTCCTCCCACGAGCCTTCTTCCCATCCTGGCAAAGGTAGCTGCTACCCGGAAGCCTGCTGTGCGACGCTCTGCTCACTTTCTGTCACTGGGGCATCTAATGATACTGCCTCTGATTCGCTGACTCCCGCTTTCACATTCTGGTTTTTATAATTAAGTTGAAGCGAGGTATGCTGAAGTGGGTCACATCCCAGCAAGAACCAAAGAACTAACGGCCGTGTTAACCACTCACTCTTACTTCCCCAAGCATAACCCGTCAGGACAAGAGACTTCTGCAATGCATAGGTACTGTGACAAAATAAGACTAAGTACTTAGTGGTGACGGCTTTGAACCTATTTCTATGAATCGTCCCTAACCTCTCTTTTTTCAATTATATGCATATAGTGAAAGGAGAGATAAGCACTTGGTTTCAGATGGCCCTAAGGTCCCAAGACAGTGTCAGACCCCCTAGAGCTGTAGTTACAGGCAGCTGTAGGCCACCTGACCTAGGTCATGGGAATGGAATTCAGGTCCTCTGCAAAGCGCAGTGGGGATCCTTAACCTCTGAGCCCTTTCTTCAGCCCCACTTCAGGCAACTTTTTAAAAGCCATGTAGCAGAAAGATACCTACTGGCCACTTCTAATCTCACAAATAGAGTAGTCTAAGAAATCTTAAGCTATTATTTTATCTTAAGTTTCTGGAGTGTAAGTAAGAAAGTCAAAGCTGTGGCTTTTTGCTTGCAGTGATGCATATTTTCAAAAGTAACTGTGCAAAGCCAGGCATGGTGGCAATGCCTTTAATCCTAACACTCAGGAGGCAAAGGCAGAGCTCTGTGAGTTCGAGGCCATGCTGGTCTACATAATGAGTTCCAGGAGAGCAAGGGCTATGTTGAGACACTCTGTCTCAAGAAATAAGTAAATAAATACCCCCCCCAAAGTAACTATGTAAACTTTGTATTGTTACTGTTACTGAATACCCTTCTCCCAAAGTAACCATGTAAACCTTGTATTGTGACTGTTACTGGCCAGCCTAGAGATTCATGTAAAAGGACCTTCTACTTGGCAAAATGAACATGTGTTAATCATACTATCCACCAAGGACCCAGTGGGTTGGCTATGCTTCTTAAGAAGTGTTACCAGGTAACAATGGGCAACAACAGCCTATCCTTGAAGCAGCTGGGGACAAGGAGAAGGACCTGCAGAGCCAGTCTCCCCAGACCCCACGGGGCACAAGCACGGTTGACTTTCCCAGGGACCACAGCCCCACCTCCATCTGCTGAAGGGAGAAAAGGAGGAGAAAAGGAGGAGAAAAGGACAAGAGTTTTTCTAAAATGTCTATCAATCAAAAGTCTGTTCATGTTCTGGGAGTTAGGCTGGAAGTCACCTCAAGCTCGTATCAGACCAGTAAGTCTTAGGTGTGACCCTGTCTTAATGGTCACCCACTGCAGTGGCTGCTAATCCAAGTAATACAGATTCAGCTTCCTTGTTATTCATCAGAATAAAAACCAAAACCTTGCATGCTTTGCCTTAAAGACGGTTCCTCTTTTGGATCTACTAGTATAGAAAAAAACATCACTTCTACATTTCTCCAGAGGAAAGGATCACAATGAATAAAGACCAACTGTTAGAACATGCCCCTAAGACAGTGTGTCAAGGATGAGAGCCAAGTTTTCTTTTGTAAACTCAACACCGAAACAATATAATTCTGTGATTTGTAGCGTACATGGAGCTTTTTACGGATTTCCCCTAACCCCATATGTCAAAATGATAATATTTATTCTGGGGCAATTATTTCTAAGAATCTATAAACGTACAGGCTGTAGTAAGCCCTCATTTAGCTACAGGAGGCTACAGTGCCCCTATTACATGAGGGGATAAAAAGGCACGGATTATAAATAAGCAAAGCCTGCCTTCCTTGAGAACTTGCCCTTCACAATGACTTCTTTATTTTCTACAAGTCAAGTGTGCAGTACTGACTTCACTTTCCAACTAAACCTAAGGCATACAGATTCAGTCTCTCTCCCTTTAATGTCAACTTACATGAACCATGGACAGTGAGAGTCCTAAAGAAAGCCACATGCTCCCACATACACACTCTTCGACAGAAACCTGAGAGCAGTTGGTTTGAAGCAAAGCAAGTTCTGAGAAGCCACTTCCGGCAAAGGCTAGTAGTGGGAGTTGAAAGTGTACCCCCTTGTAACCACAGCGTCGTGGCGTCCACCCTACAAACTTGTTTGGTTCAAACATTACCGAAACCACAGCGTATTCCTGATTTAGAAAAGTGGTTCACAGATGGGAACAACTACCCAGCTTCGTCCAGAAGGCAAATGCCTGTTTTCATGCTGGCAGTTGTACAGTGGGAACTCAAAGCCAGGTTTTAAAGCTCAGTATGGGTAGAGCACTGGTAACCAACTCCTTGATACAATAAATGACATCTTCAAAAAAAAAATATTAACCAGCCCTTCCTCTGCCAGTTCAATTGACAAACACAATCGAGTTAACATCCATTGTCCTTGTAAAAGAGCTGTGTTTTCATTCTCAGAGTGTGCAGAGTCACCATGTACCCAGAAGCATGCAGGTCAATTAATTCTCAGATTTCTGCCCTTTGGGTTCCCAAAAGAGAGGGAAGAATGGTCCCTGAGATGTTCTAGCAAGGTTTCTCTTGGGGGAGGGAGGGAGGGAGGGAGAGAGAGAGAGAGAGAGAGAGAGAGAGAGAGAGAGAGAGAGAAATGAATGAGAACACAGTAAACAAGCCACACACAGTCCTAGCAGAGTCTGGTCTAGGTTCTCCTTCGTAACACACAGGAGTGCTTCCCTGCTGGGCTCTGGACAACATCCAGCGAAGAAACCATTTCAGAACTAAACAGTTCAGCCCCTCCAGCACACATCCCAGTAGAGAGACATCAGAAATTCTATATATAGAAAGTAGGGAGTGTTATAAAATACTAGGATGCACCCCTGTCCTCCAGCAGGACTATAGTTTTCCTTACCTGGGGGGGGGGGGCGCGGGTGTCTAACATGCTAACCCCGAGAACAGACACCGACGCTGGTTCAACAAGGAACTTGACAGAAATCCAAAACTCTTTTGGCCAAGGTAAACCCCTTGTGTCCATTTTCCTCCCTGTCACACTCAACAACACCTGTCTACGTCACACATTCATCAAACCCATTCACCTTCTCAGAACACTGAGACCATCCGCAACCCCCCCCCCGCCCCCGCGCTTTCTCAGAGCAGTTATGGGAAAGAGCTCACAACCTGCCCCAGACCAGATGATTCCATCTGGGGTGATAACCTTACCAAGTCACGGGCAAGCATGGGCGAGCATGGACTGGGGAAGGAAGGGTGGAAGAGCGCCTGCAGCAGCAAACAACGGCTACTAAACCTCCTCGGAAGGCTACACACACAGTCTCAAGCAGGATCTTGGCAGAACAGGTTTTTTTTTTTTTTTTTTTTTTTTTTTTTTTTTTTTTTTTAAATTTTAGACGTGTAAACCAATGAATGGTGTTTAGTTCCAGCACAAAAACAAATAAGGAACTCCTGAGGGAAGCAGGAGAGGACATGACAAGAAAGCACTGGGCAGGAACAAAGAATTCTATAGAGCAAACTTTGAAGAAAAAAAAAAAGATGTTTAAATTAAGAATAAAATAGAGTCACCTTTTCTGGGCTGGGTCCTGTATATCCACTCGTCACCCGCTTCCACCTTATGCCCACAGATGGACAGCTCTCCATCACTGCGGAACAGCCTCTTTGTCTGCCTGGACAGGGAGGAGAAATTTATCCAACTCACGGCACGTGAGAGGGAGCCTGGGTTTGCCTTGATTCTGAAGGAACCTGAGGAGCCTTCCTTTTTCATCTTCTTTCACATCAAAATCCTCTAGAGACAAAGAGCAGCCCAACAAACGAAACGCTGGCTCTTTAGAATTGGCCCGGATCCTTGAAAGGGGCCTGCCCCTTCCCACTTATCCAGACAACGCTGAGAGTCGGGCAGGCTTTGTGCTTCTGCGTGCCCGATTAAAAGGAAAATGAAGGAT
This sequence comes from Apodemus agrarius, assembly GCA_964023405.1. Lineage (NCBI taxonomy): Eukaryota > Metazoa > Chordata > Mammalia > Rodentia > Muridae > Apodemus > Apodemus agrarius. Next base: position 15,623,911 of record OZ030027.1, read on the forward strand.
TAAAGATAATTTAAAAAAAAAATGGTTTACTCTAGCCACATTGTAGCACCAATTTCTGGCGGGAGGTCCATAGGCAAAAAAATAAAATAATAAAAATAAATAGAAGTACAAGCTTTAGAAAAAAGAAACAGTACAGTCATTTCAGACACACTTGCCAAGACTTTGAAAAGACGAGCCAAGGTACCCCGACTCTTGGCTGTATGGCTGGCATCCCTAAATGTAATCCTACGCCTCTCCAGGGCATCTTTCCTTCCGAAGGCAGAAAGCCAGGCTTTCTCCTCACCAGCTAACTCCTCACCCTGCAGAAAAAGATCCAGTGTCAAGCAGGCCCCCAGTTTAAAGTTCACCCACACAGGTTACTCAAGAGAAATCAAAGGGTTCGGCTCTGTTGTCCCGGCACAGGGCAGAATCATAAACCGCCCACTTGCCCTCCTTCCCGTCTGGGAAGCGCTCCTAGCCGCAGGACTCTACAAACAATAAAACAGGCTTGCGTGGCTATCGCTTGGATTACAGAGTAAGAGCTCTTGCGAAAGATGATAGGTTTGCCCGACACTGGAGGCACCTCATTGGAGACAGAGAGCCCCGCCCCTCCGCAGGCCAGACTTCAGTGGCCGCTCAAACTTCTGAACTCCCGCAAAGCAAGGGAAAAGCAAGCCGGTGCAGAAGGTAGACGTCTCTCTGCAGATCACCAAAAAGAGTTTGATTGCCGACCGACCGTTCTGGAAAAGTGTCATCACCAGAAGCGCTTTTAATGCGGTTTCTAGTCCAGCATTCCCGGGGGGGGGGGGGGGGCGCTGGTGGGGGGGGGGAGGGGGGCACGGGTTAAGGAATGCCACGATCAGGGATAAGGTAAGCAGTTTCACTTCCTGCTTTCAACAAAGGTGTAATGCAGCCTTGTTCGCACCTGTTCCTGCCTCCCCTTCTGCCGCCAGCAAGCAGAATAGGCAAGCACACCCTTCAGGCTGTCCCAAGGAGGCAAGCCTTCTCTGCCTTTCAAAGACCACCCAATCAGAGAGAATCCTAGCTGGGGTGTGGAGTGGGAGTGGGGGGGGGACCTGGGGTCCGAGGGGGTGGGGGTGGGGACGGGACAACAACAACAACAAGATGCTAAAGCAATCAGCTGCAGGTTAAAGCAAAGAACCTAGAAACCCAACCTTGCAATGCACTGGAGTGTGACACCCCACTAGTTTCTTGGGGTGCCCCGGTCCCAAACAGCAGCATCCCCCTGGCGCCAGAGTGAAACTCAGTGAGGCAGACAGGAACAAGCAAAGCTTCAGTCATATAAACACTAATAAGTTTACTGCAAAATAAACTAATGAAAGATTCTAAAAGCAGCTGGGGGAGGCAAATGCCTTTGATCCCAACACACAGAAGGTAGAGGCAGGGGGATCTCCTAGTTCACGACCAGCCTAGGCTAAACAGTCCATTCCAGGACAACCAGGGTTACACAGGGAAACCCTGTTCCAGAAAACAAAGAGGGTTTTTGTTTGTTTGTTTGTTTGTTAAGATTTATTTGTTCATTATATGTAAGTACACTGTCGCTATCTTCAGACACTCCAGAAGAGAGTGTCAGATCTCATTACGGATGGTTGTGAGCCACCATGTGGTTGCTGGGATTTGAACTCAGGACCCTTGTAAGAGCAGTCAGTGCTCTTAAGAGGTGTTAACCTCTGAGCCATCTCTCCAGCCCCGAAAACAAAGAGTTCTAAAGGCACACTTTGTGTCACAAGTCTATTCCAGCTCTCTGAGAATGAAAGAAAGGGTTCTTTAGGCATGCCAGGGCTGGGGTGTTCACTGAAGACGATATAGAGCAAAGCGTCACTAAGACAGTAGATTCTCATGCTACACAAGACGACACTGGGACTGAAGAACCAACTGAGAAAACAGTACTTGGCACTGATGAGGTCAGAAAAGCTAAAGGGTTGCCTAAATCCCTCAAGTTACAGACAACTCACGCCCACATATACCCCATGCCAGAGCGGAGGGCAGGGATGGGAAGCAGGTCATATATCAGATACCACTGGCTCTGAGGTTCCCGACTCCTGGGTGTGCTGGTCCTACCTACCTCAGCTCTTCATTTTCAGGGATGTGTCTACACTGACCATTATGACAAGAACAGAGACGATGAAGCCGTCAGGCTGGGTGGTGCACACCCATCCTCCAGTTACCGAAGAGGGGAAGGTGGAGGAGCGTCTTCCACTCTATGAAGAGCAGCCAGCCCGGGCTACGTGACATCCAGTCTCCAGAAAGCAAGAAGTAAAAAGAATAAAAAATACAAAAACAAGGAATTTTTTAAAAGCACCTCAGAAAAATGTAAAAGAGCCCTCGATGCTGTTTTAGCATGACAGAGTCTCAACGGGACCATTCCCCAATACATACTTCTGCCCTCTAAGAATGCATGGGCCCCGGGGCTGGAGAGATGGCTCAGCGGTTAAGAGCACTGACTGTGGCCGGGTGGTGGTGGTGCATGCCTATAATCCCAGCACTTGGGAGGCAGAGGCAGGTAGATTTCTGAGTTTGAGGCCAGCCTGGTCTACAGAGTGAGTTCCAGAACAGTCAGGACTACACAGAGAAACCCTGTCTCAAAAAAACAAAAAAAACAAAACAAACAAAAAAAAAAGAGCACTGACTGTTCTTCCAAAGATCCTGAGTTCAAATCCCAGCATCCACATGGTGGCTCACAACCATCTGTAATGAGACCCGACACCTTCTTCTGGTTGTGTGTCTGAAGACCGCTACAGTGTACTTAAGATATAATAATAAATAAATCTTAAAAAAAAAAAAAAAGAATGCATGGGCCCCAAACAACGTGCACAATTCTCTCCAACTTTCGTCCACATCTTTATTTACAGCTGCACTGAAAGTATCTACGCGCTTTTTTTTTTAAATTAATTTATTTATTATATGTGAGTACACTGTAGCTGTTTTCAGACACTCCAGAAGAAGGCCTCAGATCTCATTATGGATGCTTGTGAGCCACCGTGTGGTTGCTGGGACTTGAACTCAGGACCTTCGGAAGAGCAGTCAGGGCTCTTAACCGCGGAGCCATCTCTCCAGCCCAGTATCTAAGCTTCTTAATGAGCCCCTTACTGTCCGACACACCTGAGACAGCTCAATCCTCTTCAATAGGCCTCTTGGAGGTGTGCACAGTCTCAGGACACCCAGTCCAGTAGCCAGTATCTACTCCTTACATATCCCCAGTCTCGCACATATACAGCAAGAACCTAACGGCAGGGCAGAGAAAACCCACTACGAGCAACCAAGAGAAATAACTGCCCTGTGAGCCAAGACTCAAGACTGTCCCTTAAAGTTGTTTATATTTATACAGACAGCCGAAGTTATTTAAAAAAAAAAAAAAGTAATTTTACCCTAAATATAGGCACACTAACAAACTGGATTTCTAGAAACTCTTCCTACACACCACAAAACAGAATTGATTAACCAATCCTCCATGTATTGACTAATCTATGGCCTAGGTCAGTGGTTTTCAATCTGTGGGCCTTGACCTCTTTGGGGGTCACATATCAGATATACTATATATCAGATATTTACATTATGATTCGTAATGGTAGCAAAATTACAGGTAATGGTAGCAAAATTACAGTTGTGAAGCAGCAATGAAATAATGTTATGGTTGGAGGTCACCCCAACATGAGGAACTGTATGTATTAAAGGGTCACGTCATTAGGGAGACTGAGAATCACTGGCCTGGATGATTGACTATTTGCTAATACAAAGACAATCACGAACATTAATTTAACAATTGGCTCAAACTTGCTATTGGCCAACAGCAAAAACAGTGGTTCTAGTCAGCCCCGGAGGTCACAGTTTTATTCATGCTCCAGCTGGATCCCAGTTATCTCAGAGGAACCTAAGTGGGCTGCCTCAAATCACTCATTCAAATCACATTCATTTAGCAATGACCAAGAACACACACCTTAATCCACGGACCCAGGGCCATGAGTACTGTGTACCTCGCACCTCATGCCTAGAGCGGTAATCTTCATAGTGTTGCTATTGAGGAGTAGGATACCTTTAGAGTCTCATTGGCTTTCTCAAATAACTTCAGCCAGAATCTTCAGCATTGCAAAATGTTATAATTTAACCATCTCCCACCCCCAACCTCCCCTCCCCCCCAAGCTCCCCCCTTCCCCCTGCCCCCAGTGAAAGGTTATGAGAACATCCCCCTCTCAGACCTCTTAAACAGACCTGCTGAACAGATTTGAGTCTGCTTCTCACTGTGCTGGGTCTTCTCATGCACGCTCCTGCCAGCAGGCTGCCACACTGCAAGGTCTGCCACCATCATTGTGTGTGTGTGTGTGTGTGTCTGTATAATACTGCTCCCTACCACTCTGCCACGGCTGTGCTTCCTGCTTCAAGCACCAGGAAAACAGATAAACAAGCTCGCTGAAATAACATATTTAGTGGGAGTCTGAGACCTCGAGTAATGAAATGCACTGCTCTGATACGAGGCTTTGTCATGGCTGCCTCCCTCGAGCCCCCTTATTCCTTTACTCGTGTGACTGGAGTCCAAAGGTCAGACGGCTGGATAATGCCACCAGGATGGGTCTGTATCCAGCTCGTGACTGATTTGCCTCTTTTATATGAAGTCTCGCCCCTTCTGGGTTACTTCCCAATCACTACTAGCAATACTAGGAGAAAATGTATCATTTCAGGAATCATTTCAAAAAAAAAAAATAAATTAAAAAGTTATCTATAAAAAACTGGAGAGACACCAAAATATATCATTAGGGAAAGGTCTACAACCAGCTTCCAGAGTCAATGCCCATGAATTTACTTTGTTACCAAGAGTCAGTGGGGGTACATTTAGAAACCTCCTGCTTCTCATGCTTCGATATATACCAGCACCCTTAAAGTAGAAGGGAGTCAATTTAAAGTGCTCCACGTAATAAAAATTGTTACACATGGCAGGATATACTATGAAACAAACCCCTCCTCTAATCAGGCATGAAATTACCCTACTTGCCATCTGTGGAAAATGCCAGCCAAGAGGCGGGATTCATTTCAAGTGCCATGAGTTCTTTTGGCTTCTAAGTGACTTCTAATTTCCATGTGCCCCTTGATTTCTGCTCTGTGGAAGCAAGGAAGGAAGGGAGGGGAGGGGAGGCCATTGGAGAAGAGTGCTGGGTTGTTGACCAGGTGGGTGTGCTTGGTCACCCTGGGCGGTCATTGGGAGCCAAGCTGAAGGCTTTAGAACAGAGACAAAGGGGGCAGGAGGCACACACAGCAGTAGACAGCTTGAACCGGGGGAGGGAGAGAACAGTACAATGTGTCCCTTATCACATTACCACCCAAATCTCCCAGGCGACCCTCAGGGACCTTTTCCTTTTGGGACAGGTTACAGTAGGTTCCCAACTGTCATGTCTTATGAATAATGTAAGAGCAGAGTTTAGGTGAAAATCTTTCTGGGCAGTAGTTTGTACACACTAATAATTCAAGTCTCCCTCCACGCTCAAACTGCGAGACAGTTCCTGTTGGTCTGATTGGAGGACTGGGTGTTGGGTTTTTGCTTGGTTAGTATGGTGTTTGTGTGGGTGAAGCGGGAGGGTGTGTGTGTGTGTTAAGTAGTCCAGGTTTGGCTCAAAGTCCCTCCCTGGAACTTCTGGTCTACCTCTCTGTACCTCCCAAAATCCTGGGATGGCCCCAGTTGCCTGTATCCAAGAAACCAAACAAAAACACAAAGGCAAGGTCATGTCACTCCCATGGCCACACCCAAACTCCCCTCGGGACAGTAAATTCTCCTTTCTTTACCACACTCACCAACTCACTCAAAAGGAACAAATGTTAGCTCGGGGTGTTGAGAGTGGGTGCTAATACCTGGAATCCCAACACTCAAAAGATGTAGGCAAGGAGGACCAGAAACTCAAGGCTGTCCCTGTCTGTGCAGGGAGCTTCAGACCTGTAGTGTTTAATAAAAAAGAAAGACCCGGGATGGGCTTGGTAGAGGGATGGTATGATGGTAGAGGTGTGCCTCTGCAGGCCCACGCTGAGGCATCCCATGCCTGTGAGGGACCAGCCATACTACGGATATAATATAGAATAGAGTTTATTTATGGCATGGGAAGGGCAGTTGAGGATGAAGGAGAAAGGGAGGGAGGGAGGGAGGGAGGGAGGGAGGGAGGGCAAACAGACAGAGGGAAGGCTGACTAGGAACAAGTGGAGAGACAGGGGGAGGGGAATGGGGACAGAAGGGACAGAGAGGGTAATAGAGTAAGAGAGAGTTAGAGAGAGAGGAGGGGGCAAATAGCCCCTTTTATAGTGAGTCTCCTGTTGCCAGGAAACTGTGGGGTGGAGCCTAAAGTAATGCTAACAAGACCAGCCTTGGCTACAGCAGTCCCAGTCTTAAAATAAAAATGCAAAACGGACCTATAGTCTACAACCCAACACTCTAGGTGTCGGGGAGGCAGGAAAATCTGGATTTCTGTGCCAACTTGGGCTAAAAGCTGGAGCTTTAGAAGCTATTTGTTCCTTCGAATGAATGAGTAGTGCAGTTTTCACATGAAGAGACCAAACATACATAGCCATTTGTCTACGGTTCCACATCTGTGAGTCAGAAGAGGCTTGAAGATCTGACACCCTGAGCCTTAGCGATCTGGTCCCATGGGATCACTTGATACCAGAGCAATATGGCAGTGTCAGTGCCCTGGGTCCCCTGAGGTGAGGCACACTGTAAGGAATGACATCAGCAGTGGGACCCAGGATGCAGGTGATAAGAGCGCGGAGGAGACCCTCCGAGGTTGCGAAGAAGTCAACAGCCAAGACGGCGGAGTCTGAACCCAGTTTATACCCTGTCTAAGGGGTTCAGGTGAGAAAACTCCCTAAAACCTAGTATCCGCATTGAGATTTTTCAGACACCAAGGTCAAGGGTAAAACTCTTGACGAGAAACTCTAAACCATCTTTGAAGATCTTGACTTCGTCGTTCCGATGGTTTTCCAGTGGCCTCAGCAGTGACTGCTATAGTTATAAATGTGTCCTCCTACTCAATCAGCTTCGGGTAAGGCTTATTAAATACATAGATCACCGGGGATCTTATTAAAATACACAGATTCAGATCTGAGGAAGGGCTTAAAACTCTGAACTCCAAAAAAGCAGCTAGCTACATGGTAAGAGTGCCCCAGCTTACCTTGGAGCCAAGAAACCCTGAAGCAGAGGGATTTCCTGGGAAGGAATAACAGAATAACGGGGCCATCCATTCATTTTCACGTGCCTTGAGTTTATGTTTCAAGATAAAGAAATGTAATCAGACTGTCAAGATGATCAGTCCTTTATCGACAATCCTCCAAATCAAAGATAAGCTTACCAGGATAATCTGAATCAAAGAGTGGATAATAAAACCCCATTGCTTCATTTCTGAAAAAGACTCCACGCCGGTCGTGGTTTGTCCAGACGTGAATACTTGCTGTCATCTACCAAAACTCCGTAACTGAGCGCCCGACCCCAGTAACTGTTGTAGTGAATGCTAAAGCAAAATCAGAAGAGCAGCCCCACATCCTCCTCTGTTCTCCAAAGAGACGGGCAGAAGCCCCTGGGCTCTGTCGGAAGAAAATAACTAGTCAGAAGCAGTGGAAAGGTTTTTATTTTTTTGGTTGGTTTGTTTGTTTTTCTGCTTTTTCATCCCTGGTAGGTGTTTCCGACAAAAGGGTTCTCAGTCAACCCAATCGACCTCATGAAGCATTCATTCCGGTTTGTTCTAGCGTTCTAACTGCCTTCACCTTGCTCACGCAGCACACTGTGTCAACTGGGTTTGTCACAGGCTTGTTTTCAACTCAGCCAGCTTTCGGGGCACTTCCGTTCCAAGTCAGAAACACGGGTCTCCCCGCAGCAACACTAGCAGGGACCCAAGAGAGCCAGACAGACCTTCTGACGATGCCACTCGACAGAACTGGGTAGGAAGTGATCAAACTGCTTTAGGCCGTTGTCCCTCATAGCCCAGACTCCTGTCAGGTCGGTTCATGCACCTTCACTCCGTAGACTGAAGCAGAAGGATCTCAAACACAAGGCCAGCCCAAGCTATACTGTGAGACTCTGTCTCAAAACACACAAACCAAAGGAACCTAAATTCAAGTTCATCTCCAAGGAAGTCAATATAGAGAAATACAAATATGTATAGTTGGAATGAGGGTAAAACTACTTAGGCCTAAGTTTTTATCAGCTTGTTAGTCATCTCTAGGGGCAAGGGGGGAAAAACAGGCCAAGTAAAGGGAGCAGTTCAAATATGTATTGATCCCCTGCTAGGAAATAAGCCAGGCTGTAAAATATGAAAGATAGGTTCTAGCTCAGAGGGAAAAAATGTTTATTACGGCATACAAATATTCACAGTTACTCGTAACATAACAAAAAGGGTGTGGAAAGACAAGTGAAGCCTTGAGTTTGAGGCCCTGGGACTTTAGTTCCTGGGAGGAGAAATACTCCAGGCTGAGTTTCTTGCGGTCAGACAGATTTGATCGAAAGACGGTGTTTTGGTACTGCAGCTCTCTGGGGTGGGGGGGTGGGGGAACGGAGGAAGCCCTGATTTGCAGTATTTGCCAGTTTCCATGGTGTAAAGAAGGTCAATTTCAGGCTGGCAATAATTCACAACCAGCTGCTAAAATCCTGAAAAGAACTGGCTATCACACACACACTGTGGAATTTGGCCAGCAGATCCTTTAGCAAAAAACAATGACTTGGTAGAACATAAACCACAGTGCAATTGCTTGGTTTTTTTTTTGTAGTACAGGTAGGTGGACAATGACTGCATGAGCTTATATATTAGGGAGAGTATATACACCTCTGACTGGATTATATAGGGAGAATGTATACACCTCTGACTGGATCGTGTAACTCCAGTTCCAGAGAATACATCTTCATCTGGCCTCCGCAGGCACCTGCACACAATGCGACACACACATATACATATATATAATTACACACACACATACACACACATACACACACATATATATGAAATAAATTAAACAAATAAATCTTTAATAAGAAATTTTTAGATGAGGCTGTTATCCCGGGTTCTCTTGGGTGAGCCCTGAATGAAAGCTCACGCCTCCTTTCTACCCTATGGAAGCAGGAGATGAAGACAGCAGAGGAAGTGGCAGGTAAGCAGAAAGGCAGAAAGGAAGGGATTGCACCCTGGGCACTGGCTCTGGATACTGGACGACCCAGGGGGCTGGAGCCTGCAGGAGGCTCTATAGAAAGCTCAGCCCTCTGGTCTCCGGGACTGTCCAAGAATAGGACACCTCCTTGTTTTAAGCCATCAAGTGTGAGGGAGATTATGTTTTTTGTTTTCTGTTTTTCAAGACAGGGACTTTTTTTCCCCCTCTGTCTATCCCTGGCAGTTCTGGAACTCACTCTACACACCAGGCTGGCTTCCAACTCAGGGATCCACCTCCCTCTGCCACCCCGGGCATGCACCTCCTCCTGAAGTCTGCCTGCTTTTAGAACAGTTTGGGGGAAAGCTGGGCGGTGGTTGCGCACGTCTGTAATCCCAGCACTCTGGGAGGCAGAGGCAGGCGGATTTCTGAGTTTGAGGCCAGCCTGGTCTACAGAGTGAGTTCCAGGACAGCCAGGGCTATACAGAGAAACCCTGTCTCGGAAAAAAAAAAAAAAAAAGAACAGTTTGGGGGAGATTCTTACAGCGGCATCAGAAAGCAATGCCAGGAGGTACTAAGAGGATCTACAACTGGCAATATCTTTACCAAACTCTATACAAAGAAATTTCACACACACACACACACACACACACACACACACACACAGAGAGAGAGAGAGAGAGAGAGAGAGAGAGAGAGAGAGATTTTATTCTGACACATTTCAAATTTTCTCATTTCTTTTCATCAATGTATTTCAGATATTTGTAAGATGCAAAAGCCTCGGGAAAGTGTGACCTAGTTAGTAGGTTAGCTGAAGCTGAAGTTTTCAGCAACAGCAATTTAGAAAAATTTTGCCAAAAAATCCAAGCATGTGTTCAAGTATGCTACGCTGATCATTTTTTAACGGGACACAGAAGAAAAGGTATCAGTCTCCCGACTTCTGCAAGCAAGATACAGAGTGTGACTGGTTACAGTCATAGGAAAAACACATCTGGCTAAAGATAGGTTCAGACCTTTTGTTCATAACTGAAAGACAGTTTCGGCACACAGGCATTAGAGTCATGAGGCATGTGTTGTGCTCCAGGCCAGATGTCACTTAAGAAAATGACATGACTCCCAAGAACCAACTAAATGCCACTTAAAAATTAATATGAAAGTCTAATCATTTGGCCAAAGCCAGATGAGACTTCCTCTACAAAATGAAATTATGTGGAAGGCTCAGAAAAGATCAAAATCTGACTTAATGAGGCTGTAGCCTCCCAGGAAAGAAATCAATAGCCTAATCCAGTGTTTATCTAGTAGCCTAATAAAGGTGGGGGAGGGGAGAACACAGGCAGACAAGATGGCGTCCGGGAGTGCCCTGTGTTTGATGGTCTGGCACTGCTTGGAGAACACAGACACATGGGGCCAGACCTGGCTGAAATGTATTGGTGCCTCGATTCTCAACCACGTGGCCCATTGGAGCCATGTTTTACGAAGGATTCTTGTTCAGTAGATCATGTGTTTAGAGTTTTTGTTTCCCACTTGTGTTTCTAAAGCCCATCCCTTCCTGGGCTGTGTGGAGAACATTCCTCATCCCTGTTTAAGATCAATCTGTTCTTTAAACGGTTCCTTTTCCTTTGTAGGTCGAGCTGATTACCTAGGCACTAGGTGTGTTACAAATAGTTACACACAAAAGGCAAAAAAGTGAAAACGGCTACATTGTTTCTAATCTGAACTACTATGCAAAATTGTCTCGAATGCAACAGTTCAGGGGCGTTCAAAGCAAAGCAGTTCAGTGGTAGAACTTGTACTCGCCTAGCATGTGCAAGTTCCATCCCTAAACCATAAGATCAAAAACCTAAACAAAAGGAGAAAGGGGAAAGGGTGCAGCCAATGCAAACCACGAACTCAGACCAGAGCCTGACGGCTTAGAATCACCCAGAAGGAATCGGATGGTGCCTCCTCCGACTGTCACCATGGAAATGAAACCACGTACACACACAGCGTACCTCAATCACAGAAGCTTGAGAACAGAGGATCTCAGAGATACTCCCCAATGAGGAAATAGGCGCTGTGAGGTCACCCATTACACAGATATTCTCAACTGCCCAGTTTATCCGGTCAGTCCCTGTTCCAAGCAGTGCTCTGTTAAGACTTGGAAATTGCTACTTCCCCACAAAACTGAGACCCACAGTCTGGCATGATCAAAGAGAAAGGATAAGGTTGCAAGCTAGGAATCCCCCATGCCTGAGTCTAGGGTGACCCCAAAGGAGCAGAGGTATGGCCCATTCTTTCCTCCAGAGTCCGGCTGCGAGCCTCGGGCTGGGAGTGTCCCTGGCATCTTTTCCCGTCTCCCTCCCCGGAGCGGCTGTGGCAAGGACAGGCACGGCTGGGGGCTGGCAGAATCACCGCGGGGGGCTATGGAACTCCTGCCTGGGGGCGCTTAGGTCCATTGCCAGTGGGGGAGGGTGGGCGCGACCCTGTGCCATGTAAGCGGAAATGACTTAACTAGTTCTTCCAGCCTCTGTGAGACGCTGATAGGTTCTCAGAGCGCGGGTTCGGATGGTTTGAACTGATTGGCTTAGAAGCTTGTGGTAGGCGGGTTCTGTTATAAGCCTATAAAAAGCCCATCCAAGTCTGCCCACGGGGCTCACTTCTTATCCTGCGTGGGGAGACTGTGACCTCCGGAGCTCTGGAAATTAAAATCCCTCTTGCAAATTGCATCAGGTCTGTTTCTCGTGAGTGATCGGGGTGCTGGTTTCCGAGGCGTGGGGTGCTGGGGTACCCCCGCTTTTCTTTCGGGTCTTACAAAAGTAACCCCAATAACAAGGAAATAGAGCCATTTTCGAAGATCACACCTCTCCAACAGCATGGAGTCGGAATCTCACGCGCCCTCCCGATGCTTTGAGCCACCAGAATCATCCATCCCTAGAACAGACGTGTGGCATATAAAAAAGAAAAACCATCCTTTCTGAAATTAACACAGAAAACTGACTCCTTAAAACGTGTTGTTGTTATTAAATTTTAACACCTGGGCAAAAAACAAACAAACAAACAAACAAGCTCCAAACGAGAGGAAATTAGCTCTGTCAGATCTGTGGCATTCCGTGTAAACTCAACTCAGAGCGGCTGGCTCTACTAAAACAGTCATTGTGGCTCATCTACGCCTACTGAACACGTGGAGAACGCCTCAAAACATGCTTTGTCCTGCGGCAGATGACCGGCAGGTGGCAGAATTCACAGCCCACCAGCAGGAAAGCCACCACCAGAGAAAGAGAATGGAAGGATTCCCAAGGAAGGAGTATTCAGATTCAAATCCTGCCTGGACTAAGGAATGTGGCTTCAACTTCAAGGAAGTCACAAAACAGAAGCTGGGTACCCATCCCTCGTCAGCAGCACTCTACTGCACTTTGGGCACAGTAGGGATGGAAGGATAAAAGGACGGAACAGAAGCTAAAAGATGTCTCAGTGGTCTAGAGCACAAACTATTCATCAAGAGGACTGGGGTTTGACTCCCCACACCCATAAGGTGGCTCAGGACAGTCAGTAACTCCAGCTCCAGGGGGTTCTGATGCCCTCTTCTGGCCTGTGTAGACACCATGCATAAGACATGGTGCATAGACATGCAAACAGGCAAAAAACAGGGGGGTTGGGGGCATCACAGGGTGATTCCCTAAGGAACACACACACACACACACACACACACACACACACACACACGGGCAGAACAAAGAGCACTGTTCCGGGCATTGCATCATTTAGAGTCCAAATCAGCCTGGTCCCAAGTGACCTCTCCCAGTACTTAATCGAAGACCCCTGGAGTCCACCCCAGATGCCCACAACTGCTGCAGAAGGACTGGAGAGCCACTCAAGAGGTTGTATCAGATACGCATGGGGACAGTTGTCTCGTGCATTACCTGTAGAGCACGTAGCAATCTATATGTGGTCAGAAGATGGATACGGAGTTGCCTTCCAGGCCATACTCAGGGTGAGGAACAAGTACGTAGTTCAGCGGGGACTAACCAACCCCTCTGTCTATGTTCGGATTTCCATCGCTGTGAAGAGACATCACGACCATGGTGATTCTTATAAAGAACAGCCCTTAATTGGGGCTGGTTTACAGGTTCGGAGGGTCGGTCCATTATCATCACGGCAGCATCCAGGCAGCCACGGTGCGGGAGGAACTGCGAATTCTACATCTTGTCCCAAAGGCAAACGGGAGAAGATTGTCTCTTGAGCAGCTAGTAGGAGGGTCTCAAAGCCCATCCCCACAATATCACTTCTTCCAACAAAGCCAGAACCCCTAATAGTGCCACTCCTTGAGCCCAGGACATTGAAACCACCACACACTCCCTGATAGTCACGTACAAGAGGCCACAGGTTTAACCAAATGACCTGTGGTAATTTCTCCACTGACCACTGACACACTCAAAAAAAACAACTCCCTGTGACAGAGGTGTGAGTCTTGACTCGGTTCTCCCTTCTCCCCTGAGGAGAGGGCTGGGCCCACTCTATCTCCCTCTGCTCTCTGTCTTAGCAGCAATTCATCCCTCAAGCCCTGACCCTATCAAATCCTGCTTCCAGTCCGTTCACTGCCAACACCCATATTACAAATCCCGCCCCATGATGGAGCCTGGTCTCTTCAACTGTCTCCTAAAATCATAGCTTCTGGTCCTCCTGAGTGACTGCCCTCCCAGTTCTCAGAAATCAAACACAGAGAAGCTCCTGAGTAGCCTGGCTTCTGAGATTCCAGCATTCCTGGTTCCAATGGGGAGCACATTTTAACTCTGGGAGTTCACAATAAGAATTCACTGGATCATGTAAGAAGAAAGGTTTTAGCATCTTCCTTTCACCTTTTAGAAACATACCGGGACAACATAGAGTATTTCAATAAGGCAGAGCTGGACCTTGATTTCAACATTAAGAGTCACTGACAACAGCCTCTTTGACGCACAGCAATAGCGCCACCTTGTGGAACAGCTATGAATACACCAAACTCTCAAGAGGCTGTCCCTACCCAGAAAAAAAAAAAAAAAAAATCACTGCCATTTTTACATGCATCTTTTTGAGAACTTGTAGACCATACTCAACCAAAGGATAGGTAACAGACTAAGCTTGCAGACATCCAAATGCCATTTAACTGAACGCGACCCTAAGACCAAGAAGTAATGTTTAATTATCTAGTCTTATATCCGGATAGCATTTAGAGGCATAATTATTATCATGAGAAATTGAAACAAATTGGTGTATAACCTTTAAGAAAACAGTAAAGCCGGGCGTGGTGGTGCACGCCTGTAATCCCAGCACTTGGGAGGCAGAGGCGGGCGGATTTCTGAGTTCGAGGCCAGCCTGGTCTACAGGGCTCACCCTGTAGTTCCAGGACAGCCAGGACTACACAGAGAAACCCTGTCTCGAAAAACCAACAACAACAAAAAAAAAAAAAAAAAAAAAAAAAGAAAAAGAAAACAGTAAAACCCTCTGTTCAGACAGAAAGCAAAGTAAGTTGGGGACGTAACACGGTTGGTAGAATTCTGTGCAGCATACACAAGTCCCTGGGTTCGGTCCCCAAGCACCCAGTAAACAGGACCAAAAACTGGGCATGGTGGCGCACGCCTGTAATCCCAATACTTTGCAGGCAGACAAAGATCAGGGACTCCCAGTGACGACGTGACAAGCTTGATGTAGCCCCTGATACGTGAGACACTGTCTCAAAACTAAACCAGATTTCCGCCTTTTAAAATGACATAGAGGGAGAGGGGAAGAGGAGAGGCAGAAAAGGGTGTCTTGCTTTTTGGACTGGGAGAGCTTGGAGAACAATATGTAGCTAATGAGAAGACCCCGGATTAGAGGGCGGATCTGCTAGGCTTCGCCACCGGAGAAGTTAAATTTAATATAGCTTACAAAATTAGGATGCTAGTTGTTTCGCCCAGCGACTGAGCTACCTGCTGATTCAAACTTAGTTTGTGTGGTGTTTTCCTTCATATAGCGACTCAACTGGGTTCCAGAGAGAAAGTCTCACGTTGCACTGTTGAGCTGCATTTGTCAGGACTCCATAGAGAGAAACGCACCAAGAAACTTCTGGTAGGGTGCTGCAGTTTGTCGCCCCTTCCAAGGACTTGGGCTGATTGGATGGAAGCGCTGAGGCAAAACCCCACGCTGAGGTTGTGTCTCTGCTGCTGCTAACCCGACTCGACCGAACTGGACTGATGGTGTATCGTGAAATGTTTGCGAGTGGATCGAGCTGCCGCTGCCCGCTAACCTGTGAACTGAACTGCCGATTTCCAACAACGCAGATGGGAACTGCTCCAAAGAACCTTTCTAAATAGGTCCATTCCCCACCCCTCACCCCCACCCCCCATATCCTTTCTTTTCCACTACCTTAACCACTTAAGCCATCTTAACCACTGAGCCATCTGGTGGGTAGTGGGTTATAAGGAACGTTAAAGTATTTAAGAACCATCATCAAAAATAAAGTTTGAAACAAACAAAAAATAATAAAATAATAAAATAAAATAAAATAAAATAAAATAAAATAAAATAAAATAAAATAAAATAACGAGCCGGGTAGTGGTGGCGCACGCCTGTAATCCCAGCACTTGGGAGGCAGAGGCAGGCGGATGTCTGAGTTCGAGGCCAGCCTGGTCTACGGAGTGAGTTCCAGGACAGCCAGGGCTACACAGAGAAACCCTGTCTTCGAAAAAAACAAAAAACAAAAAACAAACAAACAAACAAAAGACATGGGTAATTTAGAAATAGGCCCGGTGCTAATATTTTAAAATACCTGTCAATCTATCCTGAGAGAATGAAAATAACTGAATGATAATTATAGCCCTCAAGGGACCCCTTAATACCAACGCTATAAAAAGTAGCTAGGCAGAGCTAAACATTGGAATGTGGCAAGCGGACACATAACTGCTTTTAAGGCAAACACGGATCCATTTTAAGATTTATTTACTTATTATATGAAAGTGCACTGTAGCTATCTTCAGACACTCCAGAAGAGGGTGTCAGATCTTGTTAAGGATGGTTGTGAGCCACCATGTGGTTGCTGGGTTTTGAACTCAGGACCTTTGGAAGAGCAGTCAGTGCTCTTAACCACTGAGCCATCTCTCCGGCCCACGGATTCATTTTAATAGGCTGGCCTGAACATTTTTCTAAATACACTACGGTATATAAAGCAAGATAACAAGGAGTTGTTTCTACTGTCCACGAGTTTTGGAGGAAAGCTTTGCCTATGGACTATGGACAATAATGAACCTTTCTCTAGAAGCCCCAGCGCGCCTGCTGCACAGCAAGAGCCATCGCCAAAGGTCCTCAGCTGCCCACGCCCTTGCTACTGTACTGGCTGGTTTTGTGTCAACTCGACACAGGTTGAAGTTGTCACAGAGAAAGGAGCTACAGTTGAGAATATGCCTTCATGAGCTGCAGCTGTGGGGCATTTTCTCAATTAGGAATAAGGGGGGAGAGACCCCTTGTGGGTGGTTCCACCTCTGGGCTGGTAGTCTTGGGTTCTATAAGAGAGCAGGTTGAGCAAGCCAGGGGAAGCAAGCCAGTAAGGAACATCCCTCCATGGCCTCTGTATCAGCTCCTGCTTCCTGACCTGCTTGAGTTCCAGTCCTGACTTCCTTTGGTGATGAACAGCAATGTGGAAGTGTAAACTGAATAAACCCCTTCCTCCCCAACTTGCTTCTTGGTCATGTTTGGGCAGAAATAGAAACCCTGACTAAGACAGCTACCGATGCTTCCTTGTCTTCTCTAGCGGAGTCCCTCTATTAAAGCAGCTTGGTTCAAACTGTCAAACTTAAGTTTCACGTACCAGATGTCCAGATAAATCTCACCTGGAGGCCTTTAGAACAAAGACACCCACTTCTACAAAGTCCCGGTGAGTGCCGTCCACACTGGCTGAGTCTTGAGGGTGATTAAATCCTCCAGACAGGTGATGCACAGAAGAGGCTGGGCTGCTGTCCTCAGAAGTGGTCAGTAGCGCTCTAAGCCCAGGGGCCCTCTGTGTTCTACAACCCAAGCTCTATGTTCAACCAGGCCTCGGGTCTAGCTCTGAAGTTAGTGCGCGCGTGCACACACACCCTGGCACACAGTTCGAGCACATCCATGAATCATGCTTCCCTTTCCTCTCGGGGTTCCCAGGAGTCCTCGGTAGCACAGAGTTCATTCACCACAGTGCAAACTCAGTCACACTGAATACTCACACACTCGGGAATTGTGACCTTCCACGCAACACTCAAATCGGTGCCAAGCTAAAGCTAAAAATAAAGAGAACTCCAACCCTTCGCACTTTAAAAGTATTTCCTTCCAACCTACTGCAAAATAACCACCTCACTTTCGTTAGCGGATGGGAAGTGAGTCGCGCCTTTTCATCCAGTAGACGGGCTCCCCGGGCATGATTCTCAAACATTATACTCCATGGGGCCTTTTAAATATTTACTGGTTGGTAGTGTTCTTCCTTTCAGGCCAAAGATTATAGTGTTTAGCAACACAACGGAAGGAGGGGGATACAGTTATGAATTAGTAAACGGCCAAGGCTTCCATTTGTCAATTCAGTCCCAGCCTCAGAGGGGATTTGAGGCCAGAGCTTCAGCTCTTGGGAATTACCTTCGGGAAACTTACTGAATCAAAAAGTGAATTGGCCAATTTTCCTCCCAAAACTGGCCGTGATGGGGAAACTCCTCGGCGGTAAGCAAAAAGAAGTCTCTTCCTATGCAAATAAGTTTTGTTTCCCTCACACAAAGTTTTGTAAGGCTTGCTGGTCTCCTCCTAGCCAGGGCCTTCCCACCCTTTGATATGCTGATCATGAGCTTCTAAAGATGAGGGGGATTGTTTGATCACATTAATTATGGGGGGGCCTGGGGGGTGGAGAAAGTGGGTGCTGCAGGGGTGGGGGGAGGGTGGTGACAGAAAGACTTCTCTAAATTGCTGGTTTGTTTGGTCTTTCAAGGCACAGGGCAATCAGATTTCTATTCACAGCTTTTTCCGAGCTAGCTATGAGACCATGAAAGAGTTCAGGAGAAGGGAGCTAAACAGAGCCAAGTTCCTGACAGTTTCACTCTCCACAGCCAACCGGGATGCCGGATCCCTGGACTTCTCAACCTCCCCGGCTCTGAGGGGGAAAAAATGTTCCTTCTCATCTCTTCTGAGGAGCAAGGTGCATTTTCCTTGTATTCTTGGATCCAGGTGTACTAGTCTGTGTTAGTATTTGCAAACCATGGCCACGCAGAGGAGTTACCTCAGGAGCTTTTAACCCTACAGATGAGTAGTAGGCCCAATGCCAAGGGCTCAGAATCCTAAGGAACAGCAGCCGGGAGCTGAAACCACTTCTCCCTGAAGATCAAGACAATAGACACATAATTGTTAGGGCAAGCACTGCAATTGAGCCCGCCCACTAACAAAGGAAAGACTGCAGCGAGAGGTTCTGATGAGTCCCCAGGCTGCCAGACAAACCCCATAAGTCACAGATGGCCTTTCTCAGAGGATAAGAAATCAGAGGACTTTACTCAGTACGGGCAGCTGCCACTAGGTGGCTGCACCAGAGCGAAGTCCCTCTGTAGCCCACCTGGAAAGTCAACACTTCTTGGTCCCTGGGAGGCCAACGTAGAAAGTTACGACTTCACAAAGTAACGAGTCGCCCACCGTGCCAACACCAACGTTACTGTACGTTGTGGGACACAGGGTAGAGACTGCTGCTGGGTTTCTGTGCTTGGAAACTAGCTGCTTGCTAAACAACTACGTAGGTCATTATATGTGCACGCTTTTGTCAACAAACAAACAAACAAACAAACAAACCAAAACTGGATTGTCACAAAAAGAGGAAAATAATTAAAATTTTAAAAGTACTAGCAGGGCGTGGTGGTGCACGCCTGTAATCCCAGCACTTGGGAGGCAGAGGCAGGCGGATTTCTGAGTTCGAGGCCAGCCTGGTCTACAGAGTGAGTTCCAGGACAGCCAGGACTACACAGAGAAACCCTGTCTCGGGAAAAACAAACAAACAAAAACAAAACAAAACAACAACAACAACAACAAACTAATCATTTTAAGAACTAATTTCAACATAATAGAAACCACTGGACTAGATTGTAAAAAGAACTTTTCTCCTGCGCAGATGTTTAAGTTTTCACAAGACATGGCTATACACACAAACAGAGGGAAAATGGTCCTGCACAGAGACAGGGTGGAGCTGAGGGTCCTTGGAGGGGGAGGGGGAGGAGTCCTGACTAGAAAGCAGAAAGTGAGAGGCCCGGAGTCTGGTAAAGCTCTTGGTTACTCCTGGCCCCATCTCTGCATGTGTGTGTGCGTTACAGGACCTGTGACTGTGGTCACCGTCCACCTCAGTAGATAGCTTCCATAATGGTTGGTGGCTATCCGAAACCATAGCGGGGACTGAGCCCATGTAATCCCCCGGGGCACACATACCTGTGGCAAAATTTAATTTATAAACAATGCCCAGTAATAGGTCAAAAGTGGTAAAAGAGCAACTATAAACTATACTAAAAAAAAAAATAAAAAGCAATATATTGCAGTGAAGGTTATATAAGGTGATCTCTCTTTTATCCTCCTCTCTTCTCTAAAAATAATGTGTTTTATCACCTCATTTAAGAGGATCTCCCTATGGTTTCATTAGTGTATGTCAGCATCAATATTCTTGCATCTTGGAGCCATTCTTAAGTAAAATGAAATGGTTTCAACATAAGCAATATACAATTAAACTGATAACCAAAGTGGTTACTAAGTGGTTGGCAGGTAGCATATATATATATATATATATATATATATATATATATATATATGTGTGTGTGTGTGTGTGTGTGTGTGTGTGTATATATATATATATATATATATATATAACATGCACTGGACAAACAGATCACTGTGCTCAAACCAGAAAGTAGTGCAAAATTATGTCACACGACTGAGCAGTGTGCAATGAAAAAAAATGTATTCTTGAAGTTTCCCGTTAGTATGTTCAGGGCTCCAGTTTGCGTCATAAGACTGCCCATTGTGGAAATGAATTCCCCTGGATCCCGGAAGAGAACTATGACAGAAAGGCAGAGGCGCTCCAGTCGAGCCTAACTTTCTCCCCTTTCCTGTGGGGTTTCTGGATTCCTCCTCTTTGGACACTACTCTGTCCCTCCACATCTAAGGAGATGGTAAAGGGGGGCAGTGAGCATCAACGTATCTTCAGAAACAGGAAGAAAGAGCCACCAAGAAGCAGTATCTCTTCCCCCTGCAGGTCTCACATAACTCGGCAGGAAAGGTATGTCCTCAGCACTGGTCTGAAGTCATCCGACAATCTGGTACTGAAGGGACAGACGGTCCTTGGAGGCTTAAGGAGAGGCTGGAGGTCTGGATTCTTCTGCCTGTCTGGCCAGTGGGATACGCCTGGAGCTCTTTGTGCCCGCAACTGTAATACTGAAGGACTTAAATTGTCACCCCTAAGGCTCTCCCAGCTGTGCGGCTAAGGTTTCCTGACCACCAGCAGTAGACAGTCAGAATAAACAATGTAACTAGACAGTCAGAATAAACAATGTAATGTCCCCACTATTGTCAAGGCACAAAGGGAGGCCCCCAGGGTCCTGTGGGGTAACTTTTTAAATTAAGGCTTTTCCATCCAGTACATAAAAAGCTCTGCTACAATCTAAAAATAGGCCGAAAGGTTTATGTGAACAAAACAAAAATATGATTTTGAGGCGCGAGATGGGGTGCCAGAGCTGTCCTGACATAGTTAAAGCTATGTAAAGGAACTAAGTGTTTCATTTAGCAAGATGTTTACAATTATGAAGGGGTGATCCCCGCCCCCACCCCCACCCCCACCACCCCTTGGCAAGATCACCAAAGACCTTGAGAGAATCCCCAGTACCACAAAGACATCCCAGGCTGTTTGCCACAATTAACAGCTGAGCTGTGCCTGGGAAGGTGGCAAGGCTGTGCTGTTTGAAATTCACATCCATTTCACCCACAGTCAACGCAGGCCTGGGAGGGCGGGGCACTCCCCCTCAAAGCTGCAAAGTTCCAGACCGCAATCCTTTCCGACGGTCGCTAGAGGCGGCAGCAGCAGCAGCAGCAGCAGCGAATTCATACTCTATCATGTTCGGCACTAAGTGCCTTTATCGACTGAACGATCTCATCGATCTTCCCTTGAACTCCTGATCGTCCTGCCTTCACCTCCAGGGTGCTATGCACCCACACCCCGTTTATGTAGTGCTGGGGGTCAAACAGAGGGCTTCACGTGTACGTTAGGCAAGCGCTCTACAACTCCAACAGATTCTGTGTGAATATACTGAGTTTAGCACAGAAGTGCTGGCATCTATTAAATAAACCTGTCTAGCGCCGCTTCTGAAGTGACCATCAGCGATCATCAAAAGAAAGCTGAGAGCCAACATGAACACCTTGCTCTCACCTTTTCTTCAAATGTCCTTAATCGATGTCACCCGTGACAGCTAATTAAAGGAAGGGACCTCAGTGGTATAGAAGATATCCCACCTTTCCCTGAATCTCCTTGTGATGCTATTACAGCGGGCTTCTCTTCTCCAAGCTATTATACCAAGGAGGACATCAAACTACAGGAGAACAGAAACGATGTAATGTCCAAAAACTAACCTGTAAGGAACCAGATAACTTCCCAGAATGCTGGGAACTGTACTTCTTCAACTAGAACAAAGGGAAATTATGGTGGCCCATAGGTTTGTCCTTATAAACCCCTGTAACACGTGGCTCGAGGCCATTTTAGCTGGGAAATTCCAGGGAATGGTCCTGACCAAAGTCCCATCTCTTGATCAGTATTTAATATTTAATTATTGATTGCTTTAAATTTGACCCCCCCAAAAAAACAAAACAAAACAAAACAAAACGATAGAGCTGGTTTTTCCAGTAAGGGGCAGGATTAACGGTACTATCTGTCCCAATGTGATTCTCCAGCATTCGTAGGCTAAAAATAACACCATCAGCTTCTGCAAGTTTAGACAAAGGAAATACAGTAGAAGGTCACACAGCAGCTCATAGACTTTGAGATCTGGCACACAGCTGACCTCAACTGACCTTCGGGAAATACTGGAAGTGACAGACCAAGACCAAGTATGTGTGCCTGCCTCTGTCTCTCTCTCTGTCTCTCTCTCTCTCTGCAAAGTCTTCTTCATTCAGCTGCAGGGTGGGGTCATTCAGCTGCAGGGGGGGGGGAGTCTTAGAATTCTTATGAATTCAATTATATTCCCCAAGAAAAGAGAAAAAGAAAAGAGTGGGGTGGAATGCTATTCAATTGAATGCTATTTTAGAATCAGAATCTTGCTAATCCTCAAAGGCAATGGAGGAAAGTCAGGTGTCCTGACATTCTTTCTGCTCTGGGTCTTTCTCTTTCCGTTCCCGATTGCCCCTCAACTCCAGGCTCCTATAAGGGCACTCTGTCACCGAGGGGTGCTGTTTAACCTAGTTCATACAAGTGAAGCCAAAAGGCAGGCTACCTGTGCAAACAAGGTTTGGTGGTGGGCTTAGGGGCGGGGCAAGCAGAGAATTAGATCCTCAAGGGTGCACTCAGAGTTACGTTCTTTGAAATGCAACACAATTAATATTATTTGGGATAATATTAAAACGAACCACTGCCGCTAAATTAGTCAAAGGCCGCTTCTGTTCCACCTTGACTGCTGGTAGACATTAGTCATTAACACGAAGATAAGTCACCAGCTCTCAGTGATTGATTCCTCTGGGATGGTCAACACTGGGTGGCTACCAAGCTATACTGTCAATAATATTGAATGGTTAGGCGTCCCTAAGAGAAATCTTAGTAACGATCCTTGCTCGAAAGCATTTACTGTGTTCCCCAGACTACGGAAAAAAACAGGATCCCACAAACAATCCGAAAAGGGACAAGTGTCTTTGTATTCATGAATTAATGTAAAAATCCATCTTCAAAGCACTCCCTAGAGTCTTGGCCCAAATTCCCAGAGCACAATCTGTGCCCCTCACCACCTACTCACTCCTCCTTTACTCCACCCTGTGAGCTCAGAGGAACCAGAAGACAGAACTCCCACTTCTAAAAAGCAAGTCGCCACAATGTATTAATTAAGTCATGAACAGACGTTCCCAGGGGTGATGTCCCTCCTTGGTGGGCATCTTAGAAAGTATGACTTATTTGGGGTTGTTTCAAGTATCAATTATTGGTAGCCAGGCAGCAGGGATACTGATCATCTTGTAATGTAGACTGCTGTTGTGGCTGCTTTCGTAAAACTAGGGGTTGGGTGATAACTCAGTCATCAATGTGCCCAGAACTATATTAAAAAAAAAAAAGTCAGGTATTACTGAAATGTGCAGATCTCTGGGGCCCAAGAGCCAGCCAACTCACACCTACAAGACAGACTCCAGGCAAGTGGGAGACCCTGTGTCAAAAACCAAAGTGGACAGATGGTGTTTGGTTTCAGACCCTGAGACAAGAACTGAGGTGCACAGTTTACAGGTTAAAGCAGACCTGGCCTCCAGGTTCTCCCAGCATCCCTCAGTCCCTCCCTAGCATGCCCTGCCCCCAACCCTGTGCTTGCGAGCTGCCCCTCCCCCAGAGGCTTTTCCCTATAGAATCCAAACATTTTGGTCTCCGTCTGTCTGTCTATCTCTCTCTCTCTCTCTTTCTCTTCTCTCTCTGAGCACATATGTGTGGTACACCCTTTCTCTCTTTCTCTTCTCCCATCCCACTTCTCTCTTCCTTGGCTTCCAACCTTGGGGCCAGTGATCTCACCTGAGAGCAGCTTCCCAATAGGCCTGCATGTGATATAATCCAATCTGGCTTGAACTGGGTCATTTCACCAGCTGAGAAATAACCTATCAGACAGCACCTGGGAACACCACCCAAAGTTGTCCTCTGCTTTCCTTCACCCATACACCTACACTACACCTACACCTACAGACACACATACACTCCTACACCTACACCTACACCTACACCTACACACACACATCTACACCTACACACAAACCTACACACACAGACCCCTACACTTAGACACACATATACACCTACACACACACCCCTACACCTATACACACACACACCCCTACACCTACACCTACACACACACACACACACACACACACACACACATACACAGTTCCAACAGTTTTTCATATTCCTGCTTTTTATTTAAAAAAAAAAAAAAACCACAGCATTTATGTTTGCCTCAGTGAACATGAAAATTTCCTGGAATACACTGACTAGCAAAATGATTTTGGTAGCCAAGATGAGAATTTAATCACGTTCTTTCGTGGCTTGTGAAACAGCATCCCAGACTAGCATGGCTTTACCGCTGTGCTAATGACACATCCGTGTGCGCCCCTAAAGAACGGATTTCTCTCTCTAAGTTAGTACGGTTTTGTCTGAACAAGGACTATGAAAAGCTGTAAACAGAGTTTTCCTTTAACGTCTCCTTACCTCAGAGTTAGGGCAGTGAGAGAACGGGTTCTAAATTGAGGTACAGATGTGTTACATCACCCAGATGTGTGACAACTCCCACTCCAGAAGGCTGCTGTGCGGCTCCCAGGGTGAGCGCTGCCTAGCAAGCATGGGGCCCTGGGTTCGATCCCCAACACTGAAACACTCCCATTGCTCTTCTGAACCACTTATTAAAGTCCCCGTTCTGGACAGGAAAAAAAAATACTACAAAATATATATTATGGCCGGGCGGTGGTGGCACACGCCTTTAATCCCAACACTTGGAAGGCAGAGGCAGGTGGATGTCTGAGTTTGAGGCCAGCCTGATCTACAGAGTGAGTTCTAAGACAGCCAGGGCTACACAGAGAAACCCTGTCTCAGGAAAAAAAAAATACACACACACACACACACACACACACACACACACACACATATATATTAAATGGATGAGATTCACTAACCTAACCTAAGGACTGCTCATGTATTAGTGGTGCCACTGGCCCGCCTTCATCAGTGCCAATTTTGTTGAAAAGTCCCAATGCCTGATGCATGTGGAATTATATTCAGTGTTCCTAAAACTTCTCCCAAGTGCCTCAAGGAAAAAAAAAAGGAAAGAACAGGGTCCTGTCTCTACCGTGCTCGCGGGAATAATCTACCAACCAGAGAAAAAGGACGCCCGCTCTCTCTTCCTCTGTAGTGAGGTGGTTCAATGGCGCCTGCGCTCCGTGCACCATAGCGAAGATGAAATTACAGTCCTTGACTGGATACACACTGCTTTGTAATGCAGGCCACTCCTTTGCTCGCACCCATTTGCCTGTGAAGGGAGTCCTCGGTCTGAGCTCGTGGCCTGGGTTTCCCTCTAGTTCGTTCATTAGTAAGTCGCCTGGAGTCTGTGGCCGATGTCGGCTGTAAAGGAGAGATATATCTGCCACTGTACCCTACCAGCATACAGCATGGATGGCCTCAGATGTGGAAGAGCATAAATCTCAGGCTTTTTCCCTTCCCAGACAAATTCTAAACAACATAGTATTTTATGGGGTTTTTTTTTTCTATTTTTTCTTCTATAACATATTCGGAAATCCTGGTGCTAGGAAAATTAGAGTTGGCTTATCTACTCAACTGTGTAACCTAGATACTTGAGAAACCTCTAGATTCTCACTGGGGTGCCTTGAGAGTATCAAATGACAAACGTTCGGCTAGGTCCCATCTGATCTCAAGGGAAGGCCCCTGCATGGGTCAGGTTGGTATCTGTAAAAGGGACCAGAAAGTAAATTTCCAGCAGCGCCGGCACGCTGTTCTCATCCGTAGGTGCCAAGAGAATCCGGGATACTCAGAAGAGTAAAATACAATGAAGGAATAGAGCAGCTGGGGCCGAGCCCAATTCCCTTCCATTCAAGCTAGCAGTGCTGACAGCGAGAGACTCGGGACCTTAGCAGCTCTACGCAGGCATGCCAGGTTCTTGGTGGCAGAGTAACAAAAACAGAGAACTTTCCAACTGCTTTTAGACATTTACTCTTCTCCTTTTCCTCCTTGTTTATTTTAGATTACACTTATTTATTATGTGCGTGTGCGTGTGCGTGTGCGTGTGCGTGTGCGTGTGTGTGTGTGTGTGTGTGTGCACATTAAGGTGCACTTGCAGAATTCAGAGGACAACTTAATAAAGCTGATTCTCTCCCACAACTATGAGCAGGACCTAGGGATTGAACACAAGTGCCTGGGCCTGGAAACAAATGCCATTACCCACTGATCCATCTCAGCTGCCCCTAATTTTATTTTATGTGTGTGTGTGTGGAGGGGGGATTGGTTTTGCTTGCCTGCATGGTGTGCATCCGTCTCTCTCAAAGGCCCAAAGAGGTTAGCTGGGCCAGACCACCCAGAACTGAAGGAATGGACATTTGTGAAAGACCATGTAAGTCCTGGGAACTGAACCCAGGTCCTCTATAGGAACAGAGTTCTTAGCCACTGAGCTAACTCTCCAGTCCCATATTTACATTGAAGGAGGGAGGGAGGGAGAGAAGGAGGGGGGGAGGGAGGACACCAGCTTTGAGTGTGATGGCAGGTGCCTGTAATCCCAGAATTCAGCAATCTAAAACAGAGATCACAAGTTTAAGGACCAACCTGGGCTGTATAACCAGACACCCTGGGTTATATAGATAAATAGATATTATGTATACATAAATATTGCTAAGTAAACTCAACTACCATTCTTTCTTCACTGAGCATAAAACATTTATATACCGTATTACTACAAATAAATGGTATAAAATCATTTGGCACCCTTTAAAAATAAAATTTCACTTAAAATTCTCTTCCCTTGAACTTAGTACACAGGATGTAGACACTTAGTTCCTAATATGATCTTTAAAGCTTAATGGTAATTATAAGGATCAGAAGCTTTAATCTATGAAAATTCTGTTTTAAAAGAACCTAGTCTCCAATATCTCAAATTATTCTGAAAACTTGCACACATCATCTTCCTATAATGTGACATGTCTGGGAACATCACTGAATGTCGGGTACAAATCTCTTTGGAAAGGGCTGCCTGCATCTCTCAGTCATTCATAATCACCATCTTCTATGTTCGCATGACACATTAGAAGACAAAGGGTGGGGGCTGGAGAGATGGCTCAGCAGTTAAGAGCACGGACTGCTCTTCCAGAGGTCCTGAGTTCAATTCTCAGCAACCACATGGTGGCTCACAACCATCTGTAATGAGATCTGATGACCTCTTCTGATGTGTCTGAAGACAGCTACAGTGTACTCATACACATAAAATAAATAAATAAATGAAGAAGAGGAAGAGGAAGAGGAAGAGGAAGAAGAAGAAGAAGAAGAAGAAGAAGAAGAAGAAGAAGAAGAAGAAGAAGAAGAAGAAGAAGGCGACGATGACGACGATGAGGAGGACAAAGGATTTTGTTGGTATTTTCGGTTTGTTTGGTTTGTTGCTGTTGTTGGTTGGTTGGTTTTGGTTGTACGCCCTTGATCACTTCTCAAGAAAAACTACACACACACACACACACACACACACACACAAATTCAAATTAATTACAAGAAGCAAATACAGAATAGGCCAACTTAAATCACATTAACCCAAAGGTTCTCCTAAGGAATGTCCACCAGGACTGCAGGGCATCCTCTCTTCCTGGAACAGAGGGCTCTCCACCCGAGCCCTGCTGGGCACCTTTGTACTGCCCTCCAGTAATGTGTATGACTACACAACAACCGTCATTGTTATTTTAAGGATCTGTTCAGTACATTCTGGTTTTATGTACCGAATCCCAAGCTAAACCACTAGATCGCTCAGGATATGGGAAACATTCCTGACAGTCCACTGGAAGCCCTTTAACCTTCTGTGGTCCTTTCGGCACCGTGAGCGAACTGCACTGTTAGTGCTCTGCTGCCCCTGACCAGCTGGCAGGAGCCAGGGTCAGGAAGAAGGTTTGCATAAAATTACCCCTAGGCGAATCAGAGATAATGACTTCGGTCAAGTGCAGGTGCTTTCTTCTTAAATCAGGCAGTACCACAGAAACTTGGGGACTTATTAGCTTTCAAAGACAAAGACAGAAATGAGGGTTAAAGAAAGAACTATAAATGTGTAACTTTTTCACTAAAAAGCACTATTGGGTGGTGCCCCCCCCACCCCCAAACACAGCACAAGAAGGAGATCATGATTTCTTAGGACTACAGAAAGGCATCTGCATATATTGAAAGATAGTATCCAGGAATTAAGGATTGTGAAAAACACAATGAAAGAATACCAAGTTTAGTTTTTTTTTGTTTTGTTGCTTTGAAATCAGTGATAAGGGCCAGCAAGGTGACTCAGTTGGTAAAGGAACTGCCTTGAACCCTGACCTGAGTTCACCAGAGCCCAGAGTGGAAAGGGAGAACCAATGCCTGAGAGTTGTCCTCTGAGCTCTACGTGTGAGTGTGTGCTCACTCTCTTATACACACACACACACACACACACACACACACACATACACATGTGCACACACCAATACATAATTAAAATAGATAAAAGTTTTAAAGAAATCATTGGCCGGGCGTGGTGGTGCATGCCTGTAATCCCAGCACTTGGGAGACAGAGGCAGGCAGATTTCTGAGTTCAAGGCCAGCCTGGTCTACAGAGTGAGTTCCAGGACAGCCAGGGCTACACAGAGAAACCCTGTCTCGGGAAAAAAACAAAAACAAAAACAAAAACAAAAACAAAAACAAAAACAAAGAAAGAAAGAAAGAAAGAATTGACTTAAAAGAAATATACTTAAAAGAAATATACAGAAAGTCCTATGCATGATTTTCATACCAAACCAAAGTATAAAGCAAAAAAAATCAAGAAAATGGCAATGGAGCAAGTTATATTTTTTTACTCAGTTTACCAATAATACATAAATAAATTGGTGTGTGTGTGTGTGTGTGTGTGTGTGTATGTATGCCTGTGTATGTGTCTGTCTCTATGTGTGTGTTTGTGTTTGTTTGTGTGTGTGTGTGTGTGTGTGTGTAATTACATCACACCCCCCTTTTGGAACCACCACCAAAATCAACACAGTCTTACAACAGGACTCCTTCGTGTTCTTCCTTTAGATCCCATCCCTAATCCCGCAGGCACTAACCTCACCTCTACCCCTGCAATTACATTCCTCCAATAATGTCATACAAGTGGAATTACAAGGTGCACTTTCGTTGGAGACCGGCTTCATCTACTATTCTTTCCTTAAGATTCATCCAAGGTGTTTTATACACCGCAGTTTGTACCTTCTGATTGGTGAGTGTTCATTATTCTGGGTGTGAATGAACCATAGTGTCTTCAAACACAGAAGGTCATTTGGGTGCTTTCCAGATTCTCTCCATTAGGAGAAATTACACAGAATGTTACTAAGAATGCATAAATGTTTTCATCTCAGCTACAAAGACACAAAGACAGTCAGCATCATGTAGGTCACACAAGTCCATTGTTAATTTTAAGTAAAAATGCTATTTCCCACAATGTTATATCAAAAAGTAGGAAGGCCTACTCAATGCTTTTGAGGCACACCATCCCTGAGATGCTGCAGTACACTGTAACTTCCTTTAGAGGCTCGCCATCTCTAAGATGCTGAGTGAGGTACATTGTAACTTTAGAGGCTCAGCATCTATAAGATGCTGCAGTACATTGTAACTTCCTTAAGAGGCACCATCCCTGAGATGCTGAGATACATTGTAACTTCCTTTAGAGGCTCACTATCCAGGAGACGCTGAGTGAGGTACACTGTAACTTTAGAGGCTCACCATCCATAAGATGCTGAGGTACATTGTAACTTCCTTAAGAGGTACCATCTCTGAGATGCTGAGATACATTGTAACTTCCTTTAGAGGCTCACTATCCAGGAGACACTGAGTGAGGTACATTGTAACTTTAGAGCCTCACCATCCATAAGATGCTGAGGTACATTGTAACTTCCAGTCTCTAGACAACAAAGACAAAACAAACTCTATCTTCACACACTTCATCTGCATATCTTCCCCAGCAAAACAGCTTTGCATGTCCTTTACATGCAATCAAACTATGTTCTCACAATAATTCTATGACATCCTCAATCTCTGGCTAAACGCTCTCCTAGTTTGAACCTAAGTCCATAGTCCTTTTTGAGTAAAAGTTTACATAAGGTACAAGGCTTAGGTGATGACACATTTTCTAGTTACAGATAGTCCTAATCATCTGTCTGTTCTTCATCTCTGAATAACATAACCTCAAGAAAACTGCTGAGAAGTAACAGTGAAAGTCTTCCATCTGATGAATACGTTACAACTCTTCAAGTACGTAGATCTTGGAGTTCTTCTGTCTTCATTTGCTAATATGAACAGACACAGAGATCTAATACATGTTCCATCCGATTTATGACTATTTCGTTTTCATTAAACAAGGATACTGCATTTTTTACTTTACTTTCCATAGAAATGCAAATGAGTCTTACATGTCTATAGGACATGTGTGTGTTGGGCGTGCACACTCCCATGCGCACATGTATGGAAACCTGATGAGTATGTCAGATGCCTTCTTCTAGTACACTTCACCTCTCTCTGTGTTATGGTTTCTGTATGCTCAGCCCAGAGAGTGTGGCACTATTAGAAGGTATGACCTTGTTGGAGTAGGTGTGGGACCTGTTGGAGTAGGTGTGTCACTGTGGGTGTGGCCTATAAGACCCTCATCCTAGCTGTTTGGAGGCCAGTATTCTGTTAGCAGCCTTCAGATGAAGATGTAGAACTCTCAGCTCCTCCTGCACCATGCTTGCCTGGATGCTGCGATGCTTCCTGCCTTGATGACAATGGACTGAACCTCTGAACCTGTATGCCAGCCCCAATGAAATGTTGACCTTATGAGAGGTGCCTTGGACATGGTGTCTGTTCACAGCAGTGAAACCCTAACTAAGACACTCTTTAAGCTGTTTATTTGTTTGTTTGTTTATTACTTGTGTGTGGCTGGGGTGCATAAGCCCACCACATGCATACAGGAGCGGGTGGAGGGATATTGGATCTCCTGAAATTGGAGTTTCAGGCCGTTCTGAGTCACCATATAGGGGCTAGACATCGAACCCACACCTTCTGCAAGGGTAGGAAGTCTTCTGCAGAAGTGATTTTAGCTACTGAGCTATCTCTCCAGACCCTTCGTCTTATTTTGGGGACAGAGTCTCTTATGGAAACAGACATTGACTGTTTCAGCGAGAACAGTTGGTCAGCCTGCTCTCAAGGGCTCCTTGTCTCTGCCAGCGCTCTGACCTTGGCTTACAGGCACATGCAGCAAGCCCAGCTTTTCTACAAGTGCTGGAGATTTGAGCACAGGTCCACATCCACTCATGACAAGCACTCTTACCTACTAATCATTTTTTCCAGGCCTAGGATTGTTTTTCTTTGAGGCAGATCTCAAAGCCCCCAACTCACTGTGTAACCAAGGAGGATGACCTTGGACTACACCTGCCAAATACTGGGGTTAGCCGTGGCCTGTATCTCACCTAATTTTACTTTTTTATTTGAGACAAAAATTGAAGTCATTTACCATGTCCCACAGATAATGCAGCAAAAAGAATCCCCCCCTGGATGTGCACAGGGCAAGACTTTCTGGTTTGTTTGTTTGTTTCTTAAAGCCCAGTTTGTAAATGTTTAGAATCACAGCTGTCATCAGGACGTGCATTTCGCATGCACACATTCAAGATACTGTTGAGAAATTAAAACAGAATTCCTTCCTAGAGGCTGTCCATACACCGGAAGTGGGCATTGCATGAATAAATGAGAGAAGCACCCTCAAAGAGAGTTTCTAAATCAACCAGCAGAAATGACAGTGGGAAGCCATTAGTTTAGCACACACTGTCATCTACTGGACTCCGTTTCTTTCTTTCTTTCTTTCTTTCTTTCTTTCTTTCTTTCTTTTTTTTATTGTTTTTCAAGACAGGGTTTCTCTGTGTAGTCCTGCCTGTCCTGGAACTCACTCTGTAGGCCAGGCTGGCCTCGAACTCAGAAATCCGCCTGCCTCTGCCTCCCAAATGCTGGGATTACAAGCGTGCGCCACCACCGCCCGGCAGACTCCGTTTCCTTTTATGGAAGAAAAAAAAAAAACAGCATTGCCCACTCCTGAAATGAAAGAAGTCAGCAAGTAGCAAAAATGCAATTACTAGTGTTAAACTTTTAAGAGTTTTTTTTTTGTTGTTTTTTGTTTGTTTGTTTGTTTGTTTGTTTGTTTGTTTTCGAGACAGGGTTTCTCTGTGTAGCCCTGGCTGTCCTGGAACTCACTCTGTAGACCAGGCTGGCCTCGAACTCAGAAATCCACCTGCCTCTGCCTCCCAAGTGCTGGGATTAAAGGCGTGTGCCACCAACGCCCGGCTTAAAAGTTTTATAAGTTGGCCTGGCAGCGTGGTTCCATTGTAGAGCACTTGCGTCGTGCGTACAGGTGCTTGGATCCACCCCAGCACCACAAAGAAGCAGGTTGTGGGGGAGAGGACACACACAGAAGAAAGAAGATTAACATAACTCATTTTAAAAAGAAAAATCACACAGCTTCTGAGAGATAGACTAGTGTCAGGCAGGATATCAGAATGAAGAGAGCAACAGGAATGTGTTCAAAACTAGAGAGATGGCTCGGCAGATTAAGTACTTACCATATACGAGGACCAAAGTTCAGATCATGAGCACCCGCTTAAAAGCCAAGCAGGCCTGCCTCGCTGGAGGCTGGGGGGGGGGGGGGAGCCCAGGTAAGCTGGTCAGCTAGATTAACTGAATCAGTGAGCGCCAGCTTCAGCACACAAGTGGGCATCAATCTAGTAGGATACCTGACATCAATGTTGAGCCCCCACACGCATACACACACATGAACATACATAGATACACATATGTGAACATATACAAAATCACATGTAATATGCAAATACCAAATTTTTTGGGTTTTTTTATTTTGTTTTGTTTTGTTTTGTTTTGTTTTTTTGTTTTTTTGAGACAGGGTTTCTCTATGTAGCCCTGGCTGTCCTGGAACTCACTCTGTAGACCAGGCTGGCCTCGAACTCAGAAATCCGCCTGCCTCTGCCTCCCAAGTGCTGGGATTACAGGCGTGCGCCACCACCGCCCGGCTGCAAATACCAATTTTTAACATCAGTTCTAGGGACATCCTTCTCCCAAGGTTCGTTTGCTTCATTTATTGCCGGAGGGACTCGGTTCTGTCCGTCTACTTTGTTTTGAGGCAGTCGGGGTCCTTGCGCTTTCTGTAGCTGGGAAGTGTACTCCGGCTGCCTGGCGAAAAGCTAATTCTCCATTTACCACTTCACCAGACCACCTCCTTCAGACATCACTGAAGCACATTACTGACTCTGGCTTTTTACATGGGGTCCGGGCACTGGACTCCGGCCACTATGTTTGTACAGGAAGCACTTTTACCCATAGGATCATCTATCTCCTCAGCCCTGACGTTCTAACTACTTCCTTTTACCTTTTGTTTGGAAAACTGTGACTTCTCAGGAAGCTGCTGCAGCACTGTAGGGCTCCAGTACCCTTCACCCGGCATCTCCACATGGTTCCCTGACGCCACCTACAAGGCTTTAACACCAGCATGAAACCGACTGGCACCATCCGGTTTAAGGAGACTGCTGACCTCACCCGATCGATCATCTCGACTCACCCAGAGTTCATCTGATCTCCCTTTCCATGTAATCAAACAAAAAAATAAAAAATAAACTCACAAGCCTTAAAAAGGAGATTTGCCAGAATTTAAATATTGCAGGGGTAACACAAGAAAAGCACGGGGCTGGAAAGATGGCTCAGAGGGCGAAAGCACTAGATGCTCTTGCAGGGGACTGGAGCTTCGCTCCTAGCACATCAGATTGCTCACGCTTGCCTAGAATCCCAGCTCCAAGAGATCCATCGGCCTCTGCTGACCTCGTAGGCTGCCCACGTGCACATATGCATGAGTGATTAATAAAATAAATATTTTAATGAAAAAACCACATTTTCATCAGCTCCAAGTATATGGCCAATTAACAATATACACAATAAATTAATTAATTTATTTATTAATTAATTTGCTTATTATTTATGTTAACTGTATATTAATATAAATTATTGTATTAATATATTAATTGAAATTTACCATTAATTAAAATTAATAAATTAAATTAATATTAATTAAATTTTAATGTGAATGTACTAATACAATTAATTAATTCTTTTTTGGGGGGTTTTGTTTTTTTTTTTTTGTTTTTTTTTTTTTTTGGTATTTTGAGACAGGGTTTCTCTGTGTAGCCCTGGCTGTCCTGGACTCACTCTGTAGTCCAGGCTGGCCTCGAACTCAGAAATCCACCTGCCTCTGCCTCCCAAGTGCTGGGATTAAAGGCATGCGCCACCACCGCCCGGCTAATTAATTAATTTTTAAATGGTGTTTTTCTTTGTTCTTCCTTTGGAGTCTGCATTTTGCCCAGTATAGCCCAGGCTTGCCCCCAGATGTCAGAATTCCAGACGTATCCCACACTGTGTCCCTCTAGGCCAGTGATTACTGACCTCTATTACTTGGTTTGAAGGGTATTTCCAAGACATTAGACACAAATATAAAGGCAAAGCTTTACCAACAGTGAGGATCAGGTCCGGATTCTCTTCCTTCCAGAGAACAGACCCAGCGCAAATCCTTGAAGGTAAGTTTGCCCGCTGAGGGAAATACCGTGCCACCTAGGGAGGAGAATGCAGGCCCCTGTGCTGCCAACCAAGCATGTAGAACATGAGACGGCAGAATAAGGTTCAAGAGTTCTGGACTCACAACCTCGGCAGTGAAGCCATAGCTTTCAGTACGTAATGGCACACCGCTCGACCCTCTGCCTTACTTCGCTAAGCCCCCCTCCCCCCTGTACAATACTTGGGAGAATTATCTGTGTGTGATGGTTTGTATATGCTCGGCCCAGGAAGAGAACCTATTAGGAGGTGTGGCCTTGTTGGAGTAGGTGTGTCACTGTGGGTGTGGGCTTAAGACCCTCCCCCTGGCTGCCTGGAAGTCAGTCTTCCACTAGCAGCCTTCAGATGAAGATGTAGACCTCTCAGCTCCTCCTGCACCATATCTGCCTGGATGCTGCCATGTTTCTGCCTTGATGACGATGGGCTGAACCTCGGAGCCTGTAAGCCAGCCCCAATTAAATGTTGTCTTTTATAAAACTTGCATTGGTCAT
Source organism: Apodemus agrarius (assembly GCA_964023405.1). Classification (NCBI taxonomy): domain Eukaryota; kingdom Metazoa; phylum Chordata; class Mammalia; order Rodentia; family Muridae; genus Apodemus; species Apodemus agrarius. The sequence goes on from OZ030027.1 coordinate 15,659,086, forward strand.
GGTATCTGTTCACAGCAGTGAAACCCAAACTAATACACTGTGCTTCTTTTCGAAACTGGGATTTCTATGAGCTCAAAATGCAGAACGCAAATCTAAGGGCCTCGCAAGACAGCGAAGAAGTTCACGACACCAAGTCATCACTGTATCCCCACGGCCCTGCACTGGGCCGGCTCCCCACGGAATACGTCCCTACAGACCGGTGCCAGAGAGGCTACGACAGATATACCAGAATGCCATGCATCTTCCTTCCTCCCCCTTGAGTCCCAGTACTGGTGCTGAACCCGGAACCTTGCACACACTAGGAGAGCATGCTACCACTGAGGGCTAGCCCCTGTAACTTCTGTGACTGGCAGAACCCTGGCCCACTGGCATCTGGCTTAGTCACTCATCCTTTCACGAGCTAAGAGGAGACTCTCCTCTGGGAGCAAGTGCCCCAGGCTCTCCATTACTACCTGTCTCTTTATACAATGTACCAGGCTTTTGAAGGGATCCTCTTCCTTACCTCTTTCCCATCTCACTCTGTTCGGTACCTCTAGAAGCTAACATTGATGGTTTAGTGTTGTTTATTAATGTAGTTGTTGTTGTTCCCAGGTTTCGGCACCAATGTTGGGATATAAAAGAGAGAAAGGGTATTGGTGAGTGTGGCACAGCGGCATGGGGGGAGGGGGGTACCTAAGCGGGCCCAGGCCTAGGCATTCCTTCCCCCTGAAGGACCACACACACACCAACATGGTATAGAATAGTTTATTTAGAGAAGAGGATGAGAGTCAATGGTATAGGAGAGAGAGAGAGAGAGAGAGAGAGAGAGAGAGAGAGAGAGAGAGAGAGAGAGAGAGAGAGAGAGAGAGAAGAGAGAGAAGAGAGAAGAGAGGAGTGGAGGCCGGCCATGACCACGTGGAGAGAGGGGGGAGGGGAGCCCAAGAGGGGCAGAGAGGTAAGAGGATGAGAGGGGAAAGAGAGGAGGGGCAGGCAGCCCCTCTTATAGTGGGTCAGGCATGTGGGGCGGGGCATACCTGGCTATTGCCAGGTAACTGTGGGGTGGAGCTTGGACAGAATACCAACAAACATACCTCACACTCATAAGTGCTCAAGTAATACATTCATTCATTCATTCATTCATTCATTCATTAAGTGTAAGTCATAGCTTAGCATAAAGAACAGAGGTGATCCGCCAGAGTTTCCCTCTCAAGTGCCTGACTCCAGTGCTCTGAAGATTACTTCTAAACAAACCTAAATTATTTCTAAATAGACCTAAATATTTTTATGTATAAATACAAATACACTTTTAAATGTAAATAAACATGTCAGAAAGAGCGAAAACAGAATTAATCATACAGATCGGCGCTGAAACAAATCTGAGGGCGAGCCACTTCCCTAGTCCATAAACAGAAGGGTACGCGCAAGTCCTACAGCACAACGTCTGGGCTTGCAAACTTCAAGTTGGGCAAACTCCTCTGAAGCAGAGTCGGAAGTGATTATGCAACTGCCAGGGTTAAAATCCTGGCGCCCTGAGGTTTTTTTTTTTTTCTTCTACCGCGCATCAGAGTTTGGGGAATTTAAGAAAAACAAGTTGGTTAGCAGGAAAGAAAGCAAGAGCTAGCTAGCATTGGGACGAGCTGGAGGGGGAGAGGTGTGACACCTGCTGCAACAGGGCTGCCCCCCCCCCCCGAGGGTGGGGGCTCCAGCCGGCCTCCCTCGACCCAGTCAGCGTCAGAGTTAAAGGCTAAGCCATTTCAGGCCTCGACGCAAGGGGAGCATATTTAGGAGGCCGGAGGGAAAGTTTGCACTGACTTTCATAATCCTACATCGCACAACGAAGAAGCCAACAGTATCTGGCAAGAAGACCCAGGATGCGTCCTCTAGACCCAGGAGGTGCGGCCTCCCTGGAGGTCCTCCTGGGAGCTGCGGTGGTATTCGCAAGCATCCTAACAGAAGGGTCTCTGCTTTCCATAGGCATTGAGACGCTGATCTTCAACCCCCTAAGCCTCCTTCACTGTCTAGCCAGAGAACTCAGCACGACCGCCCAGCAGGGCACATGGTTCTGCAACACTGAATCCCAACAAAGGGACTCCAGGGGGAGAAACTGCTTTGTGTAAGCACATATTTTAAACTCGGGGAGAAAAGAATGCTTCTCAAATGGGGCTTTAGACTGTTTGAAAGGCACTAACATGTCTGTCCATCAAAAAGTCATGAAATCTGCTTTGAATGACATGTTTTTCCTACCAAGCAACGTCTGGGATAAAAGAAGCCAGTTTTCAACAACAAAGCAGTCTGAAGACTTTCAATCTTAGCGCCAAAGAACTAAACAAACAAAAAAACAAAACATAACCGTTAATGCACAGATGTAGAAAATTTTGGTGTTTAAAAAAAATAGCTCATTTTCGAGTTCCATATATTGTTTAAAAAGTTGGAATTTTCATGTATGCTTCAGTGAAACAAACCGAGGAGTTGGCCTTCTCTCTGAAACAGGCGTTCTCTCTACCGAAAGTCTCATTTGTACTGAGTCTAGTTAACATGTCATTAGGAAACTCCTAATCTGCCTCCATGCCCGAGAAACTGCAGTTACTACTTGAAAAGGGCAACTGGGCCAAAATCCAAGCATAATCGTTCTTTAAATGCCACTATAGTCCAAATTCTATAAATATAAATATAAATATAAAATAAAATAAAATAAAATAAAATAAAATAAAATAAAATAAAATAAAATAAAATAAAGCCGGGCGTTGGTGGCGCACGCCTTTAATCCCAGCACTTGGGAGGCAGAGGCAGGCGGATTTCTGAGTTCGAGGCCAACCTGGTCTTCAGAGTGAGCTCCAGGACAGCCAGGACTACACAGAGAAACCCTGTCTCGAAAAACCAAAAAAATAAAAAAAAGAAAAAAAAATTAAAAAAAAATAATAAAATAAAATAAAATAAATAAAATAAAATAAAATAAATAAAACAAAATAAAATAAAATAAAATAAAATAAAATGATGATTAATGAATAATAATCCAGAACTTATGTCATCAAATATATAATAGGGCAAGCAACATGGATCAGCAGAAAAAGGGGCTTGCCACCTTTTGATGAGATGAGTTTGATTCCAGGACGGGATCACGGTGGAAGGGAAAAGCCACTTTCGCAAGTTATCCTCTGACCTCCGCACATAGGCCACTGTATGCACACACACACACACACACACACACACACACATGCACGCGCATACACACACACACACACACACACACTACATAAATGTAATAAAAGTACACTTAAAGATTAAACAAGATACAATACAGATGAACTGAAACTTCATGTCTAGAAGAGAAGAAACGTGGAACCTGGGAAAGACATTCACATGATAGTATTTCCTCAACATCACAGCCTCCTACATGAACTCTGAAAGATTCTACAAGATATCAGGCATGTGCGCG